>JAIRCJ010000179.1:0-301033 GCA_020883675.1 Bruguiera gymnorhiza | reverse complement strand
TTGAAACTTGAAATTCCTTTTTATAATATTCATCCACTGAAGTGTATTTTTATTACAATTGAGTCCATTACTTGTATTTTCGATCAATTAACATTTTTGAATATTATATTTTTCTCACCAATCAAATCCTATGACATTAATAATAAATTTAAAAATCAAAATATTGCATTTTTGCAAATTTTAGAATTTTAAAATTTGCTAGGAATAAATGCATTGTCAATAATTTGTTAAATTTAAATTTTGCAATTTTCTTAATGGTGTCCTTTGCCTCAATGCAATTTGGAAAGATTTATATAATTTTTTGTCTTCACACAAATTATTTAAGAAAAAGCAAAAGCAGTGGGTTATAATAAGAAGGTTTCACATTCCCATCTAGGGATATATGCTTAACACAACATTGTAGCTTGAGATTACTATTTATAATATTCATCCACTAAAGAGTATTTTATACATTTGAGTCCATTGCTTGTATTTTTGTTCAATTAACATTTTCGAATATCATACTTTTCTTACCAATCAAATCCAACGACATTAACAATAAATTTAAAATTCAAAATACTGCATTTTTGCTATTTTTAGAATTTTAAGATCTGTTAGGGATAAATGATTTGTCAATAATTTGTTGATATTAAATTTTGCAATTTTCTTAATTGTCTACTTTGCCTCAATGCAATTTGAAATGATTTATTTAATTCGTGTGTTCAAACAATTTACTTAAGAAAAAGCAAAACCAAATGCCTCTAATAAGAACGTTCCCCACTCCCATCTAGGATATATGCTTAACACAACATTGAAACTTGGGATTGCTATTTATAAGTTTCATCCACTAAAGTGTGTTTTATACAATTGAGTCCATTACTTATATTTTTGTTCCAGTAACATATTTAAATATTATATTTTTCTCACCACTCAAATACAACGACATTAACAATAAATTTAAAAGTCTAAATATTGCATCATTGCAATTTTTAGAATTTGAAAATCTGCTAAGGATAAATGACTTGTCAATAATCTGTTGATTCTAAATTTTGCAATTTTCTTAATCGTCTCTTTTACCTCAATGCAATTTGAAATGATTTATATAATTCTTGTTTTCAAACAAAATACTTAAGAAAAAGTAAGAGCAAGTGACTCTAATAAGAAAATTCCCTACTCCCATCTAAGATATATGGTTAACGCAACATTGAAACTTGGGATTGCTATTTATAATATTCATCCACTAAAATCTATTTTATATAATTGAGTCTATTACTTGTATTTTTATACAATTAACATTTTTGAATGTTATATTTTTCTAACCAATCAAATCCAACCACATTAACAATAATTTAAAAATCAAAAGATTGCATTTTTGTAATTTTAAGAATTTTAAAATCTACTAGGGATAAATGAATTGTCAATAATCTGTTGAATTTAAATTTTGCAATTTTCTTAATCGTCTCCTTCGCCTCAATGCAATTTGAAAAGATTTATATGATTCTTGTCTTCAAACAAATTACTTAAAAAAAAATAAAAGCAATGGACTCCAATAAGAAGGTCCTGCACTCCCATCTTAGGATATATATTTAACACAACATTGAAACTTGGGATTGCTATTTATAGTATTCGTCCACTGAAGTGTATTTTGTACAATTAAGTCCATTACTTGTATTGTCGATCAATTAATATTTTTGAATATTATATTTTTCTCACCAATCAAATCCAATGACATTAACAATAAATTTAAAAATTAAAATATTTCATTTTTGCAATTTTTAGAATTTTAAAATCTGTTAGGGATAAATGCGTTGTTAATAATTTGTTGAATTGAAATTTTGCAATTTTCTTAATTGTGTACTTTGCCTCAATGCAATTTGAAAAGATTTATATAATTCTTGTCTTCAGATAAATTGCTTAAGAAAAAGCAAAAGCAGTGCACTATAATAAGAAGGTTCTGCATTCCCATATAGGGATATATGCTTAACATAATATTGAAACTTGGGATTGCTATTTATAATATTCATCCGCTAAAGAGTATTTTATACAATTGAGTCCATTAGTTGTATTTTTGTTTAATTAACATTTTCAAATATTATATTTTTCTCACCAATCAAATCCAACGACATTAACAATAAATTTAAAAATGAAAATATTATATATTTGCAATTTTTAGAATTTGAAAATCTGCTAAGAATAAATGAATTGTCAATAATCTGTTGAATTTAAATATTGCAATTTTGTTAATTATCTCCTTGGAATCAATGCAATTTGAAATGATTTATATAATTCTTGTCTTCAAAAGTATTGCTTTAGAAAATGCAAGAGCAATTGACTCTAATAAGAAGGGTCCTCACTCCCATGTAGGATATATGCTTAGCACAACATAGAAACTTAAGATTGCTATTTATAATATTCATCCACTAAAGTGTATTTTACAAAATTGAGTGAATTACATGTATTTTTGTTCAATTAATATTTTTGAATATTATATTTTTCTCACCAATCAAATCCAACGACATTAACAACAAATTTAAAAATCAAAATATTGGATTTTTGCAATTTTTAGAATTTTAAAATCTGCTAGGGATAAATGAATGGTCAATAATCTTTTAAATTTAAATTTTGCAATTCTCTTAATTGTCACCTTCGCCTCAATACAATTGGAAATGATTTATTTAATTCTTATCTTCAGACAAATTACTTAAGAAAGAACAAATGTAATTGACTCTAGTAAAAGGTTCCCCACTCCCATCTAGGGATACATGCTTAAGACAACTTTGAAACTTCGGATTGCTATTTATAATATTCATCAACTAAATTGTATTTTATACAGTTGAGTCCATTACTTGTATTTTTGTTCAATTAACATATTCAAATATTATATTTTTCAAGTATTATATTTTTCTCACCCATCAAATGCAACGACATTAACAATAAATTAAAAAGTCAAAATATTGCATTTTTGCAAGTTTTAGAATTTTAAAAGGGATAAATGAATTGTCAATAATTTGTTGAATTTAAATATTGCAATTTTGTTAATTGTCTCCTTTGCCTCAATGCAATTTGAAACGATTTATATAATTTTTGTCTTCAAACGTATTAATTAAGAAAAAGCAAAAGCAATTGACTCTAATAAGAAGGTTGCCCACTCTTATCTAGCATATATGCTTAACTCAACCTTGAAACTTGCGAATGCTATTTATAATATTCATCCACTAAAATATATTTCATACAATTAAGGCCATTACTTGTATTTTTGTTCAATTAACATATTCAAATATTCTATTTTTCAAGTATTATATTTTTCTCACCATTCAAATGCAACAACATTAACAATAAATTTAAAATTCAAAATATTGCATTTTTGCAATTTTTAGAATTTTAAGATCTACTAGGGATAAATGAATTCTCAATAATCTGTTGAATTTAAAATTTTCAATTTTCTTAATTGTCTCCTTTGCCTCAATGTAATTTGAAATTATTTATATAATTCTTGTCTTCAAACGTATTACTTAAGAAAAAGAAAAAGCAATTGACTCTAATAAGAAGGCTCCATACTCCCATCTAGGATATATGCTTAACGCAACATTAAAACTTGGGATTACTATTTATAATATTCATGCACTAAAATGTATTTTATAGAATTGAGTCCATCACTTGTATTTTTGTTCAATTAACATATTTAAATATTATATTTTTCTCACCAATTAAATGCAACAACATTAACAATAAATTTAAAAGTCGAAATATTACATTGTTGCAATTTTTAGAATTTTAAAATCTGCTAGAGATAAATGAATTATCAATAATCTGTTGAATTTAAATTTTGCAATTTTCTTAATTGTCTCCTTTGCCTCAATGCAATTTGAAAAGATTTATATAATTTGTGTCTTCAAACAAGTTCCTTAAGAAAAAGCAAAAGCAAATGACTCTAATAAGAGGGTTCCCCTTTTCAATCTCAGACATGTGCTTAACACAACATTGAAACTTGGGATTGCTATTTATAATATTCATCCACTAAAGTGTATTTTATATAATTGAGTCCATTACTTGCATTTTTGTTCAATTAACATTTTCGAATATTATATTTTTCTCACCAATCAAACCCAACGACATTAACAATAAATTTAAAAATTAAAATATTGCATTTTTGCAATTTTTAGAATTTGAAAATTTGTTAGGGATAAATGAATTGTCAATGATCTCTTCAATTTAAATTTTGAAATTCTCTTAATTATCTCCTTTGCCTCAAAGCAATTTAAAATGATTTATATAATTCTTGTCTTCAAACAAAATACTTAAGAAAAAGCAAAAGCAAGTGGCTATACTAAGAAGGTTCCTTACTCCCATCTAGGATATATGGTGAACGCAACGTTGAAACTTGGGATTGCTATTTATAATATTCATCCACTAAAATGTATTTTATATAATCGAGTCCATTACTTGTATTTTTGTTCAATTAACATTTTTGAATATTATATTTTTCTCACCAATCAAATCCAACCACATTAATAATAAATTTAAAAATCAAAATATTGCATTAATGCAATTTTAAGAATTTTAAAATTTGCTAAGAATAAATGAATTATTAATAATCTGTTAAATTTAAATTTTCCAATTTTCTTAATTGTCTCCTTCGCCTCAATGCAATTTGAAAAAATTTATATAATTCTTGTCTTCAGACAAATTACTTAAGAAAAAACAAAAGCAATGGATGCCAATAAGAAGGTCCTGCACTCCCATCTTAGGATATATGTTTAAAACAACATTGAAACTTGGGATTGCTACTTATAGTATTCGTCCACTGAAGTGTATTTTATACAATTGAGTCCATTACTTGTATTGTCGATCAATTAGCATTTTCGAATATTATATTTTTCTCACCAATCAAATCCAATGACATTAACAATAAATTAAAAAGTCAAAATATTACATTTTTGCAATTTTTAGAATTTTAAAATCTGCTAGGGATAAATGCGTTGTCAATAATCTTTTGAATTTAAATTTTGCAATTTTCTTAATTGTCTTCTTTGCCTCAATGCAATTTGAAAAGATTTATATAATTCGTATCTTCAAACAAGTTACTTAAGAAAAAGCAAAAGCAAATGACTCAAATAAGAAGGTTTCCCACTCCCATCTGGATATGTGCTTAACATAACATTGAAACTTGGGATTGTTATTTATAAGACTCATCCACTAGACTGTATTTTACACAATTGAGTCCATTACTTGTATTTTTATTCAATTAACATATTCAAATATCATATTTTTTTAGTATTATATTTTTCTCACCAATCAAATGCAGCGACATTAACAATAAATTTAAAGTCAAAATATTGTATATTTGAAATTTTTAGAATTTTAAAATCTGCTAATGATCAATGACTTGTCAATAATTTGTTGAATTTAAATTTTGTAATTTTCTTAATTGTCTCCTTTGCCTTAATGCAATTTCAAATGCAACGAATCAAATATTCAAATATATTAAAGTGTATTTTACACAATTGAGTCCATTACTTGTATTTTTATTGATTTAAAATATTCAAATATCATATTTTTCAACTATTATATTTTTCTCACCAATCAAATGCAACGACATTAACAATAAATTTAAAAGTCAAAATATTGCATTTTTGCAATTTTTAGAATTTTAAAATCTACTAGGAATAAATAACTTGTCAATAATATATTGATTTTAAATTTTTCAATTTTCCTAATTGTCTCCTTTGCCTCAATGCAATTTGAAATGATTTATATAATTCTTCTCTTCAAATGTATTACTTAAGAAAAAGTAAAAGCAAATGACACTAATAAGAAGGTTCCCCATTCCCAAGCAAGATATATGCATAACATAACATTGAAACTTGGGATTGCTATTTATAATATTCATGCACTAAAATTTACTTTCTATAATTATGTCCTTTAAATGTATTTTGGTTCTTTTAACATATTCAAATATTATATTTTTCAAGTATTATATTTTTCTCACCAATCAAATGCAACAGTATTAATAATAAATTTAAAAGTCAAAATATTGCATTTTTGCAATTTTTAGAATTTTAAAATTTGCTACAGATAAATGAATTATCAATAATCTGTTGAATTTAAATTTTGCAATTTTCTTAATTGTCTCCTTTGCCTCAATGCAATTTGAAATGATTTATATAACTCTTGTCTTGAAACAAATTACTTAAGAAAAGCCAAAAGGAAATGACTCTAACAAGAAGGTTCCCTACTTCCATCTAAGATATATGCATAACACAACATTGAATCTTGGGATTGCTATTTATAATAATCATCCACTAAAGTGTATTTTATCCAATTGAGTCCATTACTTGTATTTTTGTTCAATTAACATTTTCGAATATTATATTTTTCTCACCAATCAAATCCAACAACATTAACAATAAATTTAAAAGTCAAAATATTGCATTTTTGCAATTTCTTGAATTTTAAAATCTGCTAGGGATAAATGAATTGTCAATAATCTATTGAATTTAAATTTTGCAATTTTCTTAATTGTCTCCTTTGTCTCAATGCAATTTGAAATGATTTATATAATTCGTGTTTTCAAACAAGTTACTTAAGAAAAAGCAAAAGCAAATGACTCAAATAAGAAGATTCCCCACTTCCATCCAGGATATCTGCTTAACATAACATTGAAATTTGGGATTGCTATTTATAAGATTCATCCACTAAAGTGTATTTTACACAATTGAGTCTATTACTTGTATTTTTATTCAATTAACATATTCAAATATCATATTTTTCGAGTATTATATTTTTCTCATCAATCAAATGCAATGGCATTAACAATAAATTTAAAGTCAAAATATTGCATTTTTGCAATTTTTAGAATTTTAAAATCTACTAGTGATCAATTACTTGTCAATAATCTGTTAAATTTAAATTTTGCAATTTTCTTAATTGTCTCTTTTGTCTTAATGCAATTTGAAATGATTTATATAATTCTTATCTTCAAACAAAATACTTAAGAAAAAGCAAAAGCAAATGACTCTAATAAGAAGGTTTCGAACTCCCATCTAGGGATATATGCTTAACACAACATTGAAACTTGGGATTGCTATTTATAATATTTATCCACTAAAGTATATTTTATACAATTGTGTCCATTACTTGTATTTTTGTTCAATTAACATATTCAAATATTATATTTTTCAAATATTATACTTTTCTCACCAATCATAAGCAACGACATTAACAATAAATTTAAAAGTCAAAATATTGCATTTTTGCAATTTTTAAAATTTTAAAATCTGCTAGAGATAAATGAATTGTCAATAATCTGTTGAATTTAAATTTTGTAATTTTTTTAATTGTCTCCTTTTGTGTCAATGCAATTTGAAATGATTTATGTAATTCTTGTATTCAAACAAGTTACTTAAGAAAAAGCAAAAGCAAATGACTCTAAAAAGAGGGTTCCCCACTTCGGTTTAGGACATGTGCTTAACAAAACATTGAAACTTGGGATAGCTATTTATAAGATTTGTCCATTAAAGTGTATTTTACACAACTGAGTCCATTACTTGTATTTTTGTTCAATTAACATTTTCAAATATTATATTTTTCTCACCAATCAAATCTAACAACATTAACAATAATTTTAAAATTCAAAATATTTCATTTTTGCAATTTTTAGAATTTTAAGATCTGCTAGGGATAAATGAATTATCAATAATCTGTTGAACTTAAATTTTGCAATTTTCTTAATTGTCTGCTTTACCTCAATGCAATTTGAAATGATTTATATAATTCGTGTGTTCAAACAATTTACTTAAGACAAAGCAAAACTAGATGACTCCAATAAAAAGGTTCCCTACTCCCATCTTAGATATGTGTTTAACACAACATTGAAACTTGAGAATGTTATTTATAATATTCATCCACTAAAATGTATTTCATACAATTGAGTCCATTTCTTGTATTTTTGTTCAATTAACTTATTGAAATATTATATTTTTCTCACCAATCAAATGCAACAACATTAACAATAAATTTAAAAGTCAAAATATTGTATTTTTACAATTTTTAGAATTTTTAGATCGGCTAGGGATAAATGATTTGTCAATAATCTGTTGAATTTAAATTTTGCAATTTTCCTAATTGTCTACTTTGCCTCAAAGCAATTTGAAATGATTTATATAATTCGTGTGTTCAAACAATTTACTTAAGAAAAAGCAAAACCAAATGACTCTAATAAGAAGGTTCCCCACTTCCATTTATAATATGTGCTTAACACAACATTAAAATTTGGGATTGCTATTTATAAGATTCATCCACTAACGTATATTTTATACAATTGAGTCCATTACTTGTATTTTTATTCAATTAACATATTCAAATATTATATTTTTGAAGTATTATATTTTTCTTCCAAATCAAATGCAACGGCATTGACAATAAATATAAAAGTCAAAATCTTGCATTGTTGCAATTTTAAGAATTTTAAAATTTGCTAAGGATAAATCACTTGTCAATAATCTGTTGATTTTAAATTTTGCAATTTTCTTAATTGTCTCCTTTGCCGCAATGCAATTTGAAATGATTTATATAATTCGTTTCCTCCAACAATTTAGTTAAGAAAAAGCACAAGCAAATGACTCTAATAAAAAGGCTCCGCACTCCCATCTTGGGATATATGCTTAACACAACATTGAAACTTGGGATTGGAATTTATAATATTCATCCATTAAAATGTATTTCATACAATTGAGTCCATTACTTGTATTTTTGTTCAATTAACATATTCAAATTTTATATTTTTCAAGTATTATATTTTTCTCACCAATCAAATGCAACAACATTAACAATAAATTTAAAAGTCAAAATATTGCATTTTTGCAATTTTTAGAATTTTAAGATTTGCTAGGTATAAATAAAATGTCAATAATCTGTTACATTTAAATTTTGCAATTTTCTTAAATGTCGCCTTTGCCTCAATGCAATTTGAAATGATTTATATAACTCTTGTTTTCAAACGTATTACTTAAGAAAAAGCAAAAGCAATTGACTCTAATAAGAAGGTTCGCCACTCCCATCTAGGATATGTGCTGAACACAACATTAAAACTTAGGAATGCTATTTATAATATTCATCCACTAAAATGTATTTCATACAATTAAATTCATTACTTATATTTTTGTTTAATTAACTTATTGAAATTTTATATTTTTCAAGTATTACATTTTTCTCACCAATCAAATGCAACAACATTAACAATAAATTTAAAAGTCAAAATATTGCATTGTTGCAATTTTTAAAATTTTAAAATCTACTAGGGATAAATGACTTGTCAATAACCTATTGATTTTAAATTTTACAATTTCCTTCATTGTCTCCTTCGCCTCAATGCAATTTGATATGATTTACATGATTCGCATGTTCAAACAATTTAGTTAAGAAAAAGCAAAAGCAAATGACTTTAATAAGAAGGTTCTGCACTCCCCTCTAGGGATATATGCTAAACGCAACGTTGAAACTTAGGATTGCAATTTATAATATTCATCCATTAAAGTGTATTTTATACAATTGAGTCCATTACTTGTCTTTTTATCCAATAAACATTTTCGAATATTATATTTTTCTCACCAATCAAATCCAACGACATTGATAATAAATTTAAAAATCAAAATATTGCATTTTTGCAATTTTTAGAATTTTAAAATCTGTTAGGGATAAATTAATTGTCAATAATCTGTTGAATTTAAAATTTTCAATTTTCTTAATTGTCTTGTTTGCCTCAATGCAATTTGAAATGATTTATATTGCTCTTGTCTTCAAACGTATTACTTAAGAAAAAGCAAAAGCAATTGACTCTAATAAGAAAGTTCCCCACTCCCATCTAGGATATAACCCAACATTGAAACTTGGGAATGCTATTTATAATATTCATCCACTAAAATATATTTCATACAATTGAGTCCATTACTTGTATTTTTGATCAATTAACATATTCAAATATTATATTTTTCAAGTATTATATTTTTCTCACCAATCAAATGCAACAACATTAACAATAAATTAAAAAGTCAAAATATTACATTGTTGCAATTTTTAGAATTTTAATATTCGCTAGGGATAAATAACTTTTCAATAATCTGTTGCATTTAAATTTTGCAATTTTCTTAAATGTCTCCTTTGCCCCATTGCAATTTGAAATGATTTATATAATTCTTGTCTTCAAACGTATTACTTAAAAAAAAGCAAAAGCAATTGATTCTAATAAGAAGGTTCTCCGCTCCCATCTATGATATATGCTTAACCCAACATTGAAACTTGGGAATGCTATTTATAATAATCATCCACTAAAATGTATTTCATACAATTGAGTCCATTACTTGTATTTTTGTTGAATTAACATATTCAAATATTATATATTTCAAGTATTATATTTTCCTCACCAATCAAATGCAACAACATTAACAATAAATTTAAAAGTCAAAATATTGCATTTTTGCAATTTTTAGAATTTTAAGATTTGCTAAGGATAAATAAATTGTTAATAATTTGTTGCATTTAAATTTTACAATTTTCTTAAATGTCTCCTTTGTCTCAATGCAATTTGAAATGATTTATATTGTTCTTGTCTTCAAACGTATTACTTAAGAAAAAGCAAAAGCAATTGACTCTAATAAGAAAGTTCCTCACTCCCATCTAGGATATATTCTTAACCCAACATTAAAACTTGGGAATACTATTTATAATATTCATCCACTAAAATATATTTCATACAATTGAGTCCATTACTTGTATTTTTGATCAATTAACATATTCAAATATTATATTTTTCAAGTATTATATTTTTTTCACCAATCAAATACAACAACATTAACAATAAATTGAAAAGTCAAAATATTGAATTTTTGCAATTTTTAGAATTTTAAGATTTGATAGGGATAAATAAATTGTCAATAATCTGTTGCATTTAAATTTTGCAATTTTCTTAAATGTCTCCTTTGCCCCAATGCAATTTGAAATGATTTATATAATTCTTGTCTTTAAACGTATTACTTAAGAAGAAACAAAAGCAATTGACTCTAATAAGAAGGATCCTCACTCTCATCTAGGATATATGCTTAACCCAACATTGAAATTTCGGAATGCTATTTATAATATTCATCCACTAAAATGTATTTCATACAATTATGTCCATTACTTGTCTTTTTGTTCAATTAACTTATTGAAATATTATATTTTTCTCACCAATCAAATGCAACAACATTAACAACAAATTTAAAAGTCAAAATATTGCATTGCTGCAATTTTTACAATTCTAAAATCTACTAGGGATAAATGACTTGTCAATAACTTGTTGATTTCAAATTTTGCAATTTTCCTCATTGTCTCCTTTGCCTCAATGCAATTTGATATGATTTATATAGTTTGCATGTTCAAACAATTTCGTTATGAAAAAGCAAAAAAAGAATGACTCTAAATAGAAGGTTTTGCACTCCCCTCTATGGATATATGCTTAATGCAACGTTGAAACTTGGGATTGCAATTTATAATATTCATCCATTAAAGTGTATTTTATACAATTGAGTCCATTACTTGTCTTTTTGTCCATTAAACATTTTCGAATATTATATTTTTCTCACTAATCAAATCCAACGACATTAACAATAAATTTAAAAATCAAAATATTGCATTTTTGCAATTTTTAGAATTTTAAAATCTGTTAGGGATAAATGAATTGTCAATAATGTATTGAATTTAAATTTTTCAATTTTCTTAATTGTCTCCTTTGTGTCAATGCAATTTGAAACGATTTATATAATTCTTGTCTTCAAACATATTACTTAAGAAAAAGCAAAAGCAATTGACTCTAATAAGAAGGTTCCTCACTCTCATCTAGGATATATGCTTAACCCAACATTGAAATTTCGGAATGCTATTTATAATATTCATCCATTAAAATATATTTCGTATAATTAAGTCCATTACTGGTATTTCTATTCAATTAACATATTCAAATATTATATATTTCAAGTATTATATTTTTCTCACCAATCAAATGCAACAACATTAACAATAAATTTAAAAGTCAAAATATTGCATTTTTGCAATTTTTAAAATTTTAAGATTTGATAGGGATAAATAAATTGTCAATAATCTGTTGCATTTAAATTTTGCAATTTTCTTAAATGTCTCCTTTGCCTCAATGCAATTTGAAATGATTTATATAATTCTTGTGTTCAAACGTATTACTTGAGAAAAACCAAAAGCAATTGACTCTAATAAGAAGGTTTGCCACTCCTATCTAGGATATGTGCTTAACACAACATTAAAACTTAGGAATGCTATTTATAATATTGATCCACTAAAATGTATTTCATACAATTAAGTTCATTACTTGTATTTTTGTTCAATTAACTTATTGAAATATTATATTTTTCTCACCAATCAAATGCAACAACATTAACAATAAATTTAAAAGTCAAAATATTGCATTGTTGCAATTTTTACAATTTTAAAATCTGTTAGGGATAAATGACTTGCCAATAACCTTTTGATTTTAAATTTTGCAATTTTCTTAATTGTCTCCTTTGCCTCAATGCAATTTGATATGATTTATATAATTCGCATGTTCAAACAATTTAGTTCAGAAAAAGTAAAAGCAAATGACTCTAATAAGATGTTTTTGCACTCTCCTCTAGGGATATATGCTTAACGCAACGCTGAAACTTGGGATTGCAATTTATAATATTCATCCATTAAAGTGTATTTTATACAATTGAGTCCATTACTTGTCTTTTTGTCCAATAAACATTTTCGAATATTAAATTTTACGCACCAATAAAATCCAACGACATTAACAAAAAATTTAAAAATCAAAATATTGCATTTTTGCAATTTTTAGAAGTTTAAGATTTGCTAGGGATAAATAAATTGCCAATAATCTGTTGCATTGAAATTTTGCAATTTTCTTAAATGTCTCCTTTGCCTTAATGCAATTTGAAATGATTTATATAATTCTTGTCTTTAAACATATTACTTAAGAAAAAGTAAAAGCAATTGACTCTAATAAGAAGGTTCCCCGCTCCCATTTAGGATATATGCTTAACCCAACATTGAAACTTGGGAATACTATTTATAATATTTCATTGACTATAATGTACTCAATTGCATAAAATACACTTTAGTGGATGTATATTATAAATAGCAGTCCCAAGTTTCAATGTTGTGTTAAACATATATCGCTAGATGGGAGTATAGAGCCTTCTTATTACAATCGATTACTTTTGCGTTTTCTTAAGTAATTTGTCTAAAGATTACATAAAATATTTCAAATTGCGTTGAGGCAAAGGAGACAATTCTGAAGATTACAAAATTTAAATTCAACAGAGTATTGACAATTCATTTATTCCTAGCAGATTTTAAAATTTGAAAAAGTCCAAATTTGAAATATTTTGATTTTTAAATTTAAAGTTAATGTTGTTTGATTTAATTGGTAAGAATAATATAATATGAGAAAATATAATATTTGAATATGTTAATTGAACAAAAATACAATTAATGGACTCAATTGCATAAAATACACTTTATTGGATGAATATTATAGATAGCAAACCCAAGTTTCAATGTTGTGTTAAACATATATCCCTAGATGGGAGTGCAGAACCTTCTTATTACAGTCTATTGCTTTTGCTTTTTCTTAAGTAATTTGCCTGAAGATTATATAAATCATTTCAAATTGTGTTGAGGCAAATGAGACAATTCAAAAAATTGCAAAATTTAAATTCAACAGAGTATTGACAATTCACTTATCCATAGCAAATTTTAAAATTCTAAAAATTGAAAAAATTGAAATATTTTGATTTTTAAATTTATCCTTAATGTCGTTTGATTTAATTGATGATAAAAATATACTATGTGAAAAATATAATATTTGAATATGCTAATTGAACAAAAATACAAGTAATGTACTCAATTGCATAAAAGACACTTTAGTGGATGAATATTATAAATAGCAATCTTAAGTTTCAAGATTGTGTGAAGCATATATCCCTAGATGGGAGTGCGGAACCATCTTATTAGAGTCCATTTCTTTTCCTTTTCTTAAGTAATTTGTCTGAAAACAGGAATTTTATAAATCATTTCAAATTGCATTGATGCAAAGGAGATAATTAAGAAAATTGCAACATTTAAATTCAACAGATTATTGACAATTTATTTATCCCTAGCAGATTTTAAAATTCTAAAAATTGCAAAAATGCAATATTTTGATTTTTAAATTTGTTGTTAATGTCGTTTGATTTGATTGGTGAGAAAAAATACAATATTTGAATAAGTTAATTGAACAAAAATACAAGTAATGGACTCAATTGCATAAAATACACTTTAGTGGATGAATATTATAAATAGCAATCCTAAGTTTCAATGTTGTGTTAAGCATATATCCCTAGATGGGAGTGCAGAGCATTCTTATTATAGTCGATTGCTTTTGGTTTTTCTTAAGTAATATGCTTGAAAGATTATATAAATCATTTCAAATTGCGTTGAGGCAAAGGAGACAATTCCGAAAATTGCAAAATTTAAATTCAACAGAATTATTGACAATTTCACCTCTATCCCCTAGCGAGACTTTTAAATTTGAAAAAATTGGCAAAATGAAATATTTTGATTTGTAAATTATTAGTTAATAGTCGTTCATCTTAATTGTGAGAGAAAGAAATAATATGCTAAAAAATATAATATTTGAAATTGTAATTGAACAAAATAACAAGTAATGGACTCAATTGCATAAAAGTACACTTTAGTGAGGGATGAATATTATATAAATAGCAGTCCTAAGTTTCAATGTTTGCGTAAGCATATATCCCTAGATGGAGTGCAGAGCCTTCTTATTATAGTCGATTGCTTTTGGTTTTTCTTAAGTAATATGCCTGAAGATTATATAAATCATTTCAAATTGCGTTGAGGCAAAGGAGACAATTCAGAAAATTGCAAAATTTAAATTCAACAAAGCATTGACAATTCACTTATCCCTAGCAGATTTTAAAATTCGAAAAAATGCAAAATTAAATATTTTGATTTTTAAATTTAATGTTAATGTCGTTTGATTTAATTGGTGAGAAAAATATAATATGTGAAAAATATAATATTTGAATATGTTAATTGAATAAAAATACAAGTAATGGACACAATTGCACAAAAGACACTTTAGTGGATGAATATTAATAAATAGTAATCTTAGGTTTCAAGATTATGTGAAGCATATATCCCTAGATGAGAGTGGGGAACAATCTTATTAGNGAGACAATTCAAGAAAATTGCAAAATTTAAATTCAACAGAGTATTGACAATTCACTTATCCATAGCAAATTTAAAATTCTAAAAATTGCAAAATTGAAATATTTTGATTTTTAAATTATCGTTATATGTCGTTTGATTTAATTGTGAGAAAAATTACTATGTGAAAAATATAATATTTGAATATGTTAATTGAACAAAAATACAAGTAATGGACTCAATTGCATAAAATACACTTTAGTGGATGAATATTATAAATAGCAATCTTAAGTTTAATGTTGTGTGAAGCATATATCCCTAAATGGAGTGCAGAACCATCTTATTAGAGTCCATTGCTTTCCTTTTTCTTAAGTAATTTGTCTGAAAGAATTTTATAAATCATTTCAAATTGCATTGAGGCAAAGGAGATAATTAAGAAAATTGCAAATTTAATTCAACAGATTATTGACAATTATTTATCCTATCCCTAGAGATTTTAAAATTCTAAAAAATTGCAAAAATGAAATATTTTGATTTTTAAATTTTGTTGTTAATGTCGTTTGATTTGATTGTGAGAAAAATACAATATTTGAATATAGTTAATTGAACAATAATTTACAAGTAATGGACTCATGCCATAAATCACTTTTAGTGGTCATGAAATTATAAAATAGCCGTCCCAAGTTCAATGGTTGTATTAAGCATAATATCCTTAAATGGGAGTGCAGAACCTTTCTTATTTACAGTCCATTGATTTTTGCTTTCTTAAGTGAATTCCTGAAGATTATATAATCATTTCAAATCTGCGTTAAGGCAAGAAAATTCTGAAAATTGCAAAATTTAAATTCAACAGTAAATATTGACAATTATTAATCCCTAGCAGATTTTAAATTGAAAAAATTGCCAAAATTGAAATATTTTGATTTTTAAATTTATTGTTAATGTCGTTTCTTAATTTGGTGAGAGAGAAATATAATATGTGAAAAAATATAATATTTGAAATTGTTTAATTGAACAAAAATACAAGTCAGATGGAACTCAATTGCATAAAAGACACTTTAGTGATGAATATTATTAAATAGCAGTCCTAAGTTTCAATGTTGTGTTAAGCATATATCCCTAGATGGGAGTGCAGAGCCTTCTTATTATAGTCGATTGCTTTTGGTTTTTCTTAAGTAATATGCCTGAAGATTATATAAATCATTTCAAATTGCGTTGAGGCAAAGGAGACAATTCAGAAAATTGCAAAATTTAAATTCAACAAAGCATTGACAATTCACTTATTCCTAGCAGATTTTTAAAATTCGAAAAAATGCAAAATTGAAATATTTTGATTTTTAAATTTAATTTAATGTCGTTTGATTTAATGGTGAGAAAAATATAATATGTGAAAAATATAATATTTGAATATGTTAATTGAATAAAAATACAAGTAATGGACACAATTGCACAAAAGACACTTTAGTGGATGAATATTATAAATAGTAATCTTAGGTTTCAAGATTATGTGAAGCATATATCCCTAGATGAGAGTGGGAACAATCTTATTAGAGTTCATTACTTTTCTTTTTTTTAAGTAATTTGTCTGAAGACAAAAATTCTATAAATAATTTCAAATTGCATTGAGACAAAGGTGACAATTAAGAAAATTGCAAAATTTAAATTCAACAGAGTATTGACAATTCAATCATCCCTAGCAGATTTTAAAATTCTAAAAATACAAAATTGAAATATTTTGATTTTTATATTTATTGTTAATGTCGTTTGATTTAATTGGTGAGAAAAATATAATATGTGAAAAATATAATATTTGAATATGTTAATTAAACAAAAATACAAGTAATGGACTCAATTGCATAAAAGACACTTTAGTGGATGAATATTATAAATAACAATCTGAAGTTTCAAGGTTGTGTGAAGCATATATCCCTTGATGGGAGTGAGGAACCATCTTATTAAAGTCCATTGCTTTTCCTTTTTCTTAGGTAATTTGTCTGAAGACAAGAATTCTATAAATCATTTCAAATTGCATTGAGGCAAAGGAGACAATTAAGAAAATTGCAAAATTTAATTTTAACAGATTATGGACAATTTATTTGTCACTAGCAGATTTTAAAATTCTAAAAATTGTAAAAATGCAATATTTTGATTTTGAAATTTGTTAGTGTCATTTGATTTGATTGGTGAGAAAAATACAATATTTGAATAAGTTAATTGAACAAAAATACAAGTAATGAACTCAATTGCATAAAATACACTTTAGTGGATGAGTATTAGAAATATCAATCCCAAGTTTCAATGTTGTGTTAAACATATATCCCTGGATGGGAGTGCAGAACCTTCTTATTATAGTCAATTGCTTTTGCTTTTTCTTAAGTAATTTGCCTGAAGATTATATAAACCATTTCAAATTGCGTTGAGGCAAAGGAGATAAGTCAGAAAATTGCAAAATTTAAATTCAACAGAGTATTGACAATTCATTTATCCTAGCATATTTTAAAATTCGAAAAAATGCAAAATTGAAATATCCCTATCCTCACGGTCTTACCCATACCAGAAGTGTGGGTGTACATCAGGAGATGACGTAAGACCAGAACGTGCAACGGCGTGACAGACCAGAAGCGTGAGGATAGGCCATGAAATAGTAAGACCGTGAAATAGGAGATGGGTGAGACCGTGAGACAGTGAAAGTAAGAGCTGTGTGAGATAACCTAGAGAAGGAATTCGACGAAGCATCGGAAAGAACTCAACGTATTTCTAGATTTCTTCAAGAGAGGTTAGAGAGCATTGCGGTGAACTTCTAAGGGGTAGTGGAGCAGCCTTTCAATTCAACAGAGGCAAGACAAGCTATAAGAAAGGTAGACACAGTAAGTGACACTCTTTGTATTGTACTTGCTTAGTAATTGCAATAGTGAAAGGAGCAGAAGATTAAGACATCCATTGTAACTGGAATTCTCAAGTATAGTGGATAGTCTCGGTAAGGGAGAGTCCCTACCACCGTGCATGTACGTCACGTTGACGGAACCACGTAAATCTCGTGTGTCCTTAATTTGCTTTACGTTCTGTGTTTTGAATTGAGTTATGAATGCAGCTAAAGTATCAACCAACCCATAACCTAACGAAGACCTAAACAAGGTGTCTGAAAGGTGACTTTGGGGACTATTGTGATTAGTAGGTAGCAATAGATCTACCTTAGTCGAATCTGAGAAAGAGTTTGCTTTTAAGAAGAGATTGAAGTTGTTCACTTACCCGCGAATTGCGAATTGTGGTGATACTGATTCACCCCCCCTCTCAGTATCACAAACTAGTAGATCCTAGGGTGAAGTTGGGAACTTCAATTGGTATCAGAGCACAGGTTCACTAGGATAAAGCTTAATAGCTTGGTGTACTAGTTTGAAGAGTTTCAGAAGTTTTAGCTTGTTTAGCATATTGAGAAATGGATGCCAGTACCAGCACCAGCACTACTTACAGCAAGAAGGTTCCAATCTTTAATGGAACCAATTATCATATGTGGAGAGCGAGAATGCAGGTGGTATTTGCAACCATGGGCATGAATGTGGTGAAAGCCGTACAGGAGGGTTTTGTGGCCCCAAAAGAAGGTAAAGATCTAACCCCAGAGGAATTAAGGCAGTTTGAGATAAATGGAAAGGCCTCAAACGTCATCATTTTAGCATTGACAGATGCTGAATATGCTAAAGTTATGGACTGCAAATCTACCAAGGAGATATGGGACAGATTGCAGAAAGTCTATGAAGGTGATGGCAAAATGAAGGAGGCCAAGCTTCAAGTTTTCAAGGAGAGACATGAATCTCTCAAATGCAGAAAAATGAGACAGTCCAAGAGTTCTTCACCAGGGTTATTGATGCTGTAAACGATCTTAAAAGTCATGGGAAGAACAAGAAGGACTCATCTATTGTGAAGAAAATTATGAGAATTCTGCCTGAAAGGTTTGCCTCAAAAGTGGCAGCCATAGAGGAGAGTAGAGATCTCAATTCTATGTCTCTGCATGATCTCCAGTGCAATCTCATTGCATATGAGATGAGAATAAAGTCAACGGAGAGCTCCTTAACATCGAAGGTATCAAAGGAGGCAACTTTCAAAGCCATGAAACACTTAAAGATAAAAGAAGAGGAAGAATCATCCAGTGAGGATGATGATGATGACGAGGAAGAAAGTGAAGGTGTAGTGTTGGCATACTTCCCAAGGAAGTTCAAAAAGGGGTCTAAGAAGGGAAAAGGACAGTTGTCCTTGAGATGTTATCAGTGTGGGCAGACTAAACACTTTGCTTCTCAGTGCAAAGTGAAACTTGATGATGAAGATGAGGATGGTGATGATGAGCCGAATTCAAAATGGAGAAAACCATCATTCAAATCAAAGAAGTCCAGCAAGAAGACTGCCAACTCACAGAAGAAGAAGAGAGGCTCATTCAAGAGTTATGTGAGTCAAATAAAAGAAGCTGATGAGGAGGAAGATGAAGAATCATCAGATGAGCATGCCTTTATGGCATCAGCTCAAGGTGGTAGTTCAACCTCTAAAGAGGAAGAGGAGGTTGATGAAGAAGAACCAGATCTTGAAGCTGAGTTAGAAGCAGCTTCAAAGGAGATAATCAGAAGGGGTAGAACCATAAGAAGGTTGGAGGCCCATATAAAACAAGTTGAAGCAAAGTCTGAGGAAGCTGAAAGTCAAAAGGATGAAATAAGGGCTGAACATATTGACTTGAAGAGAAGATTTGAAGAACATATCAAAATATGTGAAGACCTTACAATGGAGCTTGGCTCAAGGACTTCAAAAATTGAAGGAATGGAGAAAGAGTTGCTGAGACTTCAACAACAACTCAAAAGGAGTGAAGAGAACGTGCAGAAGCTTGAAATGATAGGAGAAACAAGTTTTGCAAGAGAAAAGAAGAATGAAGAGAAAGTGCAGCAATCTGAGGCTGCATTGCCTAAAGATAATAAGAATGTGCCACAGAAGCTGAAAGAGAAGGTTGTGACTCAGGAGAAGATAGCTGAGAATAAAGAGGATTTGAAGAAGCAACCTAGGTGGCAAACAAAAATGAAGAAAAGAAGGTCAGCCAGCAAAGGGCTACAGCTGAACAGAAGAAGGAGAAGAAGTGGCTGAAATGAAAGCCACACAAGCAAAGAAGCCAGCCACATTGCCTACACAGCAAGTAATGAACAAAAGAAAACAAACTGTGATTAGACCCAAGAAGAGGCAATTTCAAGGTCACTGTCTTTATTGTGGAGTTTGGGGTCATAAGGCAAGTAATTGCTGGTGGAGAAGGTCAGTATATGTCTCCAACTTGAGAAGATACGATGCTGCATACAGGGGGAGACAATACAAAATTCAGAGGAGAACACCTGTCGTGAGTTCTTGCATATGCTGTAAAAAGCAAGGACACACTGACAAGGAGTGTTGGTGGAAGCCCAAACCAGCGGTTTCAAAGAATAAGTTTGCTGTATTGGCAGACTTGGAACAGTGTGAAAGGTGCGGGCAAGATGGCCATAATGCCAAGAGATGTATGACACTTCTCCTGAGCAAGAGAAGGCACTCAATGTCACAGTGAAAACAAGCGGTGTAGTCAAAGCTGAGAAAAAAGAGAAAGCTATCTTCCAGCCAGTTCAAAAGATGGAATATAAAGCTAAAAGGGAGGTGGCTAATATAGCTGAAATTGCACTCAAAGCTAACTACAAGGATAAGCAGTGGATCCTTGACAGTGGATGCACTTCACACATGACGGGAGACAAGAGTAAATTGTCAAAGCTAAACAAGTCAAGAGAAGATAGAGTCAAGTTTGGCAATGATGATTCACTCAACATCAATGGTCAAGGGTCAATAAACATTTGAAGAGGAAAGCTGAAAGATGTTCTGCACGTTGAAGGACTCAGATATAATCTAGCATCTGTCAGCAAACTATGCAATGAAGACTATAAGGTAATATTCACAAAACCAGGTTGCCAGGTAAAGAGTAAAGAAGGCAATACTGTTGCAGCTGGGAAGAGAACAACTGAAATTTGTATGTGATTGATGAAGAAAGAGATCCTCTTGCAACTAAGACTGTGCAAGAAAGAAAGCCAAAGAAAACGTGGACCAGTGCTCATCAAGAAAATCAGATCATAGGTGACCCATCAGCAGGAGTTACAACAAGAAGAAGAATTGTGGGAGCTACTGCTTTACTCTCACAAGTTGAACCTAAATCTGTTGAAGAGGCTACACAAGATCTAACTAAATCTCTGTCCACATAGCTGTTTGAAAAGCACAGAATGAGTCTGTCTGTGCGAATGACTCCTCAAGCCTGAAAATCAGGTGAATCCTCCATCTCTACTTTACGAGTTTTTCAGATTTGTAATTGGTTGGCAAAAGGGGAGAGAAGCAACAGTGCAGGGGGAGCTATTAAGGAAGGGGGAGTGCATATTTAGGGGGTGTTATAATCCACCTGCTTCTTGATTATTACTTTAAGAAGATTATGAAGGACTGCTGCATAATGGTTTTTGTTATGAGTGTTGCCAACAATTACAAAGGGGGAGATTGTTGTTCCCACAGCCTCGTATGGGTTGTAATTGTTGTCAACTAGGGTTAAGTGTGCAAGAAAGTAAAGCCACATGGAAGGGCAAGAAAGTAAATTCGTCACATAAGGGCAAGAACGTAAATCCGCCACGTAAGCCCTATTAGGGTTTCATGGAAGAGAATATATAAAGGCCTTGGAAGACAAAACTAGGGCAAGGCCAACACAATTGAATAAATGGCAACCCTACAACAACCGGCCAAAAAGAAGAGAAAAACAAACTAGAAACACGTCCTGCAAGCAAACCAGAAACGCCTCCTGCAAGCAAACCAGAAACACGTCCTGCAAGCAAACCAGAAACACCTCCTACAAGCAAACCAGAAACGAACAACCAGCAAAAGGAGCAATAAGAAACAGACCACTCGGAAGAGAAGACAACAGACCCGGTATCCGTAAGACCACCCGGAAGAGAAGACAGCAGACCTGGTATTTGTGAGACCACCTGGAAGAGAAGACAGCAGACCTGGTATCCGTAAGACCACCCGGAAGAAAAGACAGCAGACCTGGTATCTGTGAGACCACCTGGAAGAGAAGACAGCAGACCTGGTATCCGTGAGACCACTCGGAAGAGAAGACAACAGACCTGGTATCCGTGAGACCACCTGGAAGAGAAGACAGCAGACCAGAAGCTTGAGGCAGGTCGAGAGACGTGAACCAGAAAAACCAGTAGCATGAGGTAGGCCAAGAGACATGAAATGGCAGGCCAGAAGCGTAGGTGTACGTCAGGAGACAGCGTGAGACCAGAACATGCAACGGCATGACAGACCAGAAGCGTGAGGACAGACAGTGAAACAGTAAGACTGTGAAATAGGAGACGGGTGAGACCGTAAGATAGTGAAAGTAGGAGCTGTGTGAGACAACCTAGAGAAGGAATTCGGCGAAGCATCAGAAATAACTCAACGTATTTCCAAATTTCTTCAAGAGAGGTTAAAGAGCGTTGCGGTGAACTTCTAAGCAGCAGTGGAGCAGCCTTTCAATTCAACAGAGGCAAGACAAGCTAAAAAAAGGGTAGACACAGTAAGTAACACTCTTTGTATTGTACTTGCTTAGTAATTGCAATAGTGAAAGGAGCAGAAGATTAAGACATCCATTGTAACTGAATTCTCAAGTATAGTGGATAGTCTTAGTAAAGGAGAGTCCCTACCACCGTGGATGTACGTCACATTGACGGAACCACGTAAATCTCGTGTGTCCTTAATTTGCTTTACGTTCTGTGTTTTGAATTGAGTTATGAACGCAGCTAAAGTATCAGCCAACCCATAACCTAACGAAGACCTAAACAAGAACATCCGAATTGTCTATTAGGCAAGGTGTCTGAAAGGTGACTTTGGGGACTATTGTGATTAGTAGGTAGCAATAGATCTACCTTAGTCGAATCTGAGAAAGAGTTTGCTTTTAAGAAGAGATTGAAGTTGTTCACTTACCTGCGAATTGCGAATTGTGGTGATACTGATTCACCCCCCCTCGCAGTATCACAAACTAGTAGATCCTAGGGTGAAGTTGGGAACTTCAATATCCCTAGATGGGAGTGCAGAACCTTCTTATTACAGTCCATTACTTTTGCTTTTTCTTAAATAATTTGCTTGAAGATTATATACATCATTTCAAATTGCGTGGAGGCAAAGGAGACAATTCAGAAAATTGCAAAATTTAAATTCAACAGAGTATTGACAATTCAGTTATCCCTAGCAGATTTTAAAATTCTAAAAATTGCAAAATTGAAATATTTTGATTTTTACATTTATAGTTAATGTCGTTTGATTTAATTGGTGAGAAAAATATAATGTGTGAAAAATATAATATTTGAATATGTTAATTGAACAAAAATACAAGTAATGGACTCAATTGCATAAAAGACACTTTAGTGGATGAATATTATAAATAGCAAACTCAAGTTTCAAGCTTGTGTGAAGTATATATCCCTAGATGGGGGTGCGGAACCATCTTATTAGAGTCCATTGCTTTTCCTTTTTCTTAAGTAATTTGTCTGAAAACATGAATTCTATAAATCATTTCAAATTGCATTGAGTCAAAGGAGAGAATTAAGAAAATTACAAAATTTAAATTCAACAGATTATTGACAATTTATTTATCTTTAGCAAATTTTAAAATTCTAAAAATTGCAAAAATGCAATATTTAGATTTTTAAATTTGTTGTTAATGTCGTTTGATTTGATTGGTGAGAAAAATACAATATTTGAAAAAGTTAATTGAACAAAAATACAAGTAATGGACTCAATTGCATAAAATACACTTTAGTGGATGAATATTATAAATAGCAATCCTAAGTTTCAATGTTGTGTTAAGCATATATCCTTGGATGGGAGTGCAGAACCTTCTTATTAGAGTCCATTGCTTTTGCTTTTTCTTAAGTAATTTGCCTGAAGATTATATTAATCATTTCAAATTGTATTGAGGCAAAGGAGACAATTCAGAAAATTGCAAAACTTAAATTCAACGGAGTATTAACAATTCATTTATCCTACCAGATTTTAAAATTCAAAAAATTGCACAATTCAAATATTTTCATTTTTAAATTTAATGTTAATGTCGTGTGATTTAATTGGTGAGAAAAATATAATATAAGAAAAATATCATATTTGAAAAAGTTAATTGAACAAAAATACAAGTAATGGACTCAATTGCATAAAATACACTTTAGTAGATGAATATTATAAATAGCAATCTCAAGTTTTAATGTTGTGTTAAGCATATATCCCTGCATGGGAGTGCAGAACCTTCTTATTACAGTCCATTACTTTTGCTTTTTCTTAATTAATTTGCCTAAAAATTATATAAACCATTTCAAATTGCGTGGAGGCAAAAGAGACAATTCAGAAAAATGCAAAATTTAAATTTAACAGAGTATTAACAATTCATTTATCCCTACCAGATTTTTAAATTCAAAAAATTGCAAAATTGAAATATTTTGATTTTTAAATTTAATGTTAATGTCGTTTGATTTAATTGATGAGAAAAATATAATATGTGAAAAATATAATATTTGAATATGTTAATTGAATAAAAATACAAGTAATGGACTCAATTGCACAAAAGACACTTTAGTGTATGAATATTATAAATAGTAATCTCAAGTTTTAAAGTTGTGTCAAGCATATATCCCTAGATGGGAGTAGGGAACCATCTTATTAGAGTCCATTGCTTTTCGTTTTTCTTAAGTAATTTGTCTGAAGACAAGAATTCTATAAATCATTTCAAATTGCATTGAGGCGAAGGAGACAATTAAGAAAATTGCAAAATTTAAATTCAACAGAGTATTGACAATTCAGTTATCCCAGCAGATTTTAAAATTCTAAAAATTGCAAAATTGTTATATTTTGATTTTTGTATTTATAGTTAATGTCGTTTGATTTAAATGGTGAGAAAAATATAATATGTGAAAAATATAATATTTGAATATGTTAATTGAACAAAAATACAAGTAATGGACTCAATTGTATAAAATACACTTTATTTATAAATAGCAATCTCAAGTTTCAAGGTTATGTGAAATATATATCCCTAGATGGGAGTACGGAAGCATCTTATTAGAATCCATTGCTTTTCCTTTTTCTTAAGTAATTTGTCTGAAAATAGGAATTCTATAAATCATTTCAAATTGCATTGAGGCAGAGGAGAGAATTAAGAAAATTGCAAAATTTAAATTCAACAGATTATTGACAATTTATTTATCCTTAGCAGATTTTAAAATTCTAAAAATTGCAAAAATGCAATATTTTGATTTTTAAATTTTGTTAATGTCGTTTGATTTGATTGGTGAGAAAAATACAATATTTGAATAAGTTAATTGAACAAAAATACAAGTAATGGACTTAATTGCATAAAATACACTTTAGTGGATGAATATTATAAATAGCAATCCCAAGTTTCAATGTTGAGTTAAGCATATATCCCTAAATGGGAATGCAGAACCTTCTTATTACACTCCATTGCTTTTTCTTTTTCTTAAGTAATTTGCCTGAAAATTACATAAATTATTTCAAATTGCGTTAAGGCAAAGGAGACAATTCCGAAAATTGCAAAATTTAAATTCAACAGTGTATTGACAATTCACTTATCCCTAGTAGATTTTAAAATTTGAAAAAGTGCAAAATTCAAATATTTTGATTTTTAAATTTATTGTTAATGGCATCCGATTTAATTGGTGAGAAAAATATAATGTGTGAAAATTATAATATTTGAATATGTTAATTGAACGAAAATACAAGTAATGGACTCAGTTGCATAAAATACACTTTAGTGGATGAATATTATAAATAGCAGTCTCAAGTTTCAATGTTGTGTTAAGCATATATCTCTAGATAGGAGTGTAGAGCTTTCTTATTACAGTCGATTGCTTTTCCTTTTTCTTAAGTAATTTTCCTGAAGATTACATAAATTATTTCAAATTACGTTGAGGCAAAGGAGACAATTCCGAAAATTGCAAAATTTAAATTCAACAGAGTATCAACAATTCATTTATCCCTAGCAGATTTTAAAATTCGAAAAAGTGCAAAATTGAAATATTTTTATTTTTAAATTTAATATCAATGTCGTTTGATTTAATTTGTAAGAAAAATATAATATGTGAAAAACATAATATATGAGTATGTTAATTGAACAAAAATACAAGTAATGGACTGAATTGCATAAAATACACTTTATTGGATGAATATTATAAATAACAGTCCCAAGTTTCAATGTTGTGTTAAGCATATATCACTAGATGAGAGTGTAGAGCCTTCTTATTACATTTGATTGCTTTTGCTTTTTCTTAAGTAATTTGCCTGAAGATTATATAAATGATTTCAAATTGCGTTGAGGCAAAGGAGACAATTTCAAAAATTGCAAAATTTAAATTCAATAGAGTATTGACAATTCATTTATTCCTTGCAGATTTTAAAATTCGAAAAAGTGCAAAATTGAAATATCTTGATTTTTAAATTTAATGTTAATGTCGTTTGATTTAACTGGTAAGAAAAATATAATATGTGAAAAATATAATATATGAATATGTTAATTGAACAAAAATACAAGTAATGGACTCAATTGCATAAAATACACTTTATTGGATGAATATTATAAATAGCAAACCCAAGTTTCAATGTTGGGTTAAGCATATATCCTTAGATGGGTGTGCAGAAGCTTCTTATTACAGTCTATTGCTTTTGCTTTTTCTTAAGTAATTTGCCTGAAAATTATATAAATCATTTCAAATTGCGTTGAGGCAAAGGAGACAATTCAGAAAATTGCAAAATTTAAATTCAACAAAGTATTGACAATTTAGTTATCCTTAGCAGATTTTGAAATTCTAAAAATTGCAAAATTGAAATATTTTGACTTTTAAATTTATCGTTAATGTCGTTTGATTTAATTAATGAGAAAAATATAATATGTGAAAAATATCATATTTGAATATGTTAATTGAACAAAAATACAAGTAAGGGACTCAATTGCATAAAAGACACTTTAATGGATTAATATTATAAATAGCAAACTCCAGTTTCAAGCTTGTGTGAAGCATATATCCCTAGGTGGGAGTGCGAAACCATCTTATTAGAGTCCATTGCTTTTCCTTTTTCTTAAGTAATTTGTCTGAAAACGGGAATTCTATAAATCATTTCAAATTGCATTGAGGCAAAGGAGAAAATTAAGAAAATTGCAAAATTTAAATTCAACAGATTATTGATAATTTATTTACCCCTAGTAGATTTTAAAATTCTAAAAGTTGCAAAAATGCAATATTTTGATTTTTAAATTTGTTGTTAATGTCGTTTGATTTGATTGGAGAGAAAAATACAATATCTGAATAAGTTAATTGAACAAAAATACAAGTAATGCACTCAATTGCATAAAATACACTTTAGTGGATGAATATTATAAATAGCATTCCCAAGTTTCAATGTTGTGTTAAGCATATATCCTTAGATGGGAGCGTAGAACCTTCTTATTAAAGTCCATTGCTTTTACTTTTCCTTAAGTAATTTGCCTGAAGATTATATAAATCATTTCAAATTGTGTTTTAGGCAAAGGAGTCAATTCATAAAATTGCAAAATTTAAATTCAACAGAGTATTGACAATTCATTTATCTCTAGCAGATTTTCAAAATTCGAAAAAGTGCAAAATTGAAATATTTTGATTTTTAAATTTAATGTTAATATTGTTTGATTTAACTGGTGAGAAAAATATAAGATGTGAAAAATATAATATATGAATATGTAATGTGAACAAAAATACAAGTAATAGACTCAATTACATAAAATACACTTTAGTGGATGAATATTATAAATAGTAATCCCAAGTTTCAATGTTGTGTTAAGCATATATCCTTGGATGGGAGTGCAAAACCTTTTTATTACAATCCATTGCTTTTGTTTTTTCTCAGGTAATTTGCTTGAAGATTATATAAATTATTTCAAATTGTGTTGAGGCAAAAGAGACAATTGAAAAAATTGCAAAATTTAATTCAACAAAATATTGACAATTCACTTTTCCGTAGCAAATTTCAAAATTCTAAAATTGCAAAATTGAATATTTTGATTTTTAAATTTATCGTTAATGTCGTTTGATTTAATTGGTGAGAAAAATATACTATGTGAAAAATAAAATATTAGAATATGGTAATTAAACAAAAATACAAGTAATAGACTCAATTGCATAAAAGACACTCTAGTGGATGAATATTATAAATAGAAAACTCATGTTTCAAGGTTATGTGAGGCATATATCCCTAGATGGGAGTGCAGAACGATCTTATTAGAGTCCATTACTTTTCCCTTTTTCTTAAGTAATTTGTCTGAAAACAGGAATTTCATAAATCATTTCAAATTGCATTGAGGCAAAGGAGAGAATTAAGAAAAGTGAAAAATTTAAATTCAACAGATTATTGACAATTTATTTATCCCTAGCAGATTTTAAAATTCTAAAAATTACAAAAATGCAATATTTTGATTTTTAAATTTGTTGTAAATGTCATTTGATTTGATTGGTGAGAAAAATATAATATTTGAATAAGTTAATTGAACAAAAATACAAGTAATGGACTCAATTGCATAAAATACACTTTAGTGGATGAATATTATAAATAGCAATCCTAAGTTTCAATGTTGTCTTAAGCATATATCCCTAGATGGGAGTGCTGAACCTTCTTATTATTGCCCATTGCTTTCGGTTTTTCCGAAGTAATTTGCCTGAACATTATATAAATCATTTCAAATTGCATTGAGGCAAAGGAGACAATTCAGAAAATTGCAAAATTTAAATTCAATAGAATATTGACAATTTAGTTATCCATAGCAAATTTGAAAATTCTTAAATTTGCAAAATTGTAATATTTTGATTTTTATATTTATTGTTAATGTTGTTTGATTTAATTAGTGAGAAAAATATAATATGTGAAAAATATAATATTTGAATATGTTAATTGAACAAAAATACAAATAATGGACTCAATTGCATAAAAGACATTTTAGTGGACGAATATTATAAATAGCAAACTCAAGTTTCAAGGTTGTGTGAGGCATATATCCCTAAAAGGGAGGGCGGAACTATCTTATTAGAGTCTATTGCTTTTCCTTTTTCTTAAGTAATTTTTCTGAAAACAGGAATTCTATAAATCATTTCAAATTGCATTGAGGCAAAGGAGACAATTAAGAAAATTGAAAAATTTAAATTCCACAGATTATTGACAATTAATTTATCCCTATCAGATTTTAAAATTCTAAAAATTACAAAAATGTAATATTTTGATTTTTAAATTTCTTGTTAAACTTGTTTGATTTGATTGGTGGGAAAAATACAATATTTGAATAAGTTAATTGAACAAACATACAAGTAATGGACTTAATTACATAAAATACACTTTAGTGGATAAATATTATAAATAGTAATCCCAATTTTCAATGTCGTGTTAAGCATATATCCCTGGATGGGAGTGCAGAACCTTCTTATTACAATCCATTGTTTTTCCTTTTTCTCAGGTAATTCTCTTAAAGATTATATAAATCATTTCAAATTGCGTTGAGGCAAAGGAGACAATTGAAAAAATTGCAAAATTTAAATTGAACAAAGTATTGACAATTCACTTATCCGTAATAGATTTTAAAATTCTAAAAATTGCAAATTGAAATATTTTGATTTTTAAATTTATCGTTAGTGTCGTTTGATTTAATTGGTGAGAAAAATATACTATGTGAAAAATATAATATTTGAATATGGTAATTGAACAAAATTACAAGTAATGGACTCAATTGCATAAAAGACACTCTAGTCGATGAATATTATAAATAGCAAACTCATGTTTCAAGGTTGTCTGAAGCATATATCCCTAGATGGGAGTGCGGAACGATCTTATTAGAGTCCATTGCTTTTCCTTTTCTTAAGTAATTTGTCTAAAAACAGGAATTCTATAAATCATTTCAATTTGCATTGAGGCAAAGGAGAGAATTAAGAAAATTGAAAATTTAAATTCAACAGATTATTGACAGTTTATTTACCCCTAGCATATTTTAAAATTCTAAAAATTGCAAAAATGCAATATTTTGATTTTTAAATTTGTTGTAAATGTCGTTTGATTTGATTGGTGAGAAAAATACAATATTTGAATAAGTTAATTGAACAAAATACAAGTAATAGACTCAATTGCATAAAATACACTTTAGTGGATGAATATTATAAATAGCAATCCCAAGTTTCAATGTTGTGTTAAGCATATATCCCTAGATGAGAGTGCAGAACCTTCTTATTACTGTCCATTGCTTTCGATTTTTCTTAAGTAATTTGCCTGAAAATTATATAAATCATTTCAAATTGCGTTGAGGTAAGGAGACAATTTAGAAAGTTGCAAAATTTAAATTCAATAGAGTATTGACAATTCATTTATCTCTTGCAGATTTTAAAGTTCTAAAAATTGCAAAATTGAAATATTTTGATTTTTAAATTTATTGTTAATGTCGTTTGATTTAATTGGTGAGAAAAATATAATATGTGAACAATATAATATTTGAATATGTCAATTGAACAAAAATACAAGTAATGGACTCAATTGCATAAAAGACACTTTAGTGGGTGAATATTATAAATAGCAATCTCAAGTTTCAAGGTTGTGTGAAGCATATATCCCTATATAGGAGTACAAAACCATCTTATTAGAGTCCATTGCTTTTCCTTTTTCCGAAATAATTTGTCTGAAGACAAGAATTCTATAATTCATTTATCCCTTGCAGATTTTATAATTCTAAAAATAGCAAAAATGCAATAATTTGATTGGTAAGAAAAATACGACACTTGAATATGTTAATTGAACAAAAATTCAAGTAATGGACTGAATTGCATAAAATACACTTTAGTGGATGAATATTATAAATAGCAATCCCATGTTTCAATGTTTTGTTAAGCATATATCCCTAGATGGGAGTGTAGAGCCTTCATATTATAGTCCATTGCTTTTACTTTTTCTTAAGTAATTTGCCTAAAGATTATGTAAATCATTTCAAATTGTGTTGAGGCAAAGGAGATAATTCTGAGAATTGCAAAATTTAAATTCAACAGAGTATTGACAATTCATTTATTCCTACCTGATTTTAAAATTTGAAAAATTGCAAGATCGAAATATTTTGATTTTTAACTTTATTGTTAATGTCGTTTGATTTAATTGGTGGGAAAAATATAATATGAGAAAAAATAATATTTGGATATGTTAATTGAACAAAAATACAAGTAATGGACTCAATTGTATAAAATACACTTTAGGGGATGAATATTATAAATAGCAGTCCAAGTTTCAATGTTGTGTTAAGCATATATCACAAGATGGGAGTGTAAAGCCTTCTTATTACAGTCAATTGCTTTTGCTTTTTCTTAAATAATTTGCCTGTAGATTACATAAATTATTTCAAATTGCGTTGAGGCAAAGGAGATAGTTCCAAAAATTGCAAAATTTAAATTCAACAGTGTTTTCACAATTCACTCATCCGTAGCAGCTTTAAAATTCTAAAAATTGCAAAATTGAAATATTTTGATTTTTAAATTTGTCGTTAATTTCGTTTGATTTAATTGGTGAGGAAAATATACTATGTGAAAAATATAATTTTGAATATGCTAATTGAACAAGAATACAAGTAATGGACTCAATTGCATAAAATACACTTTAGTGGATGAATATTATAAATAGCAAACTCAAGTTTCAAGGTTGTGTGAAGCATATATCCCTAGATGGGAGTGCGAAACGATCTTATTAGAGTCCATTGCTTTTCCTCTTTCTTAAGTAATTTGTCTGAAGACATGAATTCTATAAATCATTTCAAATTACATTGAGCCAAAGGAGACAATTAAGAAAATTTGAAAAATTTCAATTCAACAGATTATTGACAATTTATTTATCCCTAGCAGAATTTAAAATTCTAAAAATTGCAAAAATGCAATATTTTGATTTTTAAATTTGTTGTTCAATTCGTTTGATTTGATTGGTGGGAAAAATACAATATTTGAATAAGTTAATTGAACAAAATACAAGTAATGGACTCAATTGCATAAAATACACTTTAGTGGAGGGATATTATAAATAGCAATCCCAAGTTTCAATGTTGTGTTAAGCAAATGTCCCTAGATGGGAGTGCATAAACTTCTTATTACAGCCCATTGCTTTTGCTTTTTCTTAAGCAATTTGCGTGAAGATTATATAAATCATTTCAAATTGCGTTGAGGCAAAGGAGACAATTCAGAAAATTGCAAAATTTAAATTCAACAGAGTATTGACAATTCATTTATCCCTAGCAGATTTTAAAATTCTAAAAATTGCAAAATTGAAATATTTTGATTTTTAAATTTATTGTTAATGTCGTTTGATTTAATTGGTGAGAAAAATATAATATGTGAAAAATATAATATTTGAATATGTTAATTGAACAAAAATACAAGTAATGGACTCAATTGCATAAAATACACTTTAGTGGATGAATATTATAAATAGCAATCCCAAGTTTCAATGTTGTGTTAAGCATATATCCCTAGATGGGAGTGCAGAACCTTCTTATTACAGTCCATTGCTTTTGCTTTTTCTTAAGTAATTTGCCTGAAGATTATATAAATCATTTCAAATTGCGTTGAGGCAAAGGAGACAATTCAGAAAATTGCAAAATTTAAATTCAACAGAGTATTGACAATTCATTTATCCCTAGCAGATTTTAAAATTCTAAAAATTGCAAAATTGAAATATTTTGATTTTTAAATTTATTGTTAATGTCGTTTGATTTAATTGGTGAGAAAAATATAATATGTGAAAAATATAATATTTGAATATGTTAATTGAATAAAAATAGAAGTAAGAGACTCAATTGCATAAAATATACTTTAGTGAATGAATATTATAAGTAGCAATCCCAAGTTTCAATGTTGTATTAAGCATATATCACTAGATGGGAGTGTAGAGCCTTCTTATTACAATTGATTGTTTTTGCTTTTTCTTAAGTAATTTGCCTGAAGATTACATAAATTATTTCAAATTGCGTTAAGGCAAAAGAGACAATTCCGACAATTGCAAAATTTAAATTAAACAGAAAGTATGACAATTCATTTATCCCTAGCAGATCTTAAAATTTGAAAAAGTGCAAAATTGAAATATTTTTATTTTTAAATTTAATGTTAATGTCGTTTAATTTAATTGGTGAGAAAAATATAATTTGTGAAAATTATAATATTTAAATATGTTAATTGAACAAAAATACAAGTAATTTACTCAATTGCCTTAAATACACTTTAGTAGATGAATATTATAAATAGCAATCCCAAGTTTCAATGTTGTGTTAAGCATATATCCCAAGATAGGAGTGTAGAACCTTCTTATTACAGCCCATTGCTTTTGCTTTTTCTTAAGCAATTTGCGTGAAAATTATATAAATCATTTCAAATTGCGTTGAGGCAAAGGAAACAATTCTGAAAATTGCAAAATTTAACTTAAACAGAGAATTGACTATTCATTTATCCCTAGCAAATTTTAAAATTTTAAAAATTTAAAAATTGGAAAATTGAAATATTTTAACTTTTAAATTTATTATTAATGTTGTTCGATTTAATTGGTGAGAAAAATATAATATGTGAAAATTATAATATTTAAATATGTTAATTGAACAAAAAATACAAGTCATGGACTCAATTGCATAAAAGACACTTTAGTGGATGAATATTATAAATAGCAATGTCAAGTTTCAAGGTTGTGTGAAGCATATATCCCAAGATGAGAGTGCAGAACCATTTATCACAGTCCATTGTTTTTGCTTTTTCTTCAGATTATATAAATCATTTCAAATTGCGTTGAGGTAAAGGAGAAAATTCAGAAAATTGCAAAATTTAAATTCAATAGAGTATTGACAATTCACATATCCCTAGCAAATTTTAAAATTCGAAAAATTACAAAATTGAAATATTTTGATTTTTAAATTTATTATTAATGTCATTTGATTTAATTGGTGCAAAAAATATTATATTTGAATATGTTAATTGAACAAAAATACAAGTAATGAACTCAATTGCATAAAATACACTTTAGTGGATGAATATTATAAATAGCAATCTCAAGTTTCAAGGTTGTGTGAAGGATATATCCCTGGATGGGAGTGGGGAACCATCTTATTAAAATCCATTACTTTTCCTTTTCTTAAGTAATTTGTCTAAAGACAAGAATTCTATAAATCATTTCAAATTGCATTGAGGCAAAGGAGACAATTAAGAAAATTGCAAAACTTAAATTTAACAGATTATGGACAATTTATTTCTTTCTAGCAGATTTTAAAATTCTAAAAATTGCAAAAATGCAATATTTTGATTTTTAAATTTGTTGCTAATGTCGTTTGATTTGATTGGTGAAAAAAATACAATATTTGAACAAGTTAATTAAACAAAAATACAAGTAATGGACTCAATTGCATAAAATACACTTTAGTGGATGAATATTATAAATAACAATCCCAAGTTTCAATGTTTTGTTAAGCATATATCCCAAGATAGGAGTGCAGAACCATCTTATTACAGTCTATTGCTTTTGCTTTTTCTTATGTAATTTTCCTGAAGGTTATATAAATTATTTCAAATTGAGTTGACACAAAAATCATCAAAGACTCATTATTTAAAGCAATTAAACAAATTCCTAGTCCCAAGAGAGTATAGATGAGGTTGTTGCTGTGAATTTAGTGAATGATGTGGTCATTCAAGCTATTTTCAATATCTTTTACTGTGAATGAGTCATTACAACGAAAAGTGGAGCCTTGTTATTAAGAAATGAAGAGACGGTCTGAATTTTGAGTAATTAAGCATCAAATACTTGTAAGAAATGCTTGAAATCATCAAAGACTCATTGTTTAAAGCAATTCAACAAATTCCTAGTCCCAAGAGAGTATTGATGAGGTTGTTGCTGTGGATTTAGTGAATGATGCGGTCATACAAGCTGCTTTCAAGATGTTTCAGTGTGAATGAGATATTTAAATGAAAGGTGGAGCCTTGTTTGGAAGAAATGAAGAGACGGTCTCATTTTTGATTAATTAAACATCAAATACTTGTGAGAAATGCTTGAAATCATCAAAGACTCATTGTTTAAAGCAATTCAAGAAATTCCTAGTCCCAAGAGAGTATAGATGACGTTGTTGCAGTGAATTTAGTAAATGATGTGGTCATACAAGCTGTTTTCAAGATAATTTAGTGTGAATGAGTCATTACAACAAAAAGTGGAGCCTTGCTATTCAGAAATGAAGAGACGGTCTCGTTTTTGAGTCATTAAGCATCAAATACTTGTGAGAAATGCTTCAAATCATCAAAGAATCATTGTTTAAAGCACTTTAACAAATTCCTAGTCCCAAGAGAGTATAGATGAGGTTGTTGCATTGAATTTAGTGAATGATGTGGTCATACAAGCTGTTTTCAATATCATTTAGTCTGAATGAGTCATTACAACGAAATGTGGGGCCTTGTTATAAAGAAATGAAGAGATGGTCTCATTTTTCAGTAATTAAGCATCAAATACTTGTGAGAAATACTTGAAATCATCAGAGACTCATTGTTTAAAGCAATTCAACAAATTCCAAGTCCCAAGAGTGTATAGATGACGTTGTTGCAGTGAATTTAGTGAATGATGTGGTCATACAAGCTGTTTTCAAGATAATTTAGTCTGAATGAGTCATTACAATGAAAAGTGGAGCCTTGTTATTAAGAAATGAAGAGACGGTCTCATTTTTGAGTAATTAAGCATCAAAAATTTGTGAGAAATGCTTGAAATCATCAACGACTCACTATTTAAAGCAATTCAACAAATTCCTAGTCGCAAGAGATTATTGATGAGGTTGTTGCTGTGAAATTAGTGAATGATGTGGTCACACAAGCTGTTTTCAAGGTAATTTAGTGTGAATGAGTCATTACAACGAAAAGTGGAGCCTTGCTATTAAGAAATGAAGAGACGGTCTCATTTTTGAGTCATTAAGCATCAAATACTTGTGAGAAATGCTTCAAATCATCAAAGACTCATTGTTTAAAGCGCTTTAACAAATTCCTAGTCCCAAGAGAGTATAGATGAGGTTGTTGCATTGAAATTAGTGAATCATGTGGCCATACAACCTGTTGTCAATATCATTTAGTCTGAATGAGTCATTACAACGAAATGTGGGGCCTTGTTATTAAGAAATGAAGAGACGGTCTCATTTTTCAGTAATTAAGCGTCAAATACTAGTGAGAAATGTTTGAAATCATGAAAGACTCATTGTTTAAAGCAATTCAACCCATTCCTAGTCCCGAGAGAGTATTGGTGAGGTTGTTGCTATGAATTTAGTGAATGATGTGGTCATACAAGCTGTTTTCAATATCATTTAATGTGAATGGGTCGTTACAACAAAAAGTGGAGCCTTGTTGTTAAGAAATGAAGAGACGGTCTCAATTTTGAGTAATTAAGCATCAAATACTTGTGAGAAATGCTTGAAATCATCAAAGACTCATTATGTAAAGCAATTCAACGTATTCCTAGTTTCAAGAGAGTATAGATGAGGTTGTTGCAGACAATTTCGTGAATAATGTGGTCATACAAGCTGTTTTCAACATCTTTTAGTGTGAATGAGTCACTAAAACGAAAGGTGGAGCCTTGTTATTAAGAAATGAAGAGACGGTCTTATTTTTGATTAATTAAATATCAAATACTTGTGAGAAATGCTTGAAATCATCAAAGACTCATTGTTTAAAGCAATTCAAGAAATTCCTAGTCCCAAGAGAGTATAGATGACGTTGTTGCAATGAATTTAGTAAATGATGTGGTCATACAAGCTGTTTTCAAGATAATTTAGTGTGAATGAGTCATTACAATGAAAAGTGGAGCCTTGCTATTCAGAAATGAAGAGACGGTCTCGTATTTGAGTCATTAAGCATCAAATACTTGTGAGAAATGCTTCAAATCATCAAAGACTCATTGTTTAAAGCACTTTAACAAATTCCTAGTCCCAAGAGAGTATAGATGAGGTTGTTGCATTGAATGTAGTGAATGATGTGTTCATACAAGCTGTTTTCAAGATCTTTCAGTGTGAAAGAGTCATTAAAACAAAAGGTGGAGCCTTGTTAGGAAGAAATGAAGAGACGGTCTCATTTTTGATTACTTAAGCATCAAATACTTGTGAGAAATGCTTGAAATCATGAAAAACTCATTGTTTAAAGCACTCTAACAAATTCCTAGTCCCAAGAGAGTATAGATGAGGTTGTTGCGGTGAATTTAGTGAATGATGTGGTCATACAAGATGTTTTCAAGATCTTTTAGTCTCAATGAGTCATTAAAATGAGAGGGGGAGCCTTGTTATTAGGAAATGAAGAGACGGTCTCATTTTTGAGTCATTAATCATCAAATACTTGTGAGAAATGCTTGAAATCATCAAAGACTCATTGTTTAAAGCAATTGAACAAATTCCTAGCCCAAAGAGAGTATAGATGAGGTTGTTGCTGTGAATTTAGTGAATGATGTGGTCATACAAGCTGTTTTGAAGATAATTTAATGTGAATGAGTCATTAAAACGAAAAGTAGAGCCTTGTTATTTAGAAATGAAGACACGGTCTCACTTTCGAGTAATTAAGCATAAAAAATTTGTGAGAAATGCTTGAAATCATCAAAGACTCATTGTTTAAAGCAATTCAACAAATTCCTAGTCCCAAGAGAGTATAGATGACGTTGTTGCAGTGAAGTTAGTGAATGATGTGGTCATACAAGCTGTTTTCAAGATAATTTAGTGTGAATGAGCCATTACAACGAAAAGTGGAGCCTTGTTATTAAGAAATGAAGAGACGGTCTCACTTTCGAGTAATTAAGCATCAATAACTTGTGAGAAATGCTTCAAATCATCAAAGACTCATTGTTTAAAGCAATTCAACCTATTCCTAGTCCCAAGAGAGTATTGATGAGGTTGTTGCAGTGAATTTAGTGAATGATGTGGTCACACAAGCTGTTTTCAAGGTAATTTCGTGTGAATGAGTTATTTAAAAGAAAGGTGGAGCCTCGTTATTAAGAAATGAGGAGACGGTCTTATTTTTGAGTAATTAAGTATCAAATACTTGTAAGAAATGCTTGAAATCATCAAAGGCTCAATGTTTAAAGCAATTCAACAAATTCCTAGTCCCAAGAGAGTATAGATGATGCTGTTGCAGTGAATTTAGTGAATGATGTGGTCATACAAGCTGTTTTCAAGATAATTTAGTGTGAATGAGTTATTACAACGAAAGGTGGCCCCTTGTTATTAAGAAATGAAGAGAGGGTCTCATTTTTCAGTCATTAAGCATCAAATACTTGTGAGAAATGCTTGAAATCATCAAAGACTCATTGTTCAAAGCAATTCAACAAATTCCTAGCCCTAAGAGAGTATAGATGAGGTTGTTGCTGTGAATTTAGTGAATGATGTGGTCATACAAGCTGTTTTCAATATCATTTAATGAGAATGAGTCATTACAACGAAAAGTGGAGCTTCTTATTAAAAAAAGAAGAGACGGTCTCAATTTTCAGTAATTAAGCATCAAATACTTGTGGGAAATGCTTGAAATCATCAAAGACTCATTGTTTAAAGCAATTCAACCTATCCCTAGTCCCAAGAGAGTATAGATGACGTTGTTGCTATGAATTTAGTGAATGATGTGGTCATACAAGCTGTTTTCAAGATAATTTAGTGTGAATGACTCATTACAATGAAAAGTGGAGCCTTGTTATTAAGAAATGAAGAGACGGTCTCACTTTTGAGTAATTAAGCATAAAAAATTTGTGAGAAATGCTTGAAATCATCAAAGACTCGCTGTTTAAAGCAATTCAAGAAATTCCTAGTCCCAAGAGAGTATTGATGAGGTTGTTGCAGTGAATTTAGTGAATGATGTGGTCATAAAAGCTGTTTTCAAGGTAATTTAGTGTGAATGAGTCATTACAACAAAAAGAGGAGCCTTGTTCTTAAGAAATGAAGAGACGGTCTCATTTTTGAGTCATTAAGCATGAAATACATATGAGAAATGCTTCAAATCATCAAAGACTCATTGTTTAAAGCAATTCAACAAATTCCTTGTCTCAAGATAGTATAGATGAGGTTGTGGCTGTGAATTTAGCGAATGATGTGGACATACAAGCTGTTTTCAAGATCTTTTAGTGTGAATGAGTCATTAAAATGAGAGGTGGAGCCTTGTTATTAAGAAATGAAGAGACGGTCTCATTTTTGAGTCATTAATCATCAAATACTTCTGAGAAATGCTAGAAATCATCAAAGACTCATTGTTTAAAGCAATTCAACCAATTCCTATCCCCAAGAGAGTATAGATGAGGTTGTTGCAGTGAATTTAGTGAATGATGTGGTCATACAAGCTGTTTTCAAGATAATTTAGTGTGAATAAGTCATTACAATGAAAAGTGGAGCGTTGTTATTAAGAAATGAAGAGATGGTCTCAATTTTGAGTAATTAAGCATCAAATACTTGTGGGAAAAGCTTGAAATCATCAAAAACTCATTGTTTAAAGCAATTCAACCTATTCCTAGTCCGAAGAGAGTATTGATGAGGTTGTTGCAGTGAATTTAGTGAATGATGTGGTCATACAAGCTGTTTTCAAGATAATTTAGTGTGAATGAGCCATTACAACGAAAAGTGGAGCCTTGTTATTAAGAAATGAAGAGACGGTCTCACTTTCGAGTAATTAAGCATCAATAACTTGTGAGAATTGCTTCAAATGATCAAAGACTCATTGTTTAAAGCAATTCAACCTATTCCTAGTCCCAAGAGAGTATTGATGAGGTTGTTGCAGTGAATTTAGTGAATGATGTGGTCACACAAGCTGTTTTCAAGGTAATTTCATGTGAATGAGTTATTTAAAAGAAAGGTGGAGCCTCGTTATTAAGAAATGAGGAGACGGTCTTATTTTTGAGTAATTAAGTATCAAATACTTGTAAGAAATGCTTGAAATCATCAAAGGCTCAATGTTTAAAGCAATTCAACAAATTCCTAGTCCCAAGAGAGTATAGATGACGTTGTTGCAGTGAATTTAGTGAATGATGTGGTCATACAAGCTGTTTTCAAGATAATTTAGTGTGAATGAGTTATTACAATGAAAGGTGGACCCTTGTTATTAAGAAATGAAGTGAGGGTCTCATTTTTCAGTCATTAAGCATCAAATACTTGTGAGAAATGCTTGAAATCATCAAAGACTCATTGTTTAAAGCAATTCAACAAATTCCTATTCCCAAGGGAGTATAGATGACGTTGTTGCAGTGAATTTAGTGAATGATGTGGTCATACAAGCTGTTTTCAAGATAATTTAGTGTGAATGATTCATTATAACAAAAAGTGGAGCCTTGTCGTTAAGAAATGAAGAGACGATTCCATTTTTGAGTAATTAAGCATCAAATACTTGTGAGAAATGCTTGAAATCATCAAAGACTCATTGTTTAAAGCAATTCAACAAATTCCTATTCCCAAGAGAGTATAGATGACGGTGTTGCAGTGAATTTAGTGAATGATGTGGTCATACATGCTGTTTTCAAGATAATTTAGTGTGAATGATTCTTTATAACGAAAAGTGGAGCCTTGTTGTTAAGAAATGAAGGGACGGTCTCAATTTTGAGTAATCAAGCATCAAATACTTGTGAGAAAAGCTTGAAATCATCAAAGACTCATTGTTTAATGCAATTGAACGTATTCCTAGTCCCAAGAGAGTATAGATGAGGTTGTTGCAGATAATTTTGTGAATGATGTGGTCATACAAGCTGTTTTCAAGATCTTTTAGTGTGAATGAGTCATTAAAACGAAAGGTGGAGCCTTGTTCTAAAGAAATGAAGAGACAGCCTTATTTTTGAGTAATTAAGCATAAAAAACTTATGTGAAATGCTTCAAATCATCAAAGACTCATTGTTTAAAGCAATTCAGCAAATTCCTATTCCCAAGAGAGTGTTGATGAGGTTGTTGCAGTGAATTTAGTGAATGATGTGGTCATACAAGCTGTTTTCAAGATCTTTCAGTGTGAATGAGTCATTGACACGAAGGGTGGAGCCTTGTTTGGAAGAAATGAAGAGACAGGCTCTTTTTTGTGTAATTAAGCATGAAATACTTGTGAGAAATGCTTGAAATCATCAAAGACTCACTGTTTAAAGCAAGTCAACAAATTCCTATTCCCAAGAGAGTAGTGATGAGGTTGTTGCAGTGAATTTAGTGAATGATGTGGTCATACAAGCTCTTTTCAAGATCTTTCAGTGTGAATGAGTCATTGAAACGAATGGTGGAGCCTTGTTTGGAAGAAATGAAGAGACAGTCTCATTTTTGGTTAATTAGGCATCAAATACTTGTGAGAAATGCTTGAAATCATCAAAGACTCATTGTTGAAAGCAATTCAACAAATTTCTAGTCCCAAGAGAGTATAGATGAGGTTGTTGCAGAGAATTTAGTGAATGATGTGGTCATTCAACCTATTTTCAAAATAATTTAGTGTCAATGAGTCATTACAACGAAAAGTGGAGCCTTGTTGTTAAGAAATGAACAGACGGTCTCATTTTTGAGTAATTAAGCGTCAAATACTTGGGAGAAATGCTTGAAATCATCAAAGACTCATTGTTTAAAGCAATTCAACAAATTCCTAGTCCCAAGAGAGTATATATGAGGTTGTTGCAGTGAATTTAGTGAATGATGTGTTCATACAAGCTGTTTTCAAGATAATTTTGTGTGAATGAGTCATTACAACGAAAAGTGGAGCCTTGTTATTAAGAAATGAAGAGACGGTTTCATTTTTGAGTAATTAAGCATCAAATAGTTGTGAGAAATGCTTAAAATCATCAAAGACTCATTATTTAAAGCAATTCAACAAATTCTTAGTCCCAAGAGAGTATTGATGTGGTTGTTGCGATGAATTTAGTGAATGATGTGGTCATACAAGCTCTTTTTAAGATCTTTCTGTCTGAATGAGTCATTAAATTGAAAGGTCGAGCGTTGTTAGGAAGAAATGAAGAGACGGTCTCATTTTTGAGTAATTAAGCATCAAATACTTGTGCGAAATGCTTGAAATGATCAAAGACTCATCGTTTAAAGTAAGTCAACTAATACCTAGCCCTAAGAGAGTATAGATGAGGTTGTTGCTGTGAATTTAGTGAATTACGGGGTCATACAAGCTGTTTTCAAGATCATTTAGTGTGAATGAGTCATTACAACAAAAAGTGGAGCCTTGTTATTAAGAAATGAAGAGACGGTCTCATTTTTGGGTAATTAAGCATCAAATACTTGTGAGAAATGCTTGAAATCATCAAAGACTCATTGTTTAAACCAATTGAACATATTCCTAGTCCCACAAGAGTATAGATGAGGTTGTTGCAGTTAATTTAGTGAATGGTGTGGTCATACAAGCTGTTTTCAAGATGTTTCTGTGTGAATGAGTCATTAAAACAAAAGGTGGAGCCATGTTTGGAAGGAATGAAGAGACGGTCTCATTTTTGAGTAACTATGCATCAAATACTTGTGAGAAATGCTTGAAATCAACAAAGGCTCATTGTTTAAAGCAATTCAACAAATTCCTAGTCCCAAGAGAGTATAGAAGAGGTTGTTGTAGTGAATTTAGTGAATGATGTGGTCATGCAAATTGTTTTCAAGATCTTTCAGTGTGAAGGAGTCATTAAAACGAAAGTGGAGCATTGTTTGGAAGAAATGAAGAGACGACCTCATTTTTTAGTAATTAAGCATCAAATACTTGTTAGAAATGCTTCAAATCATCATAGACTCATTGTTTAAAGCAATTCAACATATTGCTAGTACCAAGAGAGTATAGATGACGTTGTTGCAGTGAATTTAGTGAATTATGCGGTCATACAAGCTCTTTTCAAGATCGTTCAGTGTGAATGAGTCATTAAAACGAAAGGTGGAGCCTTGTTTGGAAGAATTGAAGAGACGGTGTCATTTTTTATTACTTAAGCATCAAATACTTGTCAGAAATGCTTGAAATCATCAAAGACTCACTGTTTAAAGCACTCTAACAAATTCCTAGTCCCCAGAGAGTATAGATGAGGTTGTTGCTGTGAATTTAGTGAATGATGTGGTCATACAAGCTGTTTTCAAGATCATTTAGTGTGAATGAGTCATTACAACGAAAAGTGGAGCCTTGTTATTAAGAAATAAAGAGCCAGTCTCATTTTTTAGTCATTAAGCATCAAATACTTGTGAGAAATGCTTGAAATCATCAAAGACTCATTGTTTAAAGCAATTCACCGTACTCTTAGTCCCAAGAGAGTATTGATGCGGTTGTTGCAGTGAATTTAGTGAATGATGTGGTCATACAAGCTGTTTTCAAGATCTTTCAGTGTGAATGAGTCATTAAAACGAAAGGTGGAGCCTTGTTAGGAAGAAATGAAGAGACGGACTCATTTTTGATTACTTAAGCATCAAATACTTGTGAGAAATGCTTGAAATCATGAAAAATTCATTGTTTAATGCACTCTAACAAATTCCTAGTCCCAAGAGAGTATAGATGAGGTTGTTGCAGTGAATTTAGTAAATGGTGTGGTCATACAAGCTGTTTTCAAGATGTTTCAGTGTGAATGAGTCATTAAAACGAAAGGTGGAGCCTTGTTAGGAAGAAATGAAGAGACTGTCTCTTTTTTGAGTAATTAAGCATCAAATACTTGTGAGAAATGCTTGAAATCATCAAAGACTCATTGTTTAAAGCAATTCAACAAATTCCTATTCCCAAGAGAGTATAGATGACGTTGTTGCAGTGAATTTAGTGAATGATGTGGTTATACAAGCTGTTTTCAAGATAATTTAGTGTGAATGATTCATTATAACGAAAAGTGGAGCCTTGTTGTTAAGAAATGAAGGGACAGTCTCAATTTTGAGTAATCAAGCATCAAATACTCATGAGAAATGCTTGAAATCATCAAAGACTCATTGTTTAAACCAATTGAACGTATTCCTAGTCCCAAGAGAGTATAGATGAGGTTGTTGCAGATAATTTTGTGAATGATGTGGTCATACAAGCTGTTTTCAAGATCTTTTAGTGTGAATGAGTCATTAAAACGAAAGGTGGAGCTTTGTTCTAAAGAAATGAAGAGACAGTCTTATTTTTGAGTAATTAAGCATCAAATACTTGTGAGAAATGCTAGAAATCATCAAGGACTGATTGTTTGAAGCAATTCAACATATACCTAGTCCCAAGAGAGTATAGATGAGGATGTCGCAGTGAATTTAGTGAATGATGTGGTCATACAAGCCGTTTTCAAGATCTTTCATTGTGAATGAGTCATTGAAACGAAGGGTGGAGCCTTGCTTGGAAGAAATGAAGAGACAGACTCTTTTTTGTGTAATTAAGCACCAAATACTTGTGAGAAATGCTTGAAATCATCAAAGACTCACTGTTTAATGCAAGTCAACAAATTCCTATTCCCAAGAGAGTATTGATGAGGTTGATGCAGTGAATTTAGTGAATGATGTAGTCATACAAGCTCTTTTCAAGATCTTTCAATGTGAATGAGTCATTGAAACGAATGGTGGAGCCTTGTTTGGAAGAAATGAAGAGACGGTCTCATTTTTGGTTAATTAAGCATCAAATACTTGTGAGAAATGCTTGAAATCATCAAAGACTCATCGTTTAAAGCAATTCAACGTATTCATAGTCCCAAGAGAGTATAAATGAGGTTGTTGCAGTGAATTTAGTGAATGATGTGGTCATACAAGCTGTTTTCAAGATCTTTCAGTGTGAATGAGTCATTAAAACGAAAGGTGGAGCTTTGTTATTAAGAAATAAAGAGTCGGTCTCATTTTTGAGAAATTAGGCATCAAATACTTGTGGGAAATGCTTGAAATCATCAAAGATTCCTTGTTTAAAGCAATTCAACATATTGCTAGTACCAAGAGAGTGTAGATGAGGTTGTTGCAGTGAATTTAGTGAATGATGCAGTCAGAAAAGCTGTTTTCAAGATCTTTCATTGTGAATGAGTATTAAAACGAAAGGTGGAGCCTTGTTATTAAGAAATGAAGAGACGGTCTCATTTTTGAGTTAATAAGCATCAAATACTTGTGAGAAATGCTTGAAATCATCAAAGACTAATTGCTTAAAGCAATTCAACCTATTCCTAGTCCCAAGAGAGTATAGATGAGGTTGTTGCCGTGAACTTAGTGAATGATGTGGTCATATAAGCTGTTTTTAAGATCTTTCAGTGTGAATGAATCATTAAAATGAAAGGTGGAGCCTTGTTATTAAGAAATGAAGACACCGTCTCATTTCTGAGTAATTAAGCATCAAATACTTGTGGGAAATACTTGAAATCATCAAAAACTCATTGTTTAAAGCAATTCAACAAATTCCTAGTTCAAAGAGAGTATAGATGGCGTTGTTGCAGTGAATTTAGTGAATGATGTGGTCATACAAGCTGTTTTCAAGATTATTTTGTGTGAATGAGTCATTACAACGAAAAGTGGAGCTTGTTATTAAGAAATGAAGAGACGGTCTCATTTTTGAGTAATTAAGCATCAAATACCTGTGAGAAATGCTTAAAATTGTCAAAAACTCATTGTTTAAAGCCATTCAACAAATTGCTAGTCCCCAGAGAGTATAGATGACGTTGTTGCTGTGAATTTAGTGAATGATGTGGTCATACAAGCTGTTTTCGAGATCATTTAGTGTGAAAGAGTCATTACAATGAAAAGTGGAGCCTTGTTATTAAGAAATGAAGAGACGGTCTCATTTTTTAGTAATTAAGCATCAAATACTTATGAGAAATGCTTGAAATCATCAAAGACTCATTGTTTAAAGCAATTCAATGTATTCCTAATCCCAAGAGAGTATAGATGAGGTTGTTGCAGTGAATTTAGTAGTTGATGTGGTCATACAAGCTGTTTTCAAGATCATTTAGTGTGAATGAGTCATTACAACGAAAAGTGGAGCCTTGTTATTAAGAAATGGAGAGACAGTCTCATTTATGAGTAATTAAGCATCAAAAGCTTGTGAGAAAGGCTTGAAATCCTCAAAGACTAATTGTTGAAAGCAATTCAACGTATTCCTTGTCCGAAGAGAGTATAGATGAGGTTGTTGCAGTGAATTTAGTGAACGATGTGGTCATACAAGCTGTTTTCAAGATCTTTCAGTGTGAATGAGTCATGAAAACAAAAGGTGGAGCCTTGTTACTAAGAAAAAAAGAGACGGTCTCATTTTTGAGTAATTAATCATCAAATACTTGTGAGAAATGCTTGAAATCATCAAAGACTCATTGTTTAAAGCAATTCAACGTATTCCTAGTCCCAAGAGAGTATAGATGAGGTTGTTGAAGTGAATTTAGTGAATGATGTGGTCATACAAGGTTCCTTTCAAGATCTTTCAGTGTGAATGTGTCATTAGAACGAAAGGTGGAGCCTTGTTTGAAAGAAATGTAGAGACGGTCTCATTTTTGAGTAATTAAGCATCAAATACCTGTGAGAAATGCTTGAAATTGTCAAAAACTTATTGTTTAAAGCAATTCAACAAATTCCTAGTCCCTAGAGAGTATAGATGACGTTGTTGCAGTGAATTTAGTGAATGATGTGGTCATACAAGCTGTTTTCAAGATAATTTAGTGTGAATGAGCCATTACAACGAAAAATGGAGCCTTGTTATTAAGAAATGAAGAGACGGTCTGATTTTTGAGTCATTAAGCATCAAATACTTGTGAGAAATGCTGGAAATCATCAGAGACTCAATGTTTAACGCACTTTAACAAATTCCTAGTCCCAAGAGAGTATAGATGATGTTGTTGCCATGAATTTAGTGAATGATGTGGTCATACAGGCTGTTTTCAAGATCATTTAGTGTGAATGAGTCACTATCACGAAAAGCGGAGCCTTGTTATTAAGAAATGAGGAGACGGTCTCATTTTTGAGTCATTAAGCATCAAATACTTGTGAGAAACACTTAAAATCATCAAAAACTCATTGTTTAAAGCAATTCAACAAATTCCTAGTCTCAAGAGAGTATAGATGACGTTGTTGCAGTGAATTTAGTGAATGATGTGGTCATACAAGCTTTTTTCGGGGTCATTTGGGGGTGAATGAGACATTATAACGAAAGGTGGAGCCTTGTTTGGAACAAATGAAGAGACGGTCTCATTTTTGTGTAATTAAGCATCAAATACTTGTGAGAAATGCTGGAAATCATCAGAGACTCATTGCTTAAGGCACTTTAACAAATTCCTAATCCCAAGAGAGTATAGATGATGTTGTTGCCGTGAATTTAGTTAATGATGTGGTCATACAGGCTGTTTTCAAGATCATTTAGTGTGAATGAGTCACTATCACAAAAAGCGGAGCCTTGTTATTAAGAAATGAGGAGACGGTCTCATTTTTGAGTCATTAAGCATCAAATACTTGTGAGAAACGCTTAAAATCATCAAAGACTCATTGTTTAAAGCAATTCAACAAATTCCTAGTCTCAAGAGAGTATAGATGACGTTGTTGCAATGAATTTAGTGAATGATGTGGTCATACAAGCTTTTTTCGGGGTCATTTGGGGGTGAATGAGACATTATAACGAAAGGTGGAGCCTTGTTTGGAAGAAATGAAGAGACGGTCTCATTTTTGTGTAATTAAGCATCAAATACTTGTGAGAAATGCTTGAAATCATCAAAGACAAATTGTTTAAAGCAATTCAACATATTTCTAGTATCAAAGAGAGTATAGATGAGGTTGTTGCAGTGAATTTAGTGAATGATGTGGTCATACAAGCTGTTTTCAAGATCTTTCAATGTGAATGAGTCATGAAAACGAAAGGTGGAGCGTTGTTAGGAAGAAAAGAAGAGACGGCCTCATTTTTGACTAATTAAGCATCAGATAATTTTGAGAAACGATTGAGATGATCGAAGACTAATTGTTTAAAGCAATTCAACATATTCCTAGCCCCAAGAGAACATAGATGAGGTTGTTGCAGAGAATTTAGTGAATCATATGGTCATAAAAGTTGTTTTCAAGATCTTTCAGTGTGAAGAGTCATTAACACGAAAGGTGGAGCCTTGTTTGGAAGAAATGAAGAGACGGTCTCATTTTTGAGTAATTAAGCATCAAATACTTGTGAGAAATGCTTGAAATCATCAAAGACTCATTGTTTAAAGCAATTCAACATATTGCTAGTACCAAGAGAGTATAGATGAGGTTGTTGCAGTGAATTTAGTGAATGATGCAGTCATAAAAGAAGTTTTCAAGATCTTTCAGTGTGAATGACTCATTAAAAGGAAAGGTGGAGCCTTGTTATTAAGAAATGAAGAGACGGTCTCGTTTTTGAGTAAGTAAGCATCAAATACTTGTGAGAAATGATTGAAATCATCAAAGACTGATTGCTGAAAGCAATTCAACATATTCCTAGTCCCAAGAGAGTATAAATGAGGTTGTTGCAGTGAATTTAGTGAATGATATGGTCATACAAGCTGTTTTCAAGATCTTTCGGAGTGAAAGGTGGAGCAGTGTTATTAAGAAATGAAGAGACCGTCTCATTTTTGTGTAATTAAGCATCAAATACTTGTGGGAAATGCTTGGAATCATCAAGAACTCATTGTTTAAAGCAATTCAACAAATTCCTAGTCTCAAGAGAGTACAGATGACGTTGTTGCAGTGAATTTAGTGAATGATGTGGTCATACAAGCTTTTTTCAATATCATTTGAGGGTGAATTAGACATTAGAATGAAAAGTCCAGCCTTGTTATTACGAAATGAACAGACGGTCTCATTTTTGTGTAATTAAGCATCAAATACTTGTGAGAAATGCTTGAAATCATCAAAAACTCATTGTTTAAAGCAATTCAACATATTCCTAGTCCCAAGAGAGTATAGATGACGTTGTTGCAGTGAATTTAGCGAATGATGTGGTCATACAAGCTGTTTTCAAGATCTTTTAGTGTGAATGAGTCATTACAATGAAAGGTGGAGCCTTGTTAGGAAGAAATGAAGAGACGGTCCCATTTTTGAGTAATTAAGCATCAAATACTTGTGAGAAATGCTTGAGATCCTGAAAGACTCATTGCTGAAAGCAATTCAATGTATTCCTAGTCCCAAGAGAGTGTAGATGAGGTTGTTGCAGTGAATTTAGTGAATGATGTGGTCATACAAGCTGTTTTCAATATCATTTCGTGTGAATGAGTCGTTACAAAGAAAAGTGGAGCCCTGTTATTACGAAATGAAAAGACGGCCTCATTTGTGAGTAATTAAACATCAAATACTTGTGAGATATGCTTGAAATCGTCAAAGACACATTGTTTAAAGCAATTCAACATATTGCTAGTACCAAGAGAGTATAGATGAGCATGTTGCAGTGAATTTAGTGAATGATGTGGTCATACAAGCAGTTTTCAAGATCTTTCAGTGTGAATGAGTCATTAAAACGAAAGGTGGAGCCTTGTTAGGAAGAAATGAAGAGACAGTCTCATTTTTGAGTAATTAAGCATCAAATACCTGTTAGAAATGCTTGAAATCTTCGACAAATTCGACAAATTCCTAGTCCCTAGAGAGTATAGATGACGTTGTTGCTGTGAATTTAGTGAATGATGTGGTCATACAGGTTGTTTTCAAGATTATTTAGTTTGAATGAGTCGTTACAATGAAATGTGCAGCCTCGTTATTAAGAAATGAAGAGACGGTCTCATTTTTGAGTCATTAAGCGTCAAATACTTGTGAGAAATGCTTGAAATCAGAAAAGACTCATTGTTTAAAGCACATTAACAAATTCGTAGTCCCAAGAGAGTATGGATGAGGTTGTTGCATCAAAGACTCATTGTTTAAAGCAATTCAACGTATTCCTAGTCCTAAGAGAGTATAGAAGAGGTTGTTGCAGTGAATTTAGTGAATGATGTGGTCATACAAGCTGTTTTCAAGATCTTTCATAGTCAGTGAGTCATTAAAACGAAAGGTGCAGCATTGGTTGGAAGAAATGAAGAGACGGTCTCATTTTTGACTAATTAAGAATCAAATACTTGTGAGAAATGCTTGAAATCATCAAAGACTCATTGTTTAAAGCAATTCAAGAAATTCCTAGTCCCAAGAGAGTATAGATGAGGTTGTTGGAGTGAATTTAGTGAATGATGTGGTCATACAAGCTGTTTTCAAGATCATTTAGTGTGAATGAGTCGTTACAAAGAAAAGTGGAGCCTTGTTTGAAAGAAATGAAGAGACGATCTCATTTTTGAGTAATTAAGCATCAAATACTTGTGAGAAATGCTTGAAATCATCAAAGACTCATTGTTTAAAGCAATTCAACATATTCCTAGTTCCAAGAGCATATAGATGAGGTTGTTGCTGTGAAATTAGTGACTGATTTGGTCACACAAGCTGTTTTCAAGATCTTTTGGTGTGAATGAGTCATTACAACGAAAGGTGGAGCCTTCATAGGAAGAAATCAAGAGACGGTCTCTTTTTTGAGTAATTAAGCATCAAATACTTGTGAGAAATGCTTGAAATCATGAAAAATTCATTGTTTAAAGCAATTCAACAAATTCCTAGTCCCAAGAGAGTATAGATGAGGTTGTTGCATCAAGGACTCATTGTTTAAAGCAATTCAGCATATTGGTAGTACCAAGAGAATATATATGAGGTTGTTGCTGTGAATTTTGTGAATGATGTGGTCATACAAGCTGTTTTCAAGATAATTTAGTGTGAATGAGTCATGACAACGAAACGTGAAGCCTTGTTTTTAGGAAATGAAGAGACGGTCTCATTTTTGAGTCATTAAGCATTAAATACTTGTGAGAAATGCTTGAAATCATCAAAGACTCATTGTTTAAAGCAATTCAACGTTTTACTATTCCGAAGAGAGTATAGATGTGGTTGTTGCAGCGAATTTAGTGAATGATGTGATCATACAAGCTGTTTTCAAGATCATTTTATGTGAATGAGTCATTACAACGAAAAGTGGAGCCTTGTTATTAGGAAATGAACAGACGGTCTCATTTTTGAGTAATTAAGCATCAAATACTTGTGTGGAATGCTTGAAATCATCAAAGACTCATTGTTTAAAGCAATTCAACATATTCCTAGTCTCAAGAGAGTATAGATGAGGTTGTTGCTGTAAAGTTAGTGAATGATGTGGTCATACAAGCTGTTTTCAAGATCTTTTAGTGTGAATGAGGCATTACAACGAAAGGAGGAGCCTTCTTAGGAAGAAATGAAAAGACGGTCTCATTTTTTAGTAATTAAGCGTCAAATACCTGTGTGAAATGCTTGGAATTGTCAAACACTCATTGTTTAAAGCAATTCAACAAATTCCTAGACCCAAGAGACTATAGATGACGTTGTTGTACTGAATTTAGTGAATGATGTGGTCATACTAGTTGTTTTCAAGATCATTTAGTTTGAATGAGTCATTACAACGAAAAGTCGAGCCTTGTTATTAAGATGTGAAGAGACGGTGTCATTTTTGAGTCATTAAGACTTAAATACTTGTGAGAAATGCTTGAAATCATCAAAGACTCATTGTTAAAAGCACTGTGACAAATTCCTAGTCCCAAGACAGCATCGATGAGGTTGTTGCAGTGAATTTAGTCAATGATGTGGTCATACTAGTTGTTTTCAAGATCATTTAGTTTGAATGAGGCATTACAACGAAAAGTGGAGCCTTGTTATTAAGAAATGAACAGACGGTGTCATTTTTGAGTCATTAAGCCTACAAATAACGTGTGAGAAATGCCTGAAATCATCAAAGACTCATTGTTAAAAAGCACTTTAACAAATTCCTAGTCCCAAGAGAGTATAGATGAGTTGTTGCAGTGAATTTAGTGAATCATGTGGTCATACAAGCTGTTTTCAAGATCTTTTAGTGTGAATGAGCCATTAACAACAAAAGGTGGAGCCTTGTTAGGAAGAAATGAGGAGACGGGCTCATTTTTGAGTAATTAAGCATCACATACTTGTGAGAAATGCTTGAAATCATCAAAGACTCATTGTTTAGAGCAATTCAACGTATTCCTAGTCCCAAGATAGTATAGATGAGGTTGTTGCAGTGGATTTAGTTGAATGATGTGGTCATAGAAGCTGTTTTCAAGATCTTTCAGTGTGAATGAGTCATTAAAACGAAAGGTGGAGCTTGTTTGGAAGAAATGAACAGACGGTCTCATTTTTGGAGTAATTAAGCATCAAATACTTGTGAGGAATGCTTGAAATGATCAAAGACTGATTGTTTAAACCAATTCAACAAATTCCTAGTCCCAAGAGAGTATAGATGAGGTTGTCGCAGTGAATTTAGTGAATGTTGTGGTCATACAAGCTGTTTTCAAAGATTATTTAGTGTGAATGAGTCATTACAACGAAAAGTCGAGCCTTGTTATTAAGAAATGAAAAGACGGTCTCATTTTTGAGAAATTAAGCTTCAAATAATTGCGAGAAATGCTTGAAATCATCAAAGACTCATTGTTTAAAGCAATTCAACATATTCTCCTAGTCCAAGAAAGTATAGATGAGTTGTTGCAGTGGATTTAGTGAATGATGTGGTCATACAAGCTGTTTTCAAGATCATTTAGTGTGAATGAGTCATTACAATAGAAGTGGAGCCTTGTTATTAGGAAATGATGAGACGGCCTCAATTTTGAGTTATTAAGCATCAAATACTTGGAGAGAAATGCTTGAAATCATCAAAGACTCACTGTTTCAAGCAATTCAACAAATTCCTAGTCCCAAGAGAGGATAGATCGGGTTGTTGCTGTGAATTTAGTAAATGATGTGGTCATACAAGCTGTTTTCAAGACCATTTAGTATGAATGAGTCATTAGAACGAAAGGTGGGGCCTTGTTAGGATGAAATGAAGAGACGGTCTTAATTTTGGGTAATTAAGCATCAAATACTTGGGAGAAATGCTTGAAATCATCAAAGACTCATTGTTTGAAGCAATTCAACGTATTCCTAGTCCCAAGAGAGTATAGATGAGGTTGTTGCAGTGAATTTAGTGAATGATGTGGTCATACAAGCTGTTTTCAAGATAATTTAGTGTGAATGAGTCATTACAACGAGAAGTGGAGCCTTGTTATTAAGAAATGATGAGACGGCCTCAATTTTGAGTTATTAAGCATCAAATACTTGGGACAAATGCCTGAAATCATCAAAGACTCACTGTTTCAAGCAATTCAACAAATTCCTAGTCCCAAGACAGGATAGATGAGGTTGTTGCTGTGAATTTAGCAAATGATGTGGTCATACAAGCTGTTTTCAAGACCATTTAGTGTGAATGAGTCATTAGAACGAAAGGTGGGGCCTTGTTAGGATGAAATGAAGAGGCGGTCTCATTTTTGGGTAATTAAGCATCAAATACTTGGGAGAAATGCTTGAAATCGTCAAAGACTGATTGTTTAAAGCAATTCAACATATTCCTAGTCCCAAGAGAGTATACTTGAGGTTGTTGCTGTGAATTTAGTGAATGATGTGGTCACACAAGCTGTTTTCGAGATCATTTAGTGTGAAAGAGTCATTACAATGAAAAGTGGAGCCTTGTTATTAAGAAATGAAGAGACGGTCTCATTTTTAGTAATTAAGCATCAAATACTTGTGAGAAATGCTTGAAATCATCAAAGACTCATTGTTTAAAGCAATTCAATGTATTCCTAATCCCAAGAGAGTATTGATGAGGTTGTTGCCGAGAATTTAGTGAATGATGTCGTCATACAAGCTTTTTTCAAGATCATTTGAGGGTGAATGAGACCTATAACGAAAGGTGGAGCCTTGTTTGGAAGAAATGAAGAGACGGTCTCATTTTTGAGTAATGAAGCGTCAAATACTTTTGAGAAATGCTTGAAATCATCCAAGACTGATTGTTTAAAGCAATTCAACGTATTCCTAGTCCAAAGAGAGTATAGATGAGGTTGTTGCAGTGAATTTAGTGAATGATGTGGTCATACAAGCTGTTTTCAAGATCTTTCAGTGTGAATGAGTCATTAAAACGAAGGGTGGAGCCTTGTTTGGAAGAAATGAAGAGACGCACTCATTTTTGAGTCATTAAGCATCAAATACTTCTGAGAAATGCTGGAAATCATCAAAGACTCTTTGTTCAAAGCACTTTAAATAATTCCTAGTCCTGAGAGAGTATAGATGATGTCGTTGCAGTGAATTTAGTGAATGATGTGGTCATACAAGCTGTTTTCAAGACCATTTAGTGTGAATGAGTCATTAGAACGAAAGGTGGGGCCTTGTTAGGATGAAATGAAGAGACGGACTCATTTTTGGCTAATTAAGCACCAAATACTTGGGAGAAATGCTTGAAATCGTCAAAGACTGATTGTTTAAAGCAATTCAACATATTCCTAGTCCCAAGAGAGTATAGATGAGGTTGTTGCAGTGAATTTAGTGAATGGTGTGGTCATACAAGCTGTTCTCAAGGTAATTTAGTGTGAATGAGTCATTACAATGAAAAGTGGAGCATTGTTATTAAGAAATGAAGAGATGGTCTCATTTTGAGTCATGAAGCATCAAATTGTTGTGAGAAACGCTTGAAATCATCAAAGACTCATTGTTTAAAGCACTTCAACAAATTCCTAGTCCCAAGATAGTATAGATGAAGTTGTTGCAGTGAATTTAGGGAATGATGTGGTCATACAAGTTGTTTTCAAGATCATTTAGTGCGAATGAGTCATTGCAACAAAAAGTGGGGCCTTGTTATTAAGAAATAAAGAGACAGTCTCATTTTTTGTGTCATTAAGGATCAAATACTTGTGAGAAATGCTTCAAATCATGAAAGACTCATTGTTTAAAGCAATTCAAGAAATTCCTAGTCCCAAGGGAGAATAGATGACGTTGTTACACTAAATTGAGTGAATGATGTGGTCATACAAGCTTTTCTCAAGATCTTTTGAGGGTGAATGAGACATTATAACGAAAGGTGGAGTCTTGTTTGGAAGAAATGAAGAGACGGTCTCATTTTTGAATAATGAAGCGTCAAATACTTTTGAAAAATGCTTGAAATCATCAAAGACTGATTGTTTAAAGCAATTCAATTTATTCCTAGTCCCAAGAGAGTATAGATGAGGTTGTTGCAGTGAATTTAATGAATGATGTGGTCATACAAGCTGTTTTCAAGATCTTTCAGTGTGAATGAGTCATTAAAACGAAAGGTGGAGCCTTGTTTGGAAGAAATGAAGAGACGGTCTCATTTTTGAGTAATTAAGCATCAAATACTTGTGAGAAATGCTGGAAATCATCGAAGACTCTTTGTTCAAAGCACTTTAACAAATTCCTAGTCCGAGAGAGTATAGATGATGTTGTCGCAGTGAATTTAGTGAATGATGTGGTCATACAAGCTTTTTTCAAGACCATTTAGTGTGAATGAGTCATTAGAATGAAAGGTGGGGCCTTGTTAGGATGAAATGAAGAGACAGACTCATTTTTAGGTAATTAAGCATCAAATACTTGGGAGAAATGCCTGAAATCTTCAAAGACTGATTGTTTAAAGCAATTCAACATATTCCTAGTCCCAAGAGAGTATAGATGAGGTTGTTGCTTTGAATTTAGTGAATGATGTGGTCGTACAAGCTGTTCTCAAGGTAATTTAGTGTGAATGAGTCATTACAACAAAAAGTGGAGCCTTGTTATTAAGAAATGAAGAGACGGTCTCATTTTTGAGTCATTAAGCATCAAATCATTGTGAGAAACGCTTGAAATCATCAAAGACTCATTGTTTAAAGCACTTCAACAAATTCCTAGTCCCAAGAGAGTATTGATGAGGTTGTTGCAGTGAATTTAGTGAATGATGGGGTCATACAACCTCTTTTCAAGGTAACTTTGGGTGAATGAGTGATTACAACAAAAAGTGGAGCCTTGTTATTAAGAAATGAAGAGACGGTCTCATTTTTTAGTCATTAAGCATCAAATACTTGTGAGAAATGCCTGAAATCTTCAAAGACTCATTGTTTAAAGCACTTTAACGAATTCCTAGTTCCAAGAGAGTATAGATGAGGTTGTTGCAGTGAATTTAGTGAATGATGTGGTCATACAAGCTGTTTTCAAGATAATTTATTGTGAATGAGTCATTAGAACGAAAAGTGGAGCCTTGTTATTAAGAAATGAAGTGACGGTCTCATTTTTGAGTAATTAAGCATCAAATACTTGTGAGAAATGCTTGATATGATCAAGAACTCATTGTTTAACGCACTTTAGCAGATTCCTAGTCCCACGATAGTATAGATGAGGTTGTTGCAGGGAATTTAGTGAATGATGTGGTCATACAAGCTGTTTTCAAGATCTTTTAGTGTGAATGAGTCATTGCAACAAAAAGTGGGGCCTTGTTATTAAGAAATAAAGAGACAGTCTCATTTTTAGTCATTAAGGATCAAATGCTTGTGAGAAATGCTTGAAATCATCAAAGACTCATTGTTTAAAGCACTTCAACAAATTCCTAGTCCCAAGAGACTATAGATGAGGTTGTTGCAGTGAATTTAGTGAATGATGTGGTCATACAAGCTGTTTTCAAGGTAATTTTGTGGGAATGAGTCATTACAACAAAAAGTGGAGCCTTGTTATTAAGAAATGAAGAGACGGTCACATTTTCTAGTCATTAAGCATCATAAACTTGTGAGAATTGCTTGAAATCATCAAAGCCTCATTGCTTAAAGCAATTCAACAAATTCCTAGACCCAACAGAGTATTGATGAGGTTCTTGCAGTGAATTTAGTGAATGATGTGGTCATACAAACTGTTTCCAAGGTAATTTTGTGTGAATGAGTCATTACAATGAAAAGTGGAGCCTTGTTATTAAGAAATGAAGAGACGGTCTCATTTTTGAGTCATTAAGCATCAAATACTTGTGAGAAATTCTTGAAATCTTCAAAGACTCATTGTTTAAAGCACTTCAACAAATTCCTAGTCCCAAGAGACTATAGATGAGGTTGTTGCAGTGAATTTAGTGAATGATGTGGTCATACAAGCTGTTTTCAAGGTAATTTTGTGGGAATGAGTCATTACAACAAAAAGTGGAGCCTTGTTATTAAGAAATGAAGAGACGGTCACATTTTCTAGTCATTAAGCATCATAAACTTGTGAGAATTGCTTGAAATCATCAAAGACTCATTGTTTAAAGCAATTCAACAAATTCCTAGACCCAACAGAGTATTGATGAGGTTGTTGCAGTGAATTTAGTGAATGATGTGGTCATACAAGCTGTTTCCAAGGTAATTTTGTGTGAATGAGTCATTACAACGAAAAGTGGAGCCTTGTTATTAAGAAATGAAGAGATGGTCTCATTTTTGAGTCATTAAGCATCAAATACTTGTGAGAAATTCTTGAAATCTTCAAAGACTCATTGTTTAAAGCACTTCAACAAATTCCTAGTCCCAAGAGACTATAGATGAGGTTGTTGCAGTGAATTTAGTGAATGATGTGGTCATACAAGCTGTTTTCAACATAATTTAGTGTGAATGAGTCATTAGAATGAAAAGTGGAGCCTTGCGATTATGAAATGGAGAGACGGTCTCATTTTTGAGTAATTAAGCATCAAAAACTTGTGAGAAATGCTTGAAATCATCAAAGACTCATTGTTTAAAGCAATTCAACAAATTCCTAGACCCAAGAGAGTATTGATGAGGTTGTTGCAGTGAATTTAGTGTATGATGTGGCCATACAAGCTGTTTTCAAGGTAATTTTGTGTGAATGAGTCATTACAACGACAAGTGCAGCCTTGTTATTAAGAAATGAAGAGACGGTCTCATTTTTGAGTAATTAAGCATCAAATACTTCTGAGAAATGCTTGAAATCTTCAAAGACTCATTGTTTAAAGCACTTCAACAAATTCCTAGTCCCAAGAGAGTATAGATGAGGTTGTTGCAGTGACTTTAGTGAATGATGTGGTCATACAAGCTGTTTTCAAGATAATTTAGTGTGAATGAGTCATTAGAACGAAAAGTGGAGCCTTGCTGCCATGAAATGGAGAGACGGTCTCATTTTTGATTAATTAAGCATCAAAAACATGTGAGAAATGCTTGAAATCATCAAAGACTCATTATTCAAAGCAATTCAACAAATTCCTAGTCCCAAGAGAGTATTGATGAGGTTGTTGCTGTGAATTTAGTGAATGATGTGGTCATACAAGCTGTTTTCAAGATCTTTCAATGTGAATGAGTCATTAAAACAAAAGGTGGAGCCTCGTTTGGAAGAAATGAAGAGACAGTCTCATTTTTGAGTAATTATGCATCAAATACCTGTGAGAAATGGTTGAAATCATCAAAGACTCATTGTTTAAAGCAAATCAACAAATTCCTAGTCCCAAGAGAGTTTAGATGAGGTTGTTGCTGTGAATTTAGTGAATGATGTGGTCCTACAAGCTGTTTTCAAGATCATTTAGTGTGAATGAGTCATTAGAACGAAAAGTGGAGCCTTGCTATTAAGAGATGAAGAGATGGCCTCATTTTTGAGTAATTAAGCGTCAAATACTTGTGAGAAATGCTTGAAATCCTCAAAGACTCATTGTTTAAAGCAGTTCAACATATTGCTAGTACCAAGAGAGTATAGATGAGGTTTTTGCGGTGAATTTAGTGAATGATGTGGTCATACAAGCTGTTTTCAAGATCTTTCAGTGTGAATGAGTCATTAAAACGAAAGGTGGAGCCTTGTTAGGAGGAAATGCAGAGACGGTCTCATTTTTGAGTAATTAAGCATCAAATACTTGTGAGAAATGCTTGAAACGATCGAGGACTAATTGTTTAAAGCAATTCAGCAAATTCTTATTCCCAAGAGAGTATAGATGGTGTTGTTGCAGTGAATTTAGTGAAAGATGTGGTCATACAAGTAGTTTTCAGGATCATTTAGTGGGAATGAGTGATTACAACGAAAGGTGGAGCCTTGTTATTAAGAAATGAAGAGACAGTCTCTTTTTTTAGTAATTAAGCATCAAATACTTGTGAGAAATGCTTGAAATCATCAAAGACTCATTGTTTAAAGGCATTAAACAAATTCCTAGTCCCAAAAGAGTATAGATGACGTTGTTGCTGTGAATTTTGTCAATGATGTGGTCATACAAGCTGTTTTCAAGAACATTTAGTGTGAATGAGTCATTACAACGAAAAGTGGGCCCTTGTTATTAAGAAATGAAGAGACAGTCTCAGTTTTTAGTAATTAAGCATCAAATACTTGGGAGAAATGCATGAAATCATCAAGGCCTCATTGTTAAAGCAATTCAACATATTGCTAGTACCAAGACAGTATAGATGTCATTGCTGCAGTGAATTTAGTGAATGATGTGGTCATTCATGCTGTTTTCAGGATCTTTCAGTGTGAATGAGATATTAAAACGAAAGGTGGAGCCTTGTCAGGAAGAAATGAAGAGACGGTCTCTTTTTTGAGTAATTAAGCATCAAATACCTGTGAGAAATGCTTGAAATCTCCACAAACTCATTGTTTAAAGCAATTCAACAAATTCCTAGTCCCAAGAGAGTATTGATGACGTTGTTGGAGTGAATTTGGTGAATGATGCGGTCATACAAGCTGTTTTCAAGATAATTTCGTGTGAATGATTCATTACAATGAAAAGTGGAGCCTTGTTATTAAGAAATGAAGTGACAGTCTCATTTTTGACTAATTAAGCATCAAATAAATGTGAGAAATGCTTGAAATCATCAAAGACTCATTCTTTAAAGCAATTCAACAAATTCCTAGACCCGAGAGAGTATTGATGAGGTTGTTGCCGAGAATTTAGTGAATGATGTGGTCATACAAGCTGTTTTCAAGATCATTTACTGCGAATGAGTCATTACAATGAAAAGTGGAGCCTTGTTATTAAGAGATGAAGAAACGGTCTCATTTTTTAGTCTCATTCTTTAGTAATTAAGCATCAAATACCTGTGAGAAATGCTTGAAATCATCAAAGACTCATTGTTTAAAGCAATTCAACAAATTCCTAGACCCAAGAGAGTATAGATGACGTTGTTGCAGTGAATTTAGTGAATGATGTGGTCATACAAGTTGTTTTCAAGATCATTTAGTTTGAATGAGTCATTAAAACAAAAGGAGGAGCCTTGTTTGGAAGAAATGAAGAGACGGCCTCATTTTTGAGTAACTAAGCATCAAATACTTGTGAGAATTGCTTGAAATTATCAAAGGCTCATTGTTTAAAGCAATTCAACAAATGAGTTTGTTGCTATGAATTTTGTGAATGATGTGGTCATACAAGCTGTTTTCAAGATCACTTAGTGTGAATGAGTCATTACAACGAAAAGTGGAGCCATGTTATTTAGAAATGAACAGACGGTGTGATTTTTGAGTAATTAAGCTTCAAATACCTGTGAGAAATGCTTGAAATCATCAAAGACTCATTGTTTAAAGCAATTCAACATATTCCTTGTCCCAAGAGAGTATAGATGAGGTTGTTGCTGTGAATTTAGTGAATGATGTGGTCATACATGCTGTTTTCAAGATCTTTCAGTGTGAATGAGTCATTAAAACGAAAGGTGGAGCCTTGTTTGGAAGAAATGAAGTGACGGTCTCATTTTTGAGTAATTAAGGATCACATAGTTGTGAGAAATGCTTGAAATCATCAAAGACACATTGTTTCAAGCAATTGGAGATACTGCTAGTACCAAGAGAGTATAGATGTGGTTGTTGCAGGGAATTTAGTGAATGATGTTGTCATTCAAGCTGTTTTCACGATAATTTAGGGTGAATGAGCCATTACAATGAAAAGTGGAGCCTTGTTATTAAGAAATGAAGGGACAGTCTCATTTTTGAGTCATTAAGCATCAAATACTTGTGAGAAATGCTTGAAATCGTGAAAGACACTTTGTTTAAAGCAATTCAACATATTGCTAGCACTAAGAGAGTATTGATGCCGTTGTTGCAGTGAATTTAGTGAATGATGTGGCAATACAAGCTGTTTTCAAGATCTTTCAGTGTGAATGAGTCATTAAAACAAAAGGTGGAGCCTTGTTGGGAAGAAATCAAGAGACGGTCTCATTTTTGAGTAATTAAGCATCAAATACCTGTGAGAAATGCTTGAAATCATCGAAAACTCATTGTTTAAAGCAATTCAACAAATTCCTATTCCCGAGAGAGTATAGATGTGGTTGTTGCAGTGAATTTCGTGAATGATGTGGTCATACAAGCTGTTTTCAAGATCTTTCAGTGCGAATGAGTTATTAAAACAAAAGGTGGAGCCTTTATTTTAAGAAATGAAGACACGGTCTCATTTTTGATTAATTAAGCATAAAAAATTTGTGAGAAATGCTTGAAATCATCAAAGACACATTGTTTAAAGCAATTCAACAAATTCCTAGTCCCAAGAGAGTATTGATGAGGTTGTTGCTGTGAATTTAGTGAATGATGTGGTCATACAAGCTGTTTTCAAGATCTTTCAATGTGAATGAGTCATTAAAATGAAAGGTGGAGCCTTGTTAGGAAGAAATGAAGGGACGATCTCATTTTTTTTTAATTAAGCACCAAATACTCGTGAGAAATGCTTGAAATCCTCAAAGACTCATTGTTTAAAGCAATTCAAGAAATTCCTAGTCCCAAGAGAGTATAGATGATGTTGTTGCTGTGAATCTAGTGAATGAGGTGGTCAAACAACTGTTTTCAAGATCATTTAGGGTGAATGAGTCATTACAACGAAAAGTGGTGCCTTGTTATTGAGAAATGAAGAGACGGCACCATTTTTGAGTAATTAAGCATCAAATACTTGTGGGAAACGCTTGAAATTGTCAAAGACTCATTGTTTAAAGCACTTTAAAAAATTCCTAGTCCCAAGAGAGTATAGATGAGGTTGTTGCAGTGAATTTAGTGAATGATGTGGTCATACAAGCTGTTTTCAAGATCATTTTATGTGAATGAGTCATTACAACGAAAAGTGGAGCCTTGTTATTAGGAAATGAACAGACGGTCTCATTTTTTTAGTAATTAAGCATCAAATACTTGTGTGAAATGCTTAAAATCATCAAAGACTCATTGTTTAAAGCAATTCAACATATTGCTAGTACCAACAGAGTATAGATGAGTTTGTTGCAGTGAATTTAGTGAATGATGTGCTCATACAAGCTGTTTTCAAGATCTTTCAGTGTGAATGAGTCATTAAAACGAATGGTGGAGCCTTGTTAGGAAGAAATGAAGGGACGGACTCATTTTTTATTAATTAAGCACCAAATACTTATGAGAAATGCTTGAAATCATCAAAGACTTATTGTTTAAAGCAATTGAAGAAATTCCTAGTCCCAAGAGAGTATAGATGACGTTGTTGCTATGAATCTAGTGAATGATGTGGTCATACAAACTATTTTCAAGATCATTTAGGGTGAATGAGTCATTACAACGAAAAGTGGAGCCTTCTTATTGAGAAATGAAGTGACGGCCTCATTTTTAAGTAATTAAGCATCAAATACTTGTGAGAAACGCTTGAAACTCCAAAGACTCATTGTTTAAAGCAATTCAACATTTTGCTAGTACCAAGAGAGTATAGATGAGGTTGTTGCATTGAATTTAGTGAATGATGTGGTCATAAAAGCTGTTTTCAAGATAATTTAGTGCGAATGAATGATTACAACGAAAAATGGAGCTATGTTATTAAGAAATGAAGGGACGGTCCATTTTTGAGTAATTAAGCATCAAATACTTGTGAGAAATGCTTGAAAAGATCAAAGACTGATTGTTTAAAGCAATTCAACATATTCCTAGTCCCAAGAGAGTATAGTTGAGGGTGTTGCTGTGAATTTAGTGAATGATGTGCTCATACATGCTGTTTTCAAGATTTTTTAGTGTGAATGAGTCATTACAACGAAAGGTGGAGCCTTCTTCGGAAGAAATGAGGAGATGGTCTCACTATTGAGTAATTAAGCATTAAATACTTGTGGGAAACGCTTGAAATCATCAAAGACTCATTGTTTAAAGCACTTTCACAAATTCCTAGTCCCCAGAGAGTATAGATGAGGTTGCTGCTGTGAATTTAGTGAATGATGTGGTCATACAAGCTGTTTTCAAGATCTTTTAGTGTGAATGAGTCATTACAGCGAAAGGTGGAACCTTGCTAGGAAGAAAAGAACAGATGGTCTCATTTTTGAGTAATTAAGCATGAAATACTTGTCAGAAATGCTTGAAATGATCAAAGACTGACTGTTTAAAGCAATTCAACATATTCCTAGTCCCAAGAGAGTATAGATGAGGTTGTTGCAGTGAATTTAGTGCATGATGTGGTCATACAAGCTGTTTTCAAGATCATTTAGTGAGAATGAGTCATTACAATGAAAGGTCGAGCCTTGTTAGGAAGAAATGAAGAGACGGTCTCATTTTTGAGTAATTAAGCATCAAATACTTGTGAGAAATGCTTGAAATGATCAAAGACTGATTGTTTAAAGCAATTCAACCTATTCCTAGTCCCAAGAGAGTATAGATGAGGTTGTGCTGTGAATTTCGTGAATGATGTGGTCGTACAAGCTGTTTTCAAGATCTTTCAGTGTGAATGAGTCATTAAAACGAAAGGTGGAGCCTTATTTGGAAGAAATGAAGAGACAGTCTCATTTTTGAGTAATTAAGCATGAAATAATAGTGAGGAATGCTTAAAATCATCAAAAACCCATTGTTGAAAGCAATTCAGCAAATTCCTAGTCCCAAGAGAGTATTGACGAGGTTGTTGGAGTGAATTTATTGAATGATGTGGTCATACAAGCTGTTTTCAAGATCTTTCGCTGTGAATGAGTCATTAAAACGAAAGGTGGAGCCTTGTTAGGAAGAAATGAAGAGACTGTCTCATTTTTGAATAATTAAGCGTCAAATACTTGTGAGAAATGACTGAAATCATCAAAGACTCATTTTTTCAAGCAATTCAACAAATTCCTAGTCCCAAGAGAGTATAGATGAGGTTGTTGCAGTGAATTTAGGGAATGATGTGGTGATACAAGCTGTTTTCAAGATAATTTAGTGTGAATGAGTCATTACAACGAAAAGTGGAGCCTTGATATTAAGAAATGAAGGGACGGTCTCATTTTTGAGTCATTAAGCATGAAATACTTCTAAGAAATGCTTGAAATCATCAAAGACTCATAGTCGAAAGCAATTCAACGTGTTCCTAGTCCCAAGAGATTATAGATGAGGTTGTTGCAGTGAATTTAGTGCATGATGTGGTCATACAAGCTCTTTTCAAGATCATTTAGTGTGAATGAGTCATTACAATGAAAGGTGGAGGCTTGCTAGGAAGAAATGAAGAGACAGTCTCATTTTTGAGTAATTAAGCATCAAATACTTGTGAGAAATGCTTGAAATTATCAAAGACTGATTGTTAAAAGCATTTCAACCTATTCCTAGTCCCAAGAGAGTATAGATGAGGTTGTTGCTGTGAATTTAGTGAATGATGTGGTCATACAAGCTGTTTTGAAGATCTTTTAGTGTGAATGAGTCATTACAGCGAAAGGTGGAGCCTTGTTAGGAAGAAATGAAGAGACGGTTTCATTTTTGAGTACTTAAGCTTGAAATACTTGTCAGAAATGCTTGAAATGATCAAAGACTGATTGTTTAAAGCAATTCAACAAATTCCTAGTCCCAAGAGAGTATAGATGAGGTTGTTGCTTTGAATTTAGTGAATGATGTGGTCATACAAGCTGTTTTCAAGATCTTTGGCCGTGAATGCGTCATTACAACGAAAGGTGGAGCCTTGTTAGGAAGAAATGAGGAGACAGTCTCACTATTGAGTAATTAAGCATCAAATACTTGTGGGAAATGCTTGAAATCATCAAAGACTCATTGTTTAAAGAACTTTAACAAATTCCTAGTCCCAAAGGAGTATAGATGAGGTTGTAGCAGTGAATTTAGTGAATCATGTGGTCATAAAAGCTGTTTTCAAGATCTTTTTGTGTGAATGAGTCATTACAACGAACGGTGGAGCCTTGCTATGAAGAAATGAAGAGGCGGACTCATTTTTGAGTAATTAAGCATCAAATACTTGTGAGAAATGCTTGAAATGATCAAGGACTCATTGTTTAAAGCAATTCAACAAATTCCTCGTCCCAAGAGGGTATAGGTGAAGTTGTTGCAGTGAATTTAGTGAATGATGTGGTCATACAAGCTGTTTTCAAGATAATTTAGTGTGAATGAGTCCTTACAAGGAAAAGTGGAGCCTTGTTATTAAAAAATGAAGAGACGATCTCATTTTTGAGTGATTAAGCATCAAATACTTGTGAGAAATGCTTGAAATGATCAAAGACTGACTGCTTAAAGCAATTCAACATATTCCTAGTCCCAAGAGAGTATAGATGAGGTTGTTGCTGTGAATTTAGTGAATGATGTGGTCATACAAGCTGTTTTCAAGATCTTTTACTATGAATGAGTCATTACAGCGAAACGTGGGGCCTTGTTAGGAAGAAATGAAGAGACGGTCTCATTTTTGAGTAATTAAGTTTGAAATACTTGTCAGAAATGCTTGAAATGATCAAAGACTGATTGTTTAAAGCAATTCAACATATTCCTAGTCCCAAGAGAGTATAGATGAGGTTGTTGCAGTGAATTTCTTGAATGATGTGGTCAAACAAGCTGTTTTCAAGATCTTTTAGTGTGAATCAGTCATTAAAACGAAAGGTGGAGCCTTGTTAGGAAGAAACGAGGAGACGGTCTCACTTTTGAGTAATTAAGCATCAAATACTTGTGAGAAATGCTTGAAATCATCGAAGACTCCTTGTTTAAGGCACTTTATCAAATTCCTACTCCTAAGAGAGTATAGATGAGGTTGTTGCAGTGAATTTAGTGAATGATGTGGTCATACAAGCTGTTTTCAAGATAATCTAGTGTGAATGAGTCATTACAACAAAAAGTGGAGCGTTGTTATTAAGAAATGAAGAGATGGTCTCATTTTTGAGTCATTAAGCATGAAATACTTGTAAGAAATGCTTGAAATCGTCAAAGACTCATAGTTGAAAGCAATTCAACGTATTCCTAGTCCGAAGAGAGTATAGATGAGGTTGTTGCAGTGAATTTAGTGCATGATGTGGTCATACAAGCTGTTTTCAAGATCATTTAGTCTGAATGAGTCATTACAACGAAAGGTGGAGCCTTGTTAGGAAAAAATGAAGAGACGGTCTCATTTTTGAGTAATTAAGCATCAAATACTTGTGAGAAGTGCTTGAAATGATCAAAGACTGACTGTTTAAAGCAATTCAACATATGCCTAGTCCCAAGAGAGTGTAGATGAGGTTGTTGCTGTGAATTTAGTGAATGATGTGGTCATACAAGCTGTTTTCAAGATCATTTAGTGTGAGTGAGTCATTACAATGAAAGGTGGAGCCTTGTTAGGAAGAAATGAAGAGACGGTCTCATTTTTGAGTAATTAAGCATCAAATACTAGTGAGGAATGCTTGAAATCATCAAAAACCCATTGTTGAAAGCAATTCAACAAATTCCTAGCCTCAAGAGAGTATTGATGAGGTTGTTGGAGTGAATTTAGTGAATGATGTGGTCATACAAGCTGTTTTCAAGATCTTTCGTTGTGAATGAGTCATTAAAACGAAAGGTGTAGCCTTGTTAGGAAGAAATGAAGAGACTGTCTCATTTTTGTATAATTAAGCGTCAAATACTTGTGAGAAATGTTTGAAATCATCAAAGACTCATTGTTTCAAGCAATTCAACAAATTCCTTGTCCCAAGAGAGTATAGATGAGGTTGTTGCAGTGAATTTAGTGAATGATGTGGTCATACAACCTATTTTCAAGGTAACTTTGGGTGAATGAGTCATTACAACAAAAAGTGGAGCCTTGTTATTAAGAAATGAAGAGACGGCCTCATTTTTGAGTCATTAAGCATGAAATACTTGTAAGAAATGCTTGAAATCATCAAAGACTCATAGTTGAAAGCAATTCAACGTATTCCTATTCCCAAGAGAGTATACATGAGGTTGTTGCAGTGAATTTAGTGCATGATGTGGTCATACAAGCTGTCTTCAAGATCATTTAGTGTGAATGAGTCATTACAACGAAAGGTGGAGCCTTGTTAGGAGGAAATGAAGAGACGGTCTCATTTTTGAGTAATTAAGCATCAAATACTTGTGAGAAATGCTTGAAATGATCAAAGACTGATTGTTTAAAGCAATTCAACCTATTCCTAGTCCCAAGAGAGTATAGATGAGGTTGGTGCAGTGAATTTAGTGAATGATGTGGTCATACAAGCTGTTTTCAAGATCATTTAGTGTGAATGAGTCATTACAACGAAAAGTGGAGCCTGGTTATTAAGAAATGAAGTGAGGGTCTCATTTTTGAGTCAGTAAGAATCAAATAATTCTGTGAAATGCTTGAAATCATTAAAGACTCATTGTTTAAAGCACTTTAACAAATTCCTAATCCCAAGAGAGTATAGTCAATGATGTCGTCATACAAACTGTTTTCAAGATCTTTTTGTGTGAATGAGTCATTACAACGAATGGTGGAGCCTTGCTAGGAAGAAATGAAGAGACGGTCTCATTTTTGAGTAATTAAGCATCAAATACTTGTGAGAAATGCTTGAAATGTTCAAAGACTGATTGTTTAAAGCAATTCAACCTATTCCTAGTCCCAAGAGAGTATTGATGGGGTTGTTGCTGTGAATTTAGTGAATGATAAGGTCATACAAGCTGTTTTCAAGATAATTTAGTGTGGAAGACTCATTATAAAGAAAAGTGGAGCCTTGTTATTAAGAAATCAAGAGACAGTCTCATTTTTTAGTCATTAAGTATCAAATACATGTGAGAAATGCTTGAAATCATCAAAGACCCATTGTTGAAAGCAATTCAACGTATTCCTAGTCCCAAGGGAGTATAGATGAGGTTGTTGCAGTGAATTTTGTGAATGATGTGGTCATAAAAGCTGTTTTCAAGATCTTTCAACGTGAATGAGTCATTAAAATGAAAGGTGGAGCCTTGTTTTTAAGAAATGAACTGTCGGTCTCATTTTTGAGTACTTAAGCATCAAAAACTGGTGAGAAATTGTTGAAATCATCAAAGACTGATTGTTTAAAGCAATTCAACAAATTCCTTGTCCCAAGAGAGTATAGATGACGTTGTTGCTGTGAATTTAGTGAATGATGTGGTCATCCAAGCTGCTTTCAAGATAATTTAGTGTGAATGAGTCATTACAACGAAAATTAGAGCCTTGTTATTAAGAAATGAAGAGACGGTCTCATTTTCTTGTCATTAAGCATGAAATACTTGTGAGAAATGCTTGAAATCATCAAAGACTCATTGTTTAAAGCAATTCAACAAATTCTTAGTCCTAAGAGAGTATAGATGGGGTTGTTGCAGTGAATTTAGTGAATGATGTGGTCATACAAGCTGTTTTCAAGATCTTTTAGTGTGAATGAGTCATTACAACGAAAGGTGGAGGCTTGTTAGGAAGAAATGAAGAGAGGGTCTCATTTTTGAGTAATTAAGGATCAAATACTTGTTAGAAATGCTTGAAATGATCAAAGACTGATTGTTTAAAGCCATTCAACCCATTCCTAGTCCCAAGAGAGTATTGATGAGGTTGTTGCTGTGAATTTAGTGAATGATGTGGTCATACAAGCTGTTTTCAAGATCATTTAGTGTGAATGAGTCATTACAGCGAAAGGTGGAGCCTTGTTAGGAAGAAATGAAGAGAGGGTCTCATTTTTGAGTTATTAAGGATAAAATACTTGTCAGAAATGCTTGAAATGATTAAAGATGGATTCTTTAAAGCAATTCAACATATTCGTAGTCCCAAGAGAGTATAGATGAGGTTGTTGCTGTGAATTTAGTGAATGATGTGGTCATACAAGCTGTTGTCAAGATCTTTTAGTGTGAATGAGTCATTAAAACGAAAGGTGGACGCTTGCTAGGAAGAAATGAAGAGACGGTCTCATTTTTGAGTAATTAAGCATCAAATACTTGTGAGAAATGCTTGAAATGATCAAAGACTGACTGTTTAAAGCAATTCAACATATTCCTAGTCCCAAGAGAGTATAGATGAGGTTGTTGCTGTGAATTTAGTGAATGATGTGGTCATACAAGCTCTTTTCAAGATCTTTTAGTGTGAATGAGTCATTACAGCGAAAGGTGGAGCCTTGTTAGGAAGAAATAAAGAGACGGTCTCATTTCTGAGTAATTAAGTTTGAAATACTAGTCAGAAATGCTTGAAATGATCAAACACTGATTGTTTAAAGCAACTCAACATATTCCTAGTGCCAAGAGAGTATAGATGAGGTTGTTGCAGTGAATTTCTTGAATGATGTGGTCATACAAGCTGTTTTCAAGATCTTTCAGTGTGGATCAGTCATTAAAACGAAAGGTGGAGCCTTGTTAGGAAGAAATGAGGAGACGGTCTCACTTTTGAGTAATTAAGCATCAAATACTTGTGAGAAATGCTTGAAATCATCAAAGACTCATTGTTGAAAGCAATTCAACGTATTCCTAGTCCCAAGAGAGTATTGATGGGGTTGTTGCAGCGAATTTAGTGAATGATGAGGTCAAACAAGTTGTTTTCAAGATAATTTAGTGTGAAAGACTCATTATAACGAAAAGTGGAGCCTTGTTATTAAGGAATGAAGAGACAGTCTCATTTTTGAGTCATTAAGAATCAAATACATGTGAGAAATGCTTGAAATCATCAAAGACCCATTGTTGAAAGCAATTCAATGTATTCCTAGTCCCAAGGGAGTATAGATGAGGTTGTTGCAGTGAATTTTGTGAATGATGTGGTCATACAAGCTGTTTTCAAGATCCTTCAACGTGAATGAGTCCTTAAAATGAAGGGTGGAGCCTTGTTTTTAAGAAATGAAGAGTCGGTCTCATTTTTGAGTAATTAAGCATCAAATACTTGTGAGAAATTCTTGAAATCATCAAAGAGTGATTGTTTAAAGCAATTCAACAAATTCTTAGTCCCAAGAAAGTATAGATGAGGTTGTTTCAGTGAATTTAGTGAATGATGTGGTCATACAAGCTGTTTTCAAGATCTTTTTGTGTGAATGAGTCATTACAACGAACGGTGGAGCCTTGCTAGGAAGAAATGGAGAGACAGTCTCATTTTTGAGTAATTAAGCATCAAATACTTGTGAGAAATGCTTGAAATGATCAAAGACTGACTGTTTAAAGCAATTCAACATATTCCTAGTCCCAAGAGAGTATAGATGAGGTTGTTGCTGTGAATTTAGTGAATGATGTGGTCATACAAGCTCTTTTCAAGATCATGTAGTGTGAATGAGTCATTACAACGAAAGGTGGAGCCTTGTTAGGAAGAAATGAAGAGACGGTCTCATTTTTTAGTAATTAAGCATCAAATACTTGTGAGAAATGCTTGAAATGATCAAAGACTGACTGTTTAAAGCAATTCAACAAATTCCTAGTCCCAAGAGAGTATAGATGACGTTGTTGCAGTGAATTTAGTGAATGTTGCGGTCATACAAGCTGCTTTCAAGATAATTTAGTGTGAACGAGTCATTACAATGAAAATTCGAGTCTTGTTGTTAAGAAATGAAGAGACGGTCTCATTTTTTTGTCATTAAGCATGAAATACTTGTGAGAAATGCTTGAAATCATCAAAGACTCATTGTTTAAAGCAATTCAACAAATTCTTAGTCCCAAGAAAGTATAGATGAGGTTGTTTCAGTGAATTTAGTGAATGATGTGGTCATACAAGCTGTTTTCAAGATCTTTCTGTGTGAATGAGTCATTACAACGAACGGTGGAGCCTTGCTAGGAAGAAATGGAGAGACAGTCTCATTTTTGAGTAATTAAGCATCAAATACTTGTGAGAAATGCTTGAAATGATCAAAGACTGACTGTTTAAAGCAATTCAACCAATTCCTAGTCCCAAGAGAGTATAGATGACGTTGTTGCATTGAATTTAGTGAAAGTTGCGGTCATACAAGCTGCTTTCAAGATAATTTAGTGTGAACGAGTCATTACAATGAAAGTTCGAGCCTTGTTATTAAGAAATGAAGAGACGGTCTCATTTTTTTGTCATTAAGCATGAAATACTTGTGAGAAATGCTTGAAATCATCAAAGACTCATTGTTTAAAGCAATTCAACAAATTCTTAGTCCCAAGAAAGTATAGATGAGGTTGTTTCAGTGAATTTAGTGAATGATGTGGTCATACAAGCTGTTTTCAAGATCTTTTTGTGTGAATGAGTCATTACAACAAACGGTGGAGCCTTGCTAGGAAGAAATGGAGAGACAGTCTCATTTTTGAGTAATTAAGCATCAAATACTTGTGAGAAATGCTTGAAATGATCAAAGACTGACTGTTTAAAACAATTCAACATATTCCTAGTCCCAAGAGAGTATAGATGAGGTTGTTGCTGTGAATTTAGTGAATGATGTGGTCATAGAAGCTGTTTTCAAGATCATGTAGTGTGAATGAGTCATTACAACGAAAGGTGGAGCCTTGTTAGGAAGAAATGAAGAGACAGTCTCATTTTTGAGTAATTAATCATCAAATAATTGAGAGAAATGCTTGAAATGATCAAAGACTGACTGTTTAAAGCAATTCAACAAATTCCTAGTCCCAAGAGAGTATAGATGACGTTGTTGCAGTGAATTTAGTGAATGTTGCGGTCATACAAGCTGCTTTCAAGATAATTTAGTGTGAACGAGTCATTACAATGAAAATTCGAGCCTTGTTATTAAGAAATGAAGAGACGGTCTCATTTTTTTGTCATTAAGCATGAAATACTTGTGAGAAATGCTTGAAATCATCAAAGACTCATTGTTTAAAGCAATTCAACAAATTCTTAGTCCCAAGAAAGTATAGATGAGGTTGTTTCAGTGAATTTAGTGAATGATGTGGTCATACAAGCTGTTTTCAAGATCATTTAGTGTGAATGAGTCATTACGACGAAAAGTGGAGCCTTGTTATTAAGAAATGAAGAGACGGTCTCATTTTTGAGTAATTAAGCATCAAATACTTGTGAGAAATGCTTGAAATCTTCAAAGACTCATTCTTCAAAGCAATTCAACAAATTCCTAGTCCCAAGAGAGTATAGATCACGTTGTTGGAGTGAATCGGGTGAATGATGTGGTCATACAAGCTGTTTTCAAGATAATTTAGTGTGAATGATTCATTACAACGAAAAGTGGAGCTTTGTTATTAAGAAATGAAGTGACGGTCTCATTTTTGAGTAAGTAAGCATCAAAAACTTGTGAGAAATGCTTGAAACCATCAAAGACTCATTGTTTAAAGCAATTCAACAAATTGCTAGACCCAAGAGAGTATTCAGGAGGTTGTTGCAGTGAATTTAGTGAATGATGTGGTCATACAAGGTGTTTTCAAAATCATTTACCGTGAATGAGCCATTTTTTGAGTCATTAAGCATCAAATACTCGTGAGAAATGCTTGAAATCGTCAAAGACTCATTGTTTAAAGCGATTCAACATATTGCTAGTAGCAAGAGAGTATAGATCCTTCAGCTGATGTGGTCATACAAGCTGTTTTCAAGATCTTTCATTGTGAATGAGTCATTAAAACGAAAGGTGGAGCCTTATTTGGAAGAAATGAAGAGACGGTCTCATTTTTGAGTAATTAGGAATCAAATACTTGTGAGAAATGCTTGAAATCATCAAAAACTCATTGTTGAAAGCAATTCAACAAATACCTAGTCCCAAGAGGGTATAGATGACGTTGTTGCATTGAATTTAGTGAATGATGTGGTCATACTGGCTGTTTTCAAGATAATTTAGTGTGAATGAGTCATTACAACGAAAAGTGGGGCCTTCTTATTAAGAAATGAAGACATGGTCTCATTTTTGAGTAATTAAGCATCAAAAACTTGTGAGGAATGCTTGAAATCATCAAAAACTCATTGTTGAAAGCAATTCAACAAATTCCTAGTCCCAAGAGAGTATAGATGACGTTGTTGCAGTGAATTTAGTGAATGATGTGGTCATACAAGCTGTTTTCAAGATAATTTAGTGTGAATGAGTGATTACAACGAAAAGTGGAGCCTTGCTATTAAGAAATGGAGAGACGGTCTCATTTTTGAGTAATTAAGCATCAAAAACTTGTGTGAAATGCTTGAAATCATCAAGGACTCATTGTTTAAAGCAATTCAACATATTGCTAGTACCCAGAGAGTATAGATGAGGTTGTTGCAGTGAATTTAATGAATGATGTGGTCATACAAGCTGTTTTCAGGATCTTGAAGTGTGAATGAGTCATTAAAACGAAAGGTGAAGCCTTCTTATTAAGAAATGAACAGACGGCCTCATTTTTGAGTAATTAAGCATCAAATAATTGTGAGAAATGCTTGAAATCATCAAAGACTCATTGTTTCAAGCAATTCAACGTATTCCTAGTCCCAAGAGAGTAGAGATGAGGTTGTCGCTGTTAATTTAGTGAATGATGTGGTCATACAAGCTGTTTTCAAGATCATTTTGTGGGAATGAGTCATTACAACGAAAGCTGGAGCCTTGTTAATAAGAAATGAAGAGACGGTCTCATTTTTGAGTAATTAAGCATCAAGTACTTGTGTGAAATGCTTGGAATTATCAAAGACTCTTTTTTTAAAGCAATTCAACAAATTCCTAGTCCCATGAGAGTATAGATGAGGTTGTTGCAGTGAATTTAGTGAACGATGAGGTCATACAAGCTGTTTTCAAGAACATTTAGTGTCAATGAGTCATTAAAACAAAAAGTGGAGCCTTGTTATTAAGGATTGAAGACATGCCCTCATTTCTTAGTAATTTACCATCAAAGACTTGTGAGAAATGCTCAAAATCATCAAAGACTCATTGTTTAAATCAATTCAACGTATTCCTAGTTCCAAGAGAGTATAGATGAGGTTGTTGAAGTGCATTTAGTGAATGATGTGGTCATAGAAGCTCTTTTCAAGATCATTTAGTGTAAATGAGTCATTACAACGAAAAGTGGAGCCTTGTTTGGAAGAAATGAAGAGATGGTCTCATTTTTGAGTAATTAAGCATCAAATACCTATGAGAAATGCTTGAAATCATCAAAGACTCATTGTTTAAAGCAATTTAACAAATTCCTAGTCCCAAGAGAGTCTAGATGAGGTTGTTGCAGTGCATTTAGTGAATGATGTGGTCCTACAAGCTATTTTCAAGATAATTTAGTGTGAATGAGTCATTACAACGAAAAGTGGAGCCGTGCTATTAAGAAATGGAGAGACGGTCTCATTTTTCAGTAATTAAGCATCAAAAACTTGTGAGAAATGCTGGAAATTATCAACGACCCATTGTTTAAAGCAGTTCAACATTTTGCTAGTACCAAGAGAGTATAGATGAGGTTGTTGCAGTGAATTTAGTGAATGATGTGGTCAAACAAGCTGCTTTCAAGATCTTTCAGTGTGAATGAGTCATTAAAATGAAAGGTGGGGCCTTCTTATTAAGAAATGAAGAGACGGTCTCATTTTTGAGTAATTAAGCATCAAATACTTGTGAGAAATGCTTGAAATCCTCAAAGACTGATTATTTAAAGCAATTCAACAAATTCCTAGACCCATGAGAGTATAGATGAGGTTGTTGCAGTGAATTTAGTGAATGATGTGGTCATACAAGTTGTTCTCAACATCATTTTGTTTGAATGAGCCATTACAACGAAAAGTGGAGCCTTGTTACTAAGAAATGAAGAGACGATCACATTTTTGAGTCATTCAGCATCAAATACTTGTGAGAAATGCATGAAACCATCAAAGACTCATTGTTTAAAGCACTTCCACAAATTCCTAGTCCCAAGAGAGTGTAGATGAGGTTGTTGCTGTGAATTTAGTGAATGATGTGGTCATACAAGCAGTTTTCATGATCATTTATTGTGAATGAGTCATTACAACGAAAAGCGGAGCCTTGTTATTGGAAATGATGAGACGGTCTCATTTTTGAGTAATTAAGCATCAAAAGCTTGCGAGAAATGCTTGAAATCATCAAAAACTCATTGTGTAAAGCACTTCAACAAATTCCTAGTCCCAAGAGAGTATAGATGAGGTTGTTGCTGCGAATTTAGTGAATGATGTGGTCATACAAGTAGTTTCAAGATCATTTAGTGTGAATGAGTCATTATAATGAAAAGTGGAGCCTTGTTATTAAGAAATGATGAGACGGTCTCATTTTGAGTAATTAAGCATCAAATACTTGTGAGAAATACTTGAAATCCTCAAAGACTGATTATTTAAAGCAATTCAACAAATTCCTAGGCCCATGAGAGTATAGATGAGGTTGTTGCAATGAATTTACTGAATGATGTGGTCATACAAGTTGTTTTAAAGATCATTTTGTTTGAATGAGTCATTACAACGAAAAGTGGAGCCTTGTTATTAAGAAATGAAGAGACGGTCTCATTTTTGAGNTGTTTTCAAGATCATGTAGTGTGAATGATTCATTACAACGAAAAGTGGAGCCTTGTTATTGAGAAATGAAGAGACTGGTCTCATTTATGAATAATTACGCATCAATTGTGGTGAGAAATGTTTGAAATCATCAAGGACTCATTGTTTAAAGCAATTGAACATCTTCCTTGTCCCAAGAGAGTATAGATGACGTTGTTGCAGTGAATTTAGTGAATGATGTGGCCATACAAGCTGTTTTTAAGATCATTTAGTGTGAATGAGTCATTACAACGAAAAGTGCAGCCTTGTTATTGAGAAATGAAGAGACGGTCTCATTTATGACTAATTAAGCGTCAAATACTTTGAGAAATGCTTGAAATCATCATGGACTCATTGTTTAAACCAATTCAACATATACCTAGTCCCAAGAGAGTATAGATGAGGTTGTTGCAGTGAATTTAGTGAATGATGTGGTCATACAAGCTGTTTTCAAGATCATTTTGTGTGAATGAGTCATTACAACGAAAAGTGGAGCCTTGTTATTCAGAAATGAAGAGACGGTCTCATTTATGAATAATTAAGCATCAAATAGTGGTGAGAAATGCTTGAAATCGTCAAGGACTCATTGTTAAAGCAATTGAACATCTTCCTAGTCCCAAGAGAGTATACATGAGGTTGTTGCAGTGAATTTAGTGAATGATGTGGTCATACAAGCTGTTTTCAAGATCATTTAGTGTGAATGAGTCATTACAACGAAAAGTGGAGCCTTGTTATTCAGAAATGAAGAGACGGTCTCATTTATGAATAATTAAGCATCAAATTGTTGTGAGAAATGCTTGAAATCATCAAGGACTCATTGTTTTAAGCAATTGAACATCTTCCTAGTCCCAAGAGAGTATACATGAGGTTGTTGCAGTGAATTGAGTGAATGATGTGGTCATACAAGCTGTTTTCAAGATCATTTAATGTGAATGAGACATTACAACGAAAAGTGGAGCCTTGTTATTGAGAAATGAAGAGACGGTCTCATTTATGAGTAATTAAGCATCAAATACTTGTGAGAAATGCTTGAAATCATCAAGGACTCATTGTTTAAAGCAATTGAACATATACCTAGTCCAAGAGAGTATAGATGAGGTTGTTGCAGTGAATTTAGTGAATGATGTGGTCATACAAGCTGTTTTCAAGATCATTTAGTGTGAATGAGTCATTACAACGAAAAGTGGAGCCTTGTTATTAGAAATGAAGAGACGGTCTCATTTATGAGTAATTAAGCATCAAATACTTGTGAGAAATGCTTGAAATCATCAAGGACTCATTGTTTAAAGCAATTCAACATATACCTAGTCCCAAGAGAGTATAGATGAGGTTGTTGCAGTGAATTTAGTGAATGATGTGGTCATACAAGCTGTTTTCAAGATCATTTAGTGTGAATGAGTCATTACAACGAAAAGTGGAGCCTTGTTTCAAGAAATGAAGAGACGGTCTCATTTATGAGTAATTAAGCATCAAATACTTGGTGAGAAATGCTTGAAATCATCAAGGACTCATTGTTTAAAGCAATTGAACATCTTCCTAGTCCCAAGAGAGTATATATGAGGTTGTTGCAGTGAATTTAGTGAATGATGTGGTCATACAAGCTGTTTTCAAGATCATTTAGTGTGAATGAGTCATTACAACGAAAAGTGGAGCCTTGTTATTGAGAAATGAAGAGACGGTCTCATTTATGAATAATTAAGCATCAAATAGTGGTGAGAAATGCTTGAAATCATCAAGGACTCATTGTTTAAAGCAATTCAACATATACCTAGTCCCAAGAGAGTATAGATGAGGTTGTTGCAGTGAATTTAGTGAATGATGTGGTCATACAAGCTGTTTTCAAGTTCATTTAGTGTGAATGAGTCATTACAACGAAAAGTGGAGCCTTGTTCTTGAGAAATGAAGAGACGGTCTCATTTATGAGTAATTAAGCATCAAATACTTGTGAGAAATGCTTGAAATCAAAAAGGACTCATTGTTTAAAGCAATCAACATATTCCTAGTCCCAAGAGAGTATAGATGAGGTTGTTGCAGTGAATTTAGTGAATGATGTGGTCATACAAGCTGTTTTCAAGATCATTTAGTGTGAATGAGTCATTACAACGAAGTGTGGGCCTTGTTATTAAGAAATGGAGAAACTGTGTCATTTTTGCTTAATTAAGCATCAAATACTTGTGAGAAATGCTTCAAATCATCAAGGACGCATTGTTTAAAGCAATTCAACATATACCTAGTGCGAGGAGAGTATAGATGAGGTTGTTGCAGGGAATTTAGTGAATGATGTGGTCTTACAAGCTGTTTTCTAGATGATTTAGTGTGAATGAGTCATTGCAACGAAAAGTGGAGCCTTGTTGTCAAGAAATGAAGAGACGGCCTCATTTATGAGTAATTAAGCATCAAATAGTGGCGAGAAATGCTTGAAATCATCAAGGACTCATTCTTTAAAGCAATTCAACATATACCTAGTCCCAAGAGAGTATAAATGAGGTTGTTGCAGTGACTTTAGTGAATGATGTGGTCTTACAAGCTGTTTTCTAGATGATTTAGTGTCAATGAGACATTACGACGAAAAGTGGAGCTTGTTGTCAAGAAATGAAGTGACGCTCTCATTTATGGTAATTAGGCATCAAATAGTAGTGAGAAATGCTTCAAATCGTCAACGACTCATTGTTTAAAGCAATTGAACATCTTCCTAGTCCCAAGAGAGTATAGATGAGGTTGTTGCAGTGAATTTAGTGAATGATGTGGTCATACAAGCTGTTTTCAAGATCATTTAGTGTGAATGAGTCATTACAACAAAAGTGGAGCCTTGTTATTGAGAAATGAAGAGACGGTCTCATTTATGAATAATTAAGCATCAAATAGAGGTGAGAAATGCTTGAAACCATCAAGGAGTCTTTGTTTAACGCAATTGAGCATCTTCCTAGTCCCAAGAGATTATAGATGACGTTGTTGCTGTGAATTTAGTGAATGATGTGGCCATACAAGCTGTTTTCAGGATCATTTAGTGTGAATGAGTCATTACAACGAAAAGTGCAGCCTTGTTATTGAGAAATGATGAGACGGTCTCATTTATGACTAATTAAGCATCAAATACTTGTGAGAAATGCTTGAAATCCTAAGGACTCATTGTTTAAAGCAATTCAACATATACCTAGACCCAAGAGAGTATAGATGAGGTTGTTGCAGTGAATTTAGTGAATGATGTGGTCATCCAAGCTGTTTTCAAGTTCATCTAGTGTGAATGAGTAATTACAACGAAAGTGGAGCCTTGTTATTCGGAAATGAAGAGACAGTCTCATTTATGAGTAATTAAGCATCAAATACTTCTGAGAAATGCTTGAAATCATCAAGGACTCACTGTTTAAAGCAATTCAACATATACTTAGTCCTAAGAGAGTATGGATGAGGTTGTTGCAGTGAATTTAGTGAATGATGTGGTCTGACAAGCTGTTTTCAAGATAATTTATTGTGAATGAGTTATTACAACGAAAAGTGGAGCCTTGTTGTCAAGAAATGAAGAGACGGTCTCATTTATTAAGCATCAAATACTTGTGAGAAATGCTTGAAATCATCAAGGACTCATTGTTTAATGCAATAGAACATCTTCCTAGTCGCAAGAGAGTATAGATGTTGTTGTTGCAGTGAATTTAGTGAATGATGTGGTCATGCAAGCTGTTTTCAAGTTCATTAAGTGCGAATGAGTCATTACAATGAATGGTGGACCCTTGTTCTTAGGAAATGAAGAGACGGTCTCATTTATGAGTAATTAAGCGTCAAATACTTGTGAGAAATGCTTCAAATCAAAAAGGACTCATTGTTTAAAGCAATTCAACATATACCTAGTCCCAAGAGAGTATAGATGAGGTTGTTGCAGTGACTTTAGTGAATTATGTGGTCTTACAAGCTGTTTTCTAGACGATTTAGTGTGAATGAGCCATTACAACGAAAAGTGGAGCCTTGTTGTCAAGAATTGAAGAGACGGTCTCATATATTAAGCATCAAATACTTGTGAGAAATGCTTGAAATCATCAAGGACTCATTGTTTAATGCAATAGAACATCTTCCTTGTCGCAAGAGAGTATAGATGAGGTTGTTGCAGTGAATTTAGTGAATGATGTGGTCATATAGGCTGTTTTCAAGTTCATTAAGTGCGAATGATTCATTACCATGAAAGGTGGACCCTTGTTCTTAGGAAATGAAGAGACGGTCTCATTTATGACAAATTAAGCATCAAATACTTGTGAGAAATGCTTCAAATCAAAAAGGACTCATTGTTTAAAGGAATTCAACATATATCTAGTCCCAAGAGAGTATAGATGAGGTTGTTGCAGTGAATTTAGTAAATGATGTGGTCATACAGGCTGTTTTCAAGATCATTTAGTGTGAATGAGTCATTGCAACGAAAAGTGCAGCCTTGTTATTGAGAAATGATGAGACGGTCTCATTTATGACTAATTAAGCATCAAATACTTGTGAGAAATGCTTGAAAACATAAGGACTCATTGTTTAAAGCAATTCAACATATACCTAGTCCTAAGAGAGTATAGATGAGGTTGTTGCAGTGAATTTAGTGAATGATGTGGCCATCCAAGCTGTTTTCAAGTTCATTTAGTGTGAATGAGTCATAACAACGAAAAGTGGAGCCTTGTAATTCAGAAATGAAGAGACAGTCTCATTTATGAGTAATTAAGCATCAAATACTTGTGAGAAATGCTTGAAATCATCAAGGACTCACTGTTTAAAGCAATTCAACATATACCTAGTCCCAAGAGAGTATGGATGAGGTTGTTGCTGTGAATTTAGTGAACGATGTGGTCTTACAAGCTGTTTTCAAGATCATTTAGTGTGAATGAGTTATTACAACGAAAAGTGGAGCCTTGTTGTCAAGAAATGAAGAGACGGTCTCATTTATGGGTAATTAAGCATCAAATAGTGGTGAGAAATGCTTGAAATCATCAAGGACTCATTGTGTAAAGCAATTCAACATATACCTAGTCCCAAGAGAGTATAGATGAGGTTGTTGCAGTGAATTTAGCGAATGATGTGGTCATACAAGCTGTTTTCAAGATCCTTTAGTGTGAATGAGTCATTACAACGAAAAGTGGAGCCTTCTTATTGAGAAAGGAAGAGACGGTCTCATTTATGAATAATTAAGCATCAAATAGTGGTGAGAAATGCTTGAAATAATCAAGGACTCATTGCTTAAAACAATTGAAAATCTTCCTAGTCCCAAGAGTTTATAGATGAGGTTGTTGCAGTGAATTTAGTGAATCAGGTGGTCATACAACCTGTTTTCAAGATCCTTTAGTGTGAAAGAGTCATTACAACGAAAAGTGGAGCCTTGTTGTTAAGAAATGAAGAGACGGTCTCATTTATTAAGCATCAAATACTTGTGAGAAATGCTTGAAATCATCAAGGACTCATTGTTTAATGCAATAGAACATCTTCCTAGTCGCAAGAGAGTATAGATAAGGTTGTTGCCGTGAATTTTGTGAATGATGTGGTCATACAAGCTGTTTTCAAGTTCATTAAGTGCGAATGAGTCATTACAATGAAAGGTGGACGCTTGTTCAGGAAATGAAGAGACGGACTCATTTATGAGTAACTAAGCGTCAAATAGTTGTGAGAAATGCTTCAAATCAAAAAGGACTCATTGTCTAAAGCAATTCAACATATACCTAGTCCCAAGAGAGTATAGATGAGGTTGTTGCAGTGACTTTAGTGAATTATGTGGTCTTACAAGCTGTTTTCTAGATGATTTAGTGTGAATGAGCCATTACAACGAAAAGTGGAGCCTTGTTGTCAAGAAATGAAGGGACGGTCTCATTAATGAGTAATTAAGCATCAAATAGTGGTGAGAAATGCTTGAAATCCTCAGGGACTCATTGTTTCAAGCAATTGAACATCTTCCAAGTCCCAAGAGAGTATAGATGAGGTTGTTGCTGTGAATTTAGTGAATGATGTCGTCATACAAGCTGTTTTCAAGATCATTTAGTGTGAATGAGTAATTACAACGAAAAGTGGAGCCTTGTTGTCAAGAAATGCAGAGACGGTCTCATTTATGAGTAATTGAGCATCAAATAGTGGCGAGAAATGCTTGAAATCATCAAGGACTCATTGTTTAAAGCTATTCAACATATACCTAGTCCCAAGAGATTATAGATGAGGTTGTTGCAGTGACTTTAGTGAATGATGTGGTCTTACAAGCTGTTTTCTAGATGATTTAGTGTGATTGAGTCATTACAAAGAAAAGTGGAGCCTTGTTGTCAAGAAATGAAGAGACGGTCTCATTCATGAGTAATTAAGCATCAAATACTGGTGTGAAATGCTTGAAATCATCAAGGGCTCATTGTTTAAAGCAATTGAACATCTTCCTAGTCCCAAGAGAGTATAGATGAGGTTGTTGCAGTGAATTTAGTGAATGATGTGGCCATACAAGCTGTTTTCAAGATCATTTAGTGTGAATGAGTCATTACAACAAAAAGTGGAGCCTTGTTATTGAGAAATGAAGAGATGGTCTCATTTATGAATAATTAAGCATCAAATAGTGGTGAGAAATGCTTGAAATCATCAAGGAGTCATTGTTTAATGCAATTGAACATCTTCCTAGTCCCAAGAGAGTATAGATGACGTTGTTGCAGTGAATTTAGTGAATGATGTGGCCGCACAAGCTGTTTTCAAGATCATTTAGTGTGAATGAGTCATTACAACGAAAAGTGCAGCCTTGTTATTGAGAAATGATTAGACGGTCTCATTTATGGCTAATTAAGCATCAAATACTTGTGAGAAATGCTTGAAAACCTAAGGACTCATTGTTTAAAGCAATTCAACATATACCTAGTCCCAAGAGAGTATAGATGAGGTTGGTTCAGTGAATTTAGTGAATGATGTGGTCATCCAAGCTGTTTTCAAGTTCATTTAGTGTGAATGAGTCATTCCAACGAAAAGTGGAGCCTTGTTATTCAGAAATGAAGAGACAGTCTCATTTATCAGTAATTAAGCATCAAATACTTGTGGGAAAAGCATGAAATCATCAAGGACTCACTGTTTAAAGCAATTCAACATATACCTAGTCCCAAGAGAGGATGGATGAGGTTGTTGCTGTGAATTTAGTGAACAATGTGGTCTTACAAGCTGTTTTCAAGATCATTTAGTGTGAATGAGTTATTACAACGAAAAGTGGAGCCTTGTTGTCAAGAAATGAAGAAACGGTCTCATTTATGGGTAATTAAGCATCAAATAGTGGTGAGAAATGCTTGAAATCATCAAGGACTCATTTGTTTAATGCAATTCAACATATACCTAGTCCCAAGAGAGTATAGATGAGGTTGTTGCAGTGAATTTAGTGAATGATGTGGTCATACAAGCTCTTTTCAAGATCATTTAGTGTGAATGAGTCATTACAACGAAAAATGGAGCCTTGTTATTGAGAAATGAAGAGACGGTCTCATTTCTAAATAATTAAGCATCAAATACTTGTGAGAAATGCTTGAAATCATCAGGGACTCATTGTTTAATGCAATAGAACATCTTCCTAGTCGCAAAAGAGTATAGATGAGGTTGTTGCCGTGAATTTTGTGAATGATGTGGCCTTACAAGCTGTTTTCAAGTTCATTAAGTGCGAATGAGTCATTACAATGAAAGGTGGACCCTTGTTCAGGAAATGAAGAGACAGTCTCATTTATGAGTAATTAAGCATCAAATACTTGTGAGAAATGCTTCAAATCAAAAAGGAATCATTGTCTAAAGCAATTCAACATATACCTAGTCCCAAGAGAGTATAGATGAGGTTGTTGCAGTGACTTTAGTGAATTATGTGGTCTTACAAGCTGTTTTCTAGATGATTTAGTGTGAATGAGCCATTACAACGAAAAGTGGAGCCTTGTTGTCAAGAAATGAAAGGACGGTCTCATTAATGAGTATTTAAGCATCAAATAGTGGTGAGAAATGCTTGAAATCGTCAGGGACTCATTGTTTCAAGCAATTGAACATCTTCCTAGTCCCAAGAGAGTATAGATGAGGTTGTTGCAGTGAATTTAGTAAATGATGTGGTTATACAAGCTGTTTTCAAGATCATTTAGTGTGAATGAGTCATTACAACTAAAAGAGGAGCCTTGTAATTCAGAAATGAAGAGACGGTCTCATTTATGAATAATTAAGCATCAAGTAGTGGTGAGAAATGCTTGAAATCATTAAGGACTCATTGTTTAATGAGTAATTAAGCATCAAATAGTGGTGAGAAATGCTTGAAATAATCAAGGACTCATTGCTTAAAGCAATTGAAAATCTTCCTAGTCCCAAGAGTGTATAGATGAGGTTGTTGCTGTGAATTTAGTGAATGATGTGGTCATACAACCTGTTTTCGGAATTCTTTAGTGTGAATGAGTGATTACAATGAAAAGTGGAGCCTTGTTGTCAAGAAATGAAGAGACGGTATCATTTATTAAGCATCAAATACTTGTGAGAAATGCTTGAAATCATCAAGGACTCATTGTTTAATGCAATAGAACATCTTCCTAGTCGCCAGAGAGTATAGATGAGGTTGTTGCAGTGAATTTTGTGAATGATGTGGTCATAGAAGCTGTTTTGAAGTTCATTAAGTGCGAATGAGTCGTTACAATGAAAGGTGGACCCTTGTTCAGGAAATGAAGAGACAGTCTCATTTATGAGTAATTAAGCGTCAAATACTTGTGAGAAATGCTTCAAATCAAAAAGGACTCATTGTCTAAAGCAATTCAACATATACCTAGTCCCAAGAGAGTATAGATGAGGTTGTTGGAGTGACTTTAGTGAATTATGTGGTCTTACAAGCTGTTTTCTAGATGATTTAGTGTGAATGAGCCATTACAACGAAAAGTGGAGCCTTGTTGTCAAGAAATGAAGGGACGGTCTCATTAATGAGTATCTAAGCATCAAATAGTGGTGAGAAATGCTTGAAATCATCAGGGACTCATTGTTTCAAGCAATTGAACATCTTCCTAGTCCCAAGAGAGTATAGATGAGGTTGTTGCAGTGAATTTAGTGAATGATGTGGTTATACAAGCTGTTTTCAAGATCATTTAGTGTGAATGAGCCATTACAACGAAAAGAGGAGCCTTGTAATTCAGAAATGAAGAGACGGTCTCATTTATGAATAATTAAGCATCAAATAGTGGTGAGAAATGCTTGAAATCATTAAGGACTCATTGTTTAAAGCAATTGAACATCTTCCTAGTCCCAGGAGAGTGTACATGAGGTTGTTGCAGTGAATTTAGTGAATGATGTGGTCATAAAACCTGTTTTCAAGATCCTTTTGTGTGAATGAGTCATTACAACAAAAAGTGGAGCCTTGTTGTCAAGAAATGAAGAGACGGTCTCATTTATGGGTAATTAAGCATCAAATACTTGTGAGAAATGCTTGAAATCGTCGAGGACTCATTGTTTAAAGCAATTGAACATCTTCCTAGTCCCAAGAGAGTATAGATGAGGTTGTTGCAGTGAATTTAGTGAATGATGTGGTCATACAACCTGTTTTCAAGATCATTTAGTGTGAATGAGTCATTACAACGAAAAGTGGAGCCTTGTTGTTGAGAAATGGAGAGACTGTCTCATTTTTGCCTAATTAAGCATCATATACTTGTGAGAAATGCTTCAAATCATCAAGGACTCATTGTTTAAAGCAATTCAACCTATGGCTGGTCCGAGGAGAGTATAGATGAGGTTGTTGCAGTGAATTTAGTGAATGATGTGGTCTTACAAGCAGTTTTCTAGATGATTTAGTGTGAAATAGTCATTACAACGAAAAGTGGAGCCTTGTTGTCAAGAAATGAAGAGACGGTCTAATTATGAGTAATTAAGCATCAAATAGTGGTGAGAAATGCTTGAAATCATCAAGGACTCATTGTTTAAAGCCATTCAACATATACCTAGTCCCAAGAGAGTATAGATGAGGTTGCTGCAGTGAATGTAGTGAATGATGTGGTCGTACAAGCTGTTTTCAAGTTCATTTAGTGTGAATTAGTCATTACAACGAAAAGTGGAGCCTTCTTGTCAAGAAATGAAGAGATGGTCTCATTTATGAGTAAGAAAGCATCAAATAGTGGTGAGAAATGCTTGAAATCATCAAGGACTCGTTATTTAAAGCGATTGAACATCTTCCTAGTCCCAAGAGAGTATAGATGAGGTTGTTGCAGTGAATTTAGCGAATGATGTGGTCATACAAGCTGTTTTCAAGATCATTTAGTGTGAATGAGTCATTACAACGAAAAGTGGAGCCTAGTTATTGAGAAATAAAGAGACGGTCTCATTTATGAGTAATTAAGCATCGAATACTTGTGAGAAATGCTTGAAATCATAAGGACTCATTGTTTAAAGCAATTCAACATATTCCTAGTCCCAAGAGAGCATAGATGAGGTTGTTGCAGTGAATTTAGTGAATGATGTGGTCATACAACCTATTTTCAAGATCCTTTAGTGTGAATGAGTCATTACAACGACAAGTGGAGCGTTGTTCCCAAGAAATGAAGAGACAGTCTCATTTATGGGTAATTACGCATCAAATACCTGTGAGAAATGCTTGAAATCATGAAGGACTCATTGTTTAAAGCAATTGAACATCTTCCTAGTCCCAAGAGAGTATAGATGAGGTTGTTGCAGTGAATTTAGTGAATGATGTGGTCATACAAGCTGTTTTCAAGATCATTTAGTGTGAATGAGTCATTACAACGAAAAATGGAGCCTTGTTTTTGAGAAATGAAGAGACGGTCTCATTTCTGAATAATTAAGCATCAAATAGTGGTGAGAAATGCTTGAAATCATCAAGGACTCATTGTTGAAAGCAATTCAACATATACCTAGTCCCAAGAGAGTATAGATGAGGTTGTTGCAGTGAATTTAGTGAATGATGTGGTCATACAAGCTGTTTTCAAGATCATTTAGTGTGAATGAGTCATTACAACGAATAGTGGAGCCTTCTTATTGAGAAAGGAAGAGACGGTCTCATTTATGAATAATTAAGCATCAAATACTTGTGAGAAATGCTTGAAATCATCAAGGACTCATTGTTTAATGCAATAGAACATCTTCCTAGTCGCAAGAGAGTATAGATGAGGTTGTTGCCGTGAATTTTGTGAATGATGTGGTCATACAAGCTGTTTCCAAGTTCATTAAGTGCGAATGAGTCATTACAATGAAAGGTGGACCCTTGTTCAGGAAATGAAGAGATGGTCTCATTTATGAGTAATTAAGCGTCAAATACTTGTGAGAAATGCTTCAAATAAAAAAGGACTCATTGTCTAAAGCAATTCAACATATACCTAGTCCCAAGAAAGTATAGATGAGGTTGTTGCAGTGACTTTAGTGAATTATGTGGTCTTACAAGCTGTTTTCTAGATGATTTAGTGTGAATGAGCCATTACAACGAAAAGTGGAGCCTTGTTGTCAAGAAATGAAGGGACGGTCTCATTAATGAGTAATTAAGCATCATATAGTGGTGAGAAATGCTTGAAATAATCAAGGACTGATGAGAATCTTAGAGATGATAGGTGGAAGGTTTTAAAGGATGCAAAAATTCCATTATACATTCAAGAAGGCCCAATAACACGAGCTAGAGCTTTAATTGATGCAAGAGGTCCATTGCACATTCCAGAAGGCCCAATAACAGGAGCTAGAGCTTCAATGGATGCAAGAGGTCCATTGCATATTCCAGAAGGCCCAATAACACAAGCTAGGGCCAGAAAGATTAAAGAAGCACTAAATGGGCTGATTCTGGACATTCAGGCCAACCAAACTTCAAATGGTGCGAATTCAAGTTTTAAAGAAAGCCCAGGCCTAATTAATATAATTGGACTACTTAATGGGTCAGACTAAGTGATAGCATTCACTCCTAAATAGGAGTTTATTGTTTGTGCTGGAATTAGTCCGAAATTCCTCCAAAATAGGGATTTCTCCTAAATAGGAATTTTGCCTCTTTAGGATTGCTATCTAAGCCTATAAATAAGCACCCCTTGTAAGCTCTGGAAATCAGACAATCAAGAAACGAGACAACTTTGAGTGAAATAGAAAGCAAGGGTTTTTCTCCCTCGGTTCTTTTAAGAACTAAAGAACTTATCAAGAGGTACTTCTTCTTGTGGCATTCAAATCGACTTATCACTCCCAATTCCTTTCTTTTCTGGAGTGTGGCGTCCATATCCGTCTTGAATACCCTAGGTCCGTGTTCCTTCGAATATTGGGTCTAGGGTTTGTGTTATTAATCTCTGATTTAGCTTTCCTGGTTGCTCTTTGATTCATTGTGTGTGTTGGGTCCCTAAGTCACGTCTTTTTCGGGTTTTCCGCATCAGTTGGTATCAGAGCCCGGCTCTAAATTAGAAAAAAAGAAAAAAATAATATGTCTTTGAAAGACAAAGGTGCTGCTCAGGAGGGAGCTGTTGACATGTCCTTCATGATCAAAGCTATGCAACAACAATTTGAGCACATGAATACCAGATTTGATGATATGAGAGAGATGATGGAGGAGCAAGCTAATACAATAGCAGAGTTGCAAAGGAGGCACGAAGAATATGAGGCTTCTAAAGCAAGAAGGCAATTAAGACGTGCCTATGACCACGAATATAATGATTTTGTGCCATCATCAGAGGGTGAAAGTGATGGAGAGAAGTATCCGGCTAATGGAGTAGCTCTCATCACAAGGCAAGCATTGAATGTGCAAGGGAAAGAAGAAAATGAGGGGCAACGAGGTAACATCTTTCAGACGAGATGTCTCATCAAAGATAAGGTATGTAGTATGATTATTGATGGTGGAAGTTGCACTAATCTTGCTAGCACAACTATGGTTGAGAAGCTGAATTTACCTACTATGAAGCATCCTAAACCATATAAACTTCAATGGTTGAATGAGAATGGTGAAGTTAAGGTAGATAAGCAAGTGCTCGTGTCATTTTCTATTGGAAGGTACCGTGATGAAGTTTTATGTGATGTTGTACCTATGCAAGCAGGCCATATTCTTTTAGGAAGGCCATGGCAGTTTGACAGGCGAGTTATGCATGATGGATTCAAGAATCGATATTCCTTTGTAATGAATGAAAAACCCGTCACTCTTGTACCATTATCACCTCAACAAGCTTATGAGGATCAATTGAGGATTAAAAATGAGAGTGAACAGAAAAGAGAGATGGAAAAAAGAGAAAAGAGAGGAGAAAACATGAGAACACAAGAGAAAGAGAAGAAAACAGAATGTTCCTATGCAAAAGAAAGTGATGTCCAAAGAACAATTTTTGCCAAACAACCTATGATCATACTTTTGTATAAAGTGGCTTATTTTAACACTAACAAGTTTGAGCCATCTTTGCCTAGTGTTGTTGTTGTTCTATTGCAGGAATTTGAAGGTGTAATCCATGACAATGACCCAAGTAGATTGCCACCTAAGAGAGGAATTAAGAATCAAATTGTTTTCATCCCGGGTGCATCCTTCCCAAACCGGCCAGAATATAAGAGTAATCTTGAGGAGACAAAGGAGCATAAAAGACAGGTTGAAGAACTTATTTTCAAAGGATATGTGAGGGAAAGCATGAGTCATTGTGCAGTTCCTATCCTACTTGTACGAGGAAAGTTGAACAGAAGGCATGCCAAGTGGATCAAATTCATTCAGAACTTTGCTTACATCATCAAGTATAAACAAGGTGATGATTCGAGGATGAATCTTTTTGAGGAAAGGGGGAATGATGAGAATCTTAGAGATGATGGGTGGAAGGTTTTAAAGGATGCAAAAAGTCCATTGTACATTCAAGAAGGCCCAATAACACGAGCTAGAGCTTTAATTGATGCAAGAGGTCCATTGCACATTCCAGAAGGCCCAATAACAGGAGCTAGAGCTTCAATGGATGCAAGAGGTCCATTGCACATTCCAGAAGGCCCAATAACACGAGCTAGGGCCAGAAAGATTAAAGAAGCACTAAATGGGCTGATTCTGGACATTCAGGCCAACCAAACTTCAAATGGTGTGAATTCAAGTTTTAAAGAAAGCCCATGCCTAATTAATATAATTGGACTACTTAATGGGTCAGACTAAGTGATAGCATTCACTCCTAAATAGGAGTTTATTGTATGTGCTGGAATTAGTCCGAAATTCCTCCAAAATAGGGATTTCTCCTAAATAGGAATTTTGCCTCTTTAGGATTGCTATCTAAGCCTATAAATAGGCACCCCTTGTAAGCTCTGGAAATCAGACAATCAAGAAACGAGACAACTTTGAGTGAAATAGAAAGCAAGGGTTTTTCTCCCTCGGTTCTTTTAAGAACTAAAGAACTTATCAAGAGGTACTTCTTCTTGTGGCGTTCAAATCAACTTATCACTCCCAATTCCTTCCTTTTCTGGAGTGTGGTGTCCATCTCCATCTTGAATACCCTAGGTTCGTGTTCCTTCGAATATTGGGTCTAGGGTTTGTGTTATTAAACTCTGATTTAGCTTTCCTGGTTGCTCTTTGATTCATTGTGTGTGTTGGGTCCCTAACTCACGTCTTTTTCGGGTTTTCCGCATCAAGGACTCATTGCTTAAAGCAATTGAAAATCTTCCTAGTCCCAAGAGTGTATAGATGAGGTTGTTGCTGTGAATTTAGTGAATGATGTGGTCATACAACCTGTTTTCAAGATCCTTTAGTGTGAATGAGTCATTACAACGAAAAGTGGAGCCTTGCTGTCAAGAAATGAAGAGACGGTCTCATTTATTAAGCATCAAATACTTGTGAGAAATGCTTGAAATCATCAAGGACTCATTGTTTAATGCAATAGAACATCTTCCTAGTCGCCAGAGAGTATAGATGAGGTTGTTGCAGTGAATTTTGTGAATGATGTGGTCATAGAAGCTGTTTTCAAGTTCATTAAGTGCAAATGAGTCATTACAATGAAAGGTGGACCCTTGTTCAGGAAATGAAGAGACGGTATCATTTATGAGTAATTAAGCGTCAAATACTTGTGAGAAATGCTTCAAATCAAAAAGGACTCATTGTCTAAAGCAATTCAACATATACCTAGTCCCAAGAGAGTATAGATGAGGTTGTTGCAGTGACTTTAGTGAATTATGTGGTCTTACAAGCTGTTTTCTAGATCATTTAGTGTGAATGAGCCATTACAACAAAAAGTGGAGCCTTGTTGTCAAGAAATGAAGGGACGGTCTCATTAATGAGTAATTAAGCATCAAATAGTGGTGAGAAATGCTTGAAATCATCAGGGACTCATTGTTTCAAGCAATTGAACATCTTCCTAGTCCCAAGAGAGTATAGATGAGGTTGTTGCAGTGAATTTAGTCAATGATGTGGTCATACAAGCTGTTTTCAAGATCATTTAGTGTGAATGAGTCATTACAATGAAAAGTGGAGCCTTGTTATTGAGAAATGAAGAGACGGTCTCATTTCTGAATAATTAAGCATCAAATTGTGGTGAGAAATGCTTGAAATCATCAAGGACTCATTGTTTAAAGCCATTCAACATATACCTAGTCCCAAGAGAGTATAGATGAGGTTGTTGCAGTGAATTTAGTGACTGATGTGGTCATACAAGCTGTTTTCAAGTTCATTTAGTGTGAATGAGTCATTACAACGAAAGGTGGAGCCTTGTTCTTAGGAAATGAAGAGACGGTCTCATTTATGAGTAATTAAGCATCAAATACTTGTGAGAAATGCTTCAAATCCAAAAGGAATCATTGTTTAAAGCAACTCCACATATTCCTAGTCCCAAGAGAGTATAGATGAGGTTGTTGCAGTGAATTTAGTGAATGATGTGGTCATACAAGCAGTTTTCAAGATCATTTAGTGTGAATGAGTCATTACAAGAAAAAGTGGAGCCTTGTTGTCAAGAAATGAAGAGACGGTCTCATTTATGAGTAAGAAAGCATCAAATAGTGGTGAGAAATGCATGAAATCATCAAGGACTCATTGTTTAAAGCGATTGAACATCTTCCTAGTCCCAAGAGAGTATAGATGAGGTTGTTGCAGTGAATTTGGCGAATGATGTGGTCATACAAGCTCTTTTCAAGATCATTTAGTGTGAATGAGTCATTATAATGAAAAGTGGAGCCTTGTTATTGAGAAATGAAGAGACGGTCTCATTTTTGAATAATTAAGCATCAAATAGTGGTGAGAAATGCTTGACATCATCAAGGACTCATTCTTTAAAGCAATTGAACATCTTCCTAGTCCCTAGAGAGTATAGATGAGGTTGTTGCAGTGAATTTAGTGAATGATGTGGTCACACAACCTGTTTTCAGGATCATTTAGTGTGAACGAGTTATTACAACGAAAAGTGGTGCCTAGTTATTGAGAAATGAAGAGACGGCCTCATTTATGAGTAATTAAGCATGAAATACTTGTGAGAAATGCTTGAAATCATAAGGACTGATTGTTTAAAGCAATTCAACATATTCCTAGTCCCAAGAGAGTATATATGAGGTTGTTGCAGTGAATTTAGTGAATGATGTGGTCATACAAGCTGTTTTCAAGTTCATTTAGTATGAATGAGTCATTACAACGAAAGGTGGAGCCTTGTTCTTAGGAAATCAAGAGACGGTCTCATTTATGAGTAATTAAGCATCAAATACTTGTGAGAAATGCTTCAAATCCAAAAGGAATCATTGTTTAAAGCAACTCCACATATTCCTAGTCCCAAGAGAGTATAGATGAGGTTGTTGCAGTGAATTTAGTGAATGATGTGGTCATACAAGCAGTTTTCAGGATCATTTAGTGTCAATGAGTCATAACAACGAAGATTGGAGCCTTGTGATTATGAAATGGAGTGACCGTCTCATTTATGAGTAATTAACCATCAAATAGTGGTGAGAAATGCTTAAAATCATCAAGGACTCATCGTTTAAAGCAATTCAACATATACCTAGTCCCAAGAGAGTATAGATGAGGTTGTTGCAGTGAATTTAGTGAATGATGTGGTCATACAAGCTGTTTTCAAGATCATTTAGTGTGAATGAGTCATTACAACGAAAAGTGGAGCCTTGTTATTGAGAAATGAAGAGACGGTCTCATTTTTGAATAATTAAGCATCAAATAGTGGTGAGAAATGCTTGACATCGTCAAGGACTCATTCTTTAAAGCAATTGAACATCTTCCCAGTCCCTAGAGAGTATAGATGAGGTTGTTGCAGTGAATTTAGTGAATGATGTGGTCATACAACCTGTTTTCAGGATCATTTACTGTGAACGAGTTATTACAACGATAAGTGGTGCCTAGTTATTGAGAAATGAAGAGACGGCCTCATTTATGAGTAATTAAGCATGAAATACTTGTGAGAAATGCTTGAAATCATAAGGACTCATTGTTTAAAGCAATTCAACATATTCCTAGTCCCAAGAGAGTATAGATGAGGTTGTTGCAGTGAATTTAGTGAATCATGTGGTCATACAAGCTGTTTTCAAGTTCATTTAGTGTGAATGAGTCATTACAACGAAAGGTGGAGCCTTGTTCTTAGGAAATGAAGAGACGGACTCATTTATGAGTAATTAAGCATCAAATACTTGTGAGAAATGCTTCAAATCCAAAAGGAATCATTGTTTAAAGCAACTCCACATATTCCTAGTCCCAAGAGAGTATAGATGAGGTTGTTGCAGTGAATTTAGTGAATGATGTGGTCATACAAGCAGTTTTCAAGATCATTTTGTGTCAATGAGTCATAACAACGAAGAGTGGAGCCTTGTGATTACGAAATGGAGTGACCGTCTCATTTATGAGTAATTAAGCATCAAATAGTGGTGAGAAATGCTTGAAATAATCAAGGACTCATCCTTTAAAGCAATTCAACATATACCTAGTCCCAAGAGAGTATAGATGAGGTTCTTGCAGTGAATTTAGTGAATGATGTTGTCATACAAGCTGTTTTCAAGATCATTTAGTGTGAATGAGTCATTACAACGAAAAGTGGAGCGTTATTTTTGAGAAATGAAGAGACGGTCTCATTTATGAGTAATTAAGCATCAAATACTTGTGAGAAATGCTTGAAATCATCATGGACTCATTGTTTAAAACAATTCAACATATTCCTAATCCCAAGAGAGTATAGATGAGGTTGTTGCAGTGAATTTAGTGAGTGATGTGGTCTTACAAGCTGTTTTCTTGATCATTTAGTGTGAATGAGTCGTTACAACGAAAAGTGGAGCGTTCTTCTTAAGAAATGAAGAGACGGTCTTATTTCTGAGTAATTAAGCATCAAATACTTCTGAAAAATGCTTGAAATCATAAGGACTCATTGTTTAAAGCTATTGAACATATTCCTAGTCCCAAGAGAGTATAGATGAGGTTGTTGCAGTGAATTTAGTCAATGATGTGGTCATACAAGCTGTTTTCAAGATCATTTTGTGTGAATGAGTCATTACAATGGAAAGTGGAGCCTTGTCGTTGAGAAATGAGGAGACGGTCTCATTTATGAGTAATTAAGCATCAAATACTTGTGAGAAATGCTTGAAATCATCATGGACTCATTGTTTAAAGCTATTGAACATATTCCTAGTCCCAAGAGAGTATAGATGAGGTTGTTGCAGTGAATTTTGTGAGAGATGAGGTCATACAAGCAGTTTTCACTATCATTTAGTGTGAATGAGTCATTACAACGAACGGTGGAGCCTTGTTTTTTAGTAATGAAGAGACGATCTCATTTATGTGTAATTCAGCATCAAATACTTGTGAGAAATGCTTGAAATCATCAAGGACTCATTGTTTACTGCAATAGAACAGCTTCCTAGTCCCAAGAGAATATAGATGAGGTTGTTGCAGTGAATTTAGTGAATGATGTGGTCATACAAGCTGTTTTCAAGATCATTCTGTGTGAATGAGTCATTACAACGAAATGTGGAGCCTTGTTGTTGAGAAATGAAGAGAGGGTCTCATTTATGAGTAATTAAGCATCAAATACTTGTGAGAAATGCTTGAAATCATCAAGGACTCATTGTTTAATGCAATAGAACATCTTGCTAGTCCCAAGAGAGTATAGATGAGGTTGTTGCAGTGAATTTAGTGAATGATGTGGTCATACAAGCTGTTTTCAGGATCATTTAGTGTGAATAAGTCATTACAACGAAAAGCGGAGCGTTATTCTTGAGAAATGAAGAGACGGTCTCATTTATGAGTAATTAAGCATCAAATACTTGTGAGAAATGCTTCAAATCATCATGGACTCATTGTTTAAAGCAATTCAACATATTCCTACTCCCAAGAGAGTATAGATGAGGTTGTTGCAGTGAATTTAGTGACTGATGTGGTCTTACAAGGAGTTTTCAAAATCATTTAATGTGAATGAGTCGTTACAACGAAAAGTGGAGCCTTGTTCTTAAGAAATGAAGAGACGGTATCTTTTATGAGGAATTGAGCATCAAATACTTGTGAGAAATGCTTGAAATCATGAGGACTCATTGTTTAAAGCTATTGAACATATTCCTAGTCCCAAGAGAGTATAGATGAGGTTGTTGCAGTGAATTTTGTGAATGATGTGGTCATACAAGCTGTTTTCAAGATCCTTTAGTGTGAATGAGTCATTACAACGACAAGTGGAGCCTTATTATTGAGAAATGAAGAGACGGTCTCATTTAAGAGTAATGAAGCATCAAATACTTGGGAGAAATGCTTGAAATCATAAGGACTCATTGTTTAAAGCAATTCAACATGTTCCTAGTCCCAAGAGAGTATAGATGAGGTTGTTGCAGTGAATTTAGTGAATGATGTGCTCTTCCAAGCTGTTTTCAAGATCATTTAGTGTGAATGAGTCATTACCACGAAAAGTGGAGCCTTGTTCTTATGAAATGAAGGGACGGACTCATTTATGAGTAATTAAGCATCAAATACTTGTGAGAAATGCTTGAAATCGTAAGGACTCTATTGAACATATTCCTAGTCCGAAGAGAGTATAGATGAGGTTCTTGCAGTGAATTTAGTCAATGATGTGGCCATACAAGCTGTTTTCAAGATCATTTTGCGGGAATGAGTCATTACAACGAAATGTAGACCCTTGTTGTTGAGAAATGAAGAGACGGTCTCATTTATGAGTAATTAAGCATCAAATACTTGTGAGAAATGCTTGAAATCATCAAGGACTCATTGTTTAATGCAATAGAACATCTTGCTAGTCCCAAGAGAGTATAGATGAGGTTGTTGCAGCGAATTTAGTGAATCATGGGGTCATACAAGCTCTTTTCAAGATCATTTAGTGTGAATGAGTCCTTACAACGACAAGTGGTGCCTTATTATTGAGAAATGAAGAGACGGTCTCATTTATGAGTAATTAAGCATCAAATACTTGTGAGAAATGCTTGAAATCATAAGGACTCATTGTTTAAAGCAATTCAACATGTTCCTAGTCCCAAGAGAGTATAGATGAGGTTGTTGCAGAGAATTTAGTGAATGATGTGGTCTTACAAGCTGTTTTCAAGACCATTTAGTCTGAATGAGTCATTACAGCAGAAAGTGGAGCCTTGTTATTAAGAAATGGAGAGACCGCCTCATTTTTGAGTAATTAAGCATCAAATACTTGTGAGAAAGGCTTGAAATCCTCGAAGACTCATTGTTGAAAGCAATTCAACGTTTTCCTAGTCCCAAGAGAGTATAGATGAGGTTGTTGCAGTGAATTTTGTGAATGATGTGGTCATAAAAGCAGTTTTCTAGATCATTTAGTGTGAATGAGTCATCACAACGAACAGTGGAGCCTTGTTCTTAAATAATGAAGAGACGGTCTCATTTATGAGTAATTAAGCATCAAATACTTGTGAGAAATGCTTGAAATCATCAAGGACTCATTGTTTAATGCAATAGAACATCTTGCTAGTCCCAAGAGAGTATAGATGACGTTGTTGTATTGAATTTAGTGAATGATATGGTCTTACAAGCTGTTTTCAAGATCATTTTGTGTGAATGAGTCATTACAATGAAAAGTGCAGCCTTGTTATTAAGAAATGGAGAGACCGTAGCATCAAATAATTGTGAGAAAGGCTTGAAATCCTCAAAGACTCATTGTTGAAAGCAATTCAACGTTTTCCTACTCCCAAGAGAGTATAGATGAGGTTGTTGCAGTGAATTTTGTGAATGATGTGGTCATACAAGCTGTTTTCAAGATCAGTTTGTGTGAACGAGTCATTACAACGAAAAGTGGAGCCTTGTTGTTGAGAAATGAAGAGACAGTCTCATTTATGAGTAATTAAGCATCAAACACTTGTGAGAAATGCTTGAAATCATCAAGGACTCATTGTTTAATGCAATAGAACATCTTGCTAGTCCCAAGAGAGTATAGATGAGGTTGTTGCAGTGAATTTAGTGAATGATGTGGTCATACAAGCTGTAGTCAACATCATTTAGTGTGAATGGGTAATTACAACGAAAAGTGGAGCCTTGTTCTTGTGAAATGAAGTGACGGTCTCATTTATGAGTAATTAAGCATCAAATACTTGTGAGAAATGCCTGAAATCATCATGGACTCATTGTTTAATGCAATAGAACATCTTCCTAGTCGCAAGAGAGCATAGATGAGGTTGTTGCAGTGAATTTAGTGAATGATGTGGTCATGCAAGCTGTAGTCAACATCATTTAGTGTGAATGGGACATTACAACGAAAAGTGGAGCCTTGTTCTTGTGAAATGAAGTGACGGTCTCATTTATGAGTAATTAAGCATCAAATACTTGTGAGAAATGCTTGAAATCATCAAGGACTCATTGTTTAATGCAATAGAAGATCTTGCTAGACCCAAGAGAGTATAGATGAGGTTGTTGCAGTGAATTTAGTGAATGATGTGGTCATACAAGCTGTTTTCAAGATCATTTTGTGTGAATGAGTCATTAGAACAAAAAGTGGAGCCTTGTTGTTGAGAAATGAAGAGACGATCTCATTTATGAGTAATTAAGCCTCAAATACCTGTGAGAAATGCTTCAAATCACCATGGACTCATTGTTTAAAGCAATTGAACATATTCCTAGTCCCAAGAGAGTATAGATGAGGTTGATGCAGTGAATTTAGTGAATGATGTGGTCATACAAGCTGTTTTCAAGATCATTTAGGGTGAATGAGTCATTTCAACGAAAAGTGGAGCCTTGTTGTTGAGAAATGAAGAGACGGTCTCATTTATGAGTAATTAAGCATCAAATACTTGTGAGAAATGCCTGAAATCATCATGGACTCATTGTTTAATGCAATAGAACATCTTCCTAGTCACAAGAGAGTATAGATGAGGTTGTTGCAGTGAATTTTGTGAATGATGTGGTCATACAAGCTGTTTTCACGTTCATTTAGTGTGAATGAGTCATTACAACGAAAAGTGGAGCCTTGTTATTCAGAAATGATGAGACGGTCTCATCTATGAGTAATTAAGCATCAAATACTTGTGGGAAATGCTTCAAATCATCAAGGACTCATTGTTTAAAGCAATTCAACATATACCGAGTGCGAAGAGAGTATAGATGAGGTTGTTGCAGGGAATTTAGTGAATGATGTGGTCATACAAGCTGTTTTCAAGTTCATTTAGTTTGAATGAGTCATTACAGCGAAAAGTGGAGCCTTGTTATGAAGAAATGAAGAGACGGTCTCATTTATGAGTAATTAGCATGAAATACTTGTGAGAAATGCTTGAAATCATCATGGACTCATTGTTTAAAGCAATTCAACATATTAATAGTCCCAAGAGCGTATAGATGAGGTTGTTGCAGTGAATTTAGTGAATGATGTGGTCTTACAAGCTGTTTTCAAGTTCATTTAGTGTGAATGAGTCATTACAACAAAAAGTGGAGCCTTGTTCTTAAGAAATGAAGAGACGGCCTCATTTATGATTAATTAAGCATCAAATACTTGTGAGAAATGCTTGAAATCATCAAGGACTCATTGTTTAAAGCAATAGAACACCTTCCGAGTCCCAAGAGAGTATAGATGAGGTTGTTGCAGAGAATTTAGTGAATGATGTGGTCATACAAGCTGTTTTCAAGATCATTTTGTGTGAATGTGTCATTACAACGAAAAGTGGAGCCTTGTTGTTGAGAAATGAAGAGACGGTCTCATTTATGAGTAATTAAGCATCAAATACTTGTGAGAAATGCTTGAAATCATCAAGGACTCATTGTTTTATGCAATAGAACATCTTCCAAGTTGCAAGAGAGTATAGATAAGGTTGTTGCAGTGAATTTAGTGAATGATGTGGTCATACAAGCTGTTTTCAAGATCTTTTAGGGTGAATGAGTCATTTGAACGGAAAGTGCAGCCTTGTTGTTGAGAAATTAAGAGACGGTCTCATTTATGAGTAATTAAGCATGAAATACTTGTTCGAAATGCCTGAAATCATCATGGACTCATTGTTTAATGCAATAGAACATCTTCCTAGTCGCAACAGACTATAGATGAGGTTGTTGCAGTGAATTTAGTGAATGATGTGGTCATACAAGCTGTACTCAACATCATTTAGTGTGAATGGGTCATTACAACGAAAAGTGGAGCCTTCTTCTTGCGAAATGAAGAGACGGTCTGATTTATGAGTAATTCAGCGCCAAATACTTATGAGAAATGATTGAAATCATTAGGGCTCATTGTTTAAAGCTATTCAATATATTCCTAGACCCAAGAGAGTATAGATGAGGTTGTTGCAGTGAATTTAGTGAATGATGTGGTCTTACAATCTGTTTTCAAGATAATTTAGTGTGAATGAGTCATTACAACGAAAAGTGGAGCCATGTTATTGAGAAATGAAGAGACAGACTCATTTATGAGTAATTCAGCATCAAATACTTGTCAGAAAGGCTTGAAATCCTCAAAGACTCATTGTTGAAAGCAATTCAACATTTTCCTAGTCCCAAAAGAGTATAGATGAGGTTGTTGCAGTGAATTTTGTGAATGATGTCGTCATACAAGCTGTTTCCCAGATCTTTAAGTGTGAATGACTCATTACAACGAACAGTGGCGCCTTGTTCTTAAGTAATGAAGAGACGGTCTCATTTACGAGTAATTAAGCATTAAATACTTGTGAGAAATAATTGAAATCATAAGGACTCATTGTTTAAAGGAATTCAACATATTCCTAGTCCCAAGAGAGTATAGATGAGGTTGTTGCAGTGAATTTAGTGAATGATGTGGTCACACAAGCTGTTTTCAAGATCATTTAGGGTGAATGAGTCATTACAACAAAAAGTGGAGCCTTGTTGTTGAGAAATGAAGAGACGGTCTCATTTATGAGTAATTAAGCATCAAATACTTGTCAGAAATGCTTGAAATCATTAAGGACTCACTGTTTAATGCAATAGAACATCTTCCTAGTCCCAAGAGAGTATAGATGAGGTTGTTGCAGTGAATTTAGTGAATGATGTGGTCATACAAGCTGTTTTCAAGATCATTTAGTGTGAATGAGTCATTACAACGAAAAGTGGAGCCTTGTTGTTGAGAAATGATGAGACGGTCTTATTTATGAGTAATTAAGCATCAAATATTTGTGAGAAATGCTCGAAATCATTAAGGACTCATTGTTTAATGCAATAGAACATCTTGCTAGTCCCCATAGAGTATAGATGAGGTTGTTGCAGTGAATTTAGTGAATGATATGGTCATACAAGCTGTTTTAAAGATCATTTTGTGTGAATGAGTCATTACAACGAAAAGTGGAGCCTTGTTGTTGAGAAATGAAGAGACAGTCTCATTTATGAGTAATTAAGCATCAAATACTTGTGAGAAATGCTTGAAATCATCATGGACTCATTGTTTAAAGCTATTGAACATATTCCTAGTCCCAAGAGAGTATAGATGAGGTTGTTGCAGTGAATTCAGTGAATGATGCGGTCTTACAAGCTGTTTTCAAAATCATTTTGTGGGAATGAGTCATTACAACGAAAAGTGGAGCCTCGTTATTAAGAAATGGAGAGACCGTCCCATTTTTGAGTAATTAAGCATCAAATACTTGTGAGAAAGGGTTCAAATCCTCAAAGACTCATTGTTGAAAGCAATTCAACATTTTCCTAGTCCCAAGAGAGTATAGATGAGGTTGTTGCAGTGAATTTTGTGAATGATGTGGTCATACAAGCCGTTTTCAAGGTCATTTAGTGTGAATGAGTCATTACAACGAACAGTGGAGCCTTCTTCTTAAGTAATGAAGAGACAGTCTCATTTATGAGTAATTGAGCATCAAATACTTGTGAGAAATGCTTGAAATCATCAAGGAATCATTGTTTAATGCAATAGAACATCTTCCTAGTCCCAATAGAGTATAGATGAGGTTGTTGCAGTGAATTTAGTGAACGATGTCGTCATACAAGCTGTTTTCAAGGTCATTTTGTGTGAATGACTCATTACAAGGAAAAGTGGAGCCTTGTTGTTGAGAAATGAAGAGACGGTCTTTTTTATGAGTAATGGAGCATCAAATACTTGTGAGAAATGCATGAAATCATCATGGACTCGTTGTTTAAAGCTATTGAACATATTCCTAGTCCCAAGAGAGTATAGATGAGGTTGTTGCTGTGAATTTAGTGAATGATGTGGTCATACAAGCTGTTTTCAAGGTCATTTTGTGTGAATGAGTCATTACAACGAAAAGTGGAGCCTTGTTGTTGAGAAATGAAGAGACGGTCTCATTTATGAGTAATTAAGCATCAAATACTTGTGAGAAATGCTTGAAATCATGTGGGACTCATTGTTTAAGGCAATAGAACATCTTCCTAGTCCCAGGAGAGTATAGATGAGGTTGTTGCAGTGAATTTAGTGAATGATGTGGTCAGACAAGCTGTTTTCAAGATCATTTTTTGTGAATGAGTCATTACAACGAACAGTGGAGCCTTGTTGTCCAGAAATGAGGAGACGGTCTCATTTATGGGTAATTAAACATCAAATACGTGTGAGAAATGCTTGAAATCACCATGGACTCATCGTTTAAAGCAATTGAACTTATTTGTAGTCCGAAGAGAGTATAGATGAGGTTCTTGGAGTGAATTTAGTGAATGATGTGGTCATACAAGCTGTTTTCAACATCATTTAGTGTGAATGAGTCATTACAACGAAAAGTGGAGCCTTGTTATTGAGAAATGAAGAGACGGTCTCATTAATGAGTAATTCAGCATCAGATACTTGCGAGAAATGATTCAAATAATTAGGGCTCATTGTTTAAAGCAATTCAACATATTCCTACTCCCAAGAGAGTATAGATGAGGTTGTTGCAGTGAATTCAGTGCATGATGTGGTCTTACAAGCTGTTTTCAAGATCATTTTGTGGGAATGAGTCATTACAATGAAAGGTGGAGCCTTGTTATTAAGAAATGGAGAGACCGTCCCATTTTTGAGTACTTAAGCATCAAATACTTGTGAGAAAGGCTTCAAATCCTCAAAGACTCATTGTTGAAAGCAATTCAACGTTTTCCTAGTCCCAAGAGAGTATAGATGAGGTTGTTGCAGTGAATTTTGTGAATGATGTGGTCATACAAGCTGTTTTCAAGATCATTTAGTGTGAATGAGTCATTACAACGAACAGTGGAGCCTTGTTCTTAAGTAATGAAGAGACGGTCTCATTTATGAGTAATTAAGCATCAAATACATGTGAGAAATGCTTGAAATCATTAAGGACTCATTGTTTAATGCAATAAAACATCTTGCTAGACCCAAGAGAGTATAGATGAGGTTGTTGCAGTGAATTTAGAGAATGATGTGGTCATACAAGCTGTTTTCAAGATCATTTTGTGTGAATGAGGAATTACAACAAAAAGTGGAGCCTTGTTGTGGAGAAATGAAGATGCGGTCTCATTTATGAGTAATTAAACATCAAATACTCGTGAGAAATGCTTGAAATCACCATGGCCTCATTGCTTAAAGCAATTGTACATATTCCTAGTCCCAAGAGAGTATAGATGAGGTTCTTGCAGTGAATTTAGTAAATGATGTGGTCGTGATGAGAACCATAGACATGAAGGGTGGAAGGCTTCAAAGGATGCAAAGGATGCAAAAAGTCCATTACACATTCCAGAAGGCCCAATAACACAAGTTAGAGATTCAATTGATGCAAGAGGTCCATTGCACATTCTAGAAGGCCCAATAACACGAGCTAGGGCTTCAATGGATGCAAGAGGTCCATTGCATATTCCAGAAGACCCAATAACACGAGCTAGGGCCAGAAAGATTAAAGAAGCACTAAATGGGCTGATTAAGGATGCTCAGGCCAACCCAGCTTCAAATGGTGCGAATTTAAACTTGGAAGAGAGTCAGGCCTTATTAATATCATTAGAGTAATTAAAGTGTTAGGAGTAATAATAGTAGTAACTCCAAATTAGGAGTTATTTTTCATATAAGAATTTGTACCTAGATAGGAATTCCGCCTAAATAAGGAATTGTCCTAACTAGGAATTTATGCCTCTTTAGGATTGCTATCTTAGCCTATAAATAGGCACCCCTTGTAAGACAATCAAGAAATCAGACAACTTTCAGTGAAATAGAAAGCAAGGGTTTCTCCTTTGGTTCTTTTAAGAACTAAAGAACTTATCAAGAGGTTATCCTTCTTGTGGCGTTCAAATCGACTTATCACTCCCAATCCCTTTCTTTTCTGGAGTGTGGCGTCCATATCCTTCTTGAATACCCTAAGTTTGTGTTCCTTCGAATATTGGGTCTAGGGTTTGTGTTATTAACTCTGATTTAGCTTTCCTGGTTGTTCTTTGATTCATTGTGTGCGTTGGGTCCCTAAGCCACGTCTTTTTGGGGTTTTCTCCATCAGTTGGTATCAGAGCCAGGTTCTAAATCAGAAAAAAAAATAAAATAAAAAAATAATATGTCTTTGAAAGACAAAGGTGCTGCTCAGGAGGGAGCTGTTGACATGTCCTTCATGATCAAAGCTATGCAACAACAATTTGAGCACATGAATACCAGATTTGATGATATGAGAGAGATGATGGAGGAGCAAGCTAATACAATAGCAGAGTTGCAAAGGAGGCACGAAGAATATGAGGCTTCTAAAGCAAGAAGGCAATTAAGACATGCCTATGACCACGAAGATGATGAATCTGTGCCATCATCAGAGGGTGAAAGTGATGGAGAGAAGTATCCGGCTAATGGAGTAGCTCTCATCACAAGGCAAGCATTGAATGTGCAAGTGAAAGAAGAAAATGAGGGGCAACGAGGTAACATCTTTCAGACGAGATGTCTCATCAAAGATAAAGTATGTAGTATGATTATTGATGGTGGAAGTTGCACTAATCTTGCTAGCACAACTATGGTTGAGAAGCTGAATTTACCTACTATGAAGCATCCTAAACCATATAAACTTCAATGGTTGAATGAGAATGGTGAAGTTAAGGTAGATAAGCAAGTGCTCGTGTCATTTTCTATTGGAAGGTACTGTGATGAAGTTTTATGTGATGTTGTACCTATGCAAGCAGGCCATATTCTATTAGGAAGGTCATGGCAGTTTGACAGGCGAGTTATGCATGATGGATTCAAGAATCGATATTCCTTTGTAATGAATGAAAAACCCGTCACTCTTGTACCATTATCACCTCAACAAGCTTATGAGGATCAATTGAGGATTAAGAATGAGAGTGAACAAAAAGGAGAGATTGAAAAAAGAGGAAAGAGAGCAGAAAACATGAGCACACAAGAGAAAGAGAAGAAAACAGAAAGTTTCTATGCAAAAGAAAGTGATGCCAAAAGAGCAATTTTTGCTATACAACCTATGATCATACTTTTGTACAAAAAGGCTTCTTTTAACACTAACAAGTTTGAGCCATCTTTGCCTAGTCTTGTTGTTCTATTGCAGGAATTTGAAAGTGTATTCCATGACAATGTCCTAAGTGGATTGCCATCCAAGAAAGGAATTGAGTATCAAATTGATTTCATCCCTGGTGCATCCATCCAAAATCGGCCAACATATAAGAGTAACCTAAAGGAGACAAGGCAGTTTCAAAGGCAGGTTGAGCAACATATTTCAAAAGGGCATGTAAGGGAAAGCATGAGTCCTTGTGCAGTTCCTGTCCACCTTGTACAAGGAAAGTTGAACAAAAGACATACCAAGTGGATCAAATTCATTCAGACCTTTCCCTACGTCATCAAGTATAAACAAGGTGATGATTCGAGGACGAATCTTTTTAAGGAAAGGGGGAATGATGAGAACCATAGACATGAAGGGTGGAAGGCTTCAAAGGATGCAAAGGATGCAAAAAGTCCATTACACATTCCAGAAGGCCCAATAACACAAGTTAGAGATTCAATTGATGCAAGAGGTCCATTGCACATTCTAGAAGGCCCAATAACACGAGCTAGGGCTTCAATGGATGCAAGAGGTCCATTGCATATTCCAGAAGACCCAATAACACGAGCTAGGGCCAGAAAGATTAAAGAAGCACTAAATGGGCTGATTAAGGATGCTCAGGCCAACCCAGCTTCAAATGGTGCGAATTTAAACTTGGAAGAGAGTCAGGCCTTATTAATATCATTAGAGCAATTAAAGTGTTAGGAGTAATAATAGTAGTAACTCCAAATTAGGAGTTATTTTTCATATAAGAATTTGTACCTAGATAGGAATTCCGCCTAAATAAGGAATTGTCCTAACTAGGAATTTATGCCTCTTTAGGATTGCTATCTTAGCCTATAAATAGGCACCCCTTGTAAGACAATCAAGAAATCAGACAACTTTCAGTGAAATAGAAAGCAAGGGTTTCTCCTTTGGTTCTTTTAAGAACTAAAGAACTTATCAAGAGGTACTTCTTCTTGTGGCGTTCAAATCGACTTATCACTCCCAATTCCTTCCTTCTCTGGAGTGTGGCGTCCATATCCTTCTTGAATACCCTAGGTTCGTGTTCCTTCGAATATTGGGTCTAGGGTTTGTGCTATTAAACTTTGATTTAGCTTTCCTGGTTGCTCTTTGATTCATTGTGTGCGTTGGGTCCCTAAGTCACGTCTTTTTGGGGTTTTCCGCATCAGGTCGTACAAGCTGTTTTCAACATCATTTAGAGTGAATGAGTCATTACCACGAAAAGTGGAGCCTTGTTATTGAGAAATGAAGAGACGGTCTCATTTATGAGTAATTCAGCATCAAATACTTGTGAGAAATGATTGAAATCATTAGGGCTCATTGTTTAAAGCAATTCAACATATTCCTAGTCCCAAGAGAGTATAGATGAGGTTGTTGCCGTGAATTTAGTGAATGATGTCGTCTTACATGCTGTTTTCAAGATCATTTTGTGTGAATGAGTGTTTATAACAAAAATTGGAGCCTTGTTATTAAGAAATGGAGAGACCGTCCCATTTTTGAGTAATTAAGCATCAAATACTTGTGAGAAAGGCTTGAAATCCTCAAAGACTCATTGTTGAAAGCAATTCAACGTTTTCCTACTCCCAAGAGAGTATAGATGAGGTTGTTGCAGTGAATTTTGTGAATGATGTGGTCATATAATCAGTTTCCAAGGTCATTTAGTGTGAATGAGTCATTACAACGAATAGTGGAGCCTTGTTCTTAAGTAATGAAGAGACGGTCTTATTTATGAGTAATTAAGCATCAAATACTTGTGAGAAATGCATGAAATCTTCAAGGGATCATTGTTTAATGCAATAGAACATCTTCCTAGTCCCAAGAGAGTATAGATGAGGTTGTTGCAGTGAATTTAGTGAACGATGTGGTCATACAAGCTGTTTTCAAGATCATTTTGTGTGAATGAGTCATTACAACGAAAAGTGGAGCCTTGTTGTTGAGAAATGAAGAGACGGACTTTTTTATAAGTAATTAAGCATCAAATACTTGTGAGAAATACTTGAAATCGTCAACGACTCATTGATTAATGCAATAGAACATCTTTGTAGTCCCAAGAGAGTATAGATGAGGTTGTTGCAGTGAATTTAGTGAATGATGTGGTCTTACAAGCTGTTTTCAAGATCATTTTGTGTGAATGAGTCATTACAACAAAAGGTGGAGCCTTGTTGTTGAGAAATGAAGAGACGGTCTTATTTATGAGTAATTAAGCATCAAATACTTGTGAGAAATGCTTGAAATCATCAAGGACTCATTGTTTCATGCAATAGAACATCTTCCTAGCCCCAAGAGAGTATAGATGAGGTTGTTGCAGTGAATTTAGTGAATGATGTGGTCATACAAGCTGTTTTCAAGATCATTTTGTGTGAATGGGTCATTACGACGAAAAGTGGAGCCTTGTTCTTAAGAAATGGAGAGACCGTCTCATTTTTGAGTAATTGAGCATCAAATACTTGTGAGAAAGGCTTGAAATCCTCAAAGACTCATTGTTGAAAGCAATTCAACGTTTTCCTATTCCCAAGAGTGTATAGATGAGGTTGTTGCAGTGAATTTAGTGAATGATGTGGTCATACAAGCTGTTTTCAAGCTCATTTAGTGTGAATCAGTCATTACAACGAAAAGTGGAGCCTTGTTATTGAGAAATGAAGAGACGGTCTCATTTATGAGTAATTAAGCATCAAATACTTGTGAGAAATGCTTGAAATCATAAGGACTCATTGTTTAAAGCAATTCAACATGTTCCTAGTCCCAAGACAGTATAGCTTAGGTTGTTGCAGTGAATGTAGTGAATGATGTGGTCTTACAAGCTGTTTTCAAGATCATTTAGTCTGAATGAGTCATTACAACAGAAAGTCGAGCCTTCTTACTAAGAAATGGAGAGACTGTCTCATTTTTGAGTAATTAAGCATCAAATACTTGTGAGAAAGGCTTGAAATCCTCGAAGACTTATTGTCGAAAGCAATTCAACGTTTTCCAACTCCCAAGAGAGTATAGATCAGGTTGTTGCAGTGAATTTTGTGAATGATGTGGTGATACAAGCAGTTTTCAAGATTGTTTTGTGTGAATGAGTCATTACAACGAAAAGTGGAGCCTTGTTGTTGAGAAATGAAGACACGGTCTCATTTATGAGTAATTAAGCTTCAAATACTTGTGAGAAATGCTTGAAATCATCAAGGACTCATTGTTTAATGCAATAGAACATCTTGCTAGTCCGAAGAGAGTATAGATGAGGTTGTTGCAGTGAATTTAGTGAATGATGTGGTCACACAAGCTGTTTTCAAGATCATTTTGTGTGAATGGGTCCTTACAACGAAAAGTGGAGCCTTCTTGTTGAGAAATGAAGAGACAGTCTCATTTAAGAGAAATTAAGCATCAAATACTTGTGAGAAATGCTTGAAATCATCAAGGACTCATTGTTTAATGCAATAGAACATCGTCCTAGCCCCAAGAGAGTATAGATGAGGTTGTTGCAGTGAATTTAGTGAATGATGTGGTCATACAAGCTGTTTTCAAGATCATTTTGTGTGAATGGGTCATTACGACGAAAAGTGGAGCCTTGTTGTTGAGAAATGAAGAGACGGTCTCACTTATGAGTAATTAAGCTTCAAATGCTTGTGAGAAATGCATGAAATCATCAAGGACTCATTGTTTAATGCAATACAACATCTTCCTAGTCCCAAGAGAGTATAGATGAGGTTGTTGCAGTGAATTTAGTGAATGATGTGGTCATACAAGCTGTTTTCAGGATCATTTTGTGTGAATGAGTAATAACGTCGAAGAGTGGAGCCTTGTTATTAAGAAATGGGGGGACCGTCTCATTTATGAGTAATTAAGCATCAAATAATTGTGAGAAATGCCTTAAATCATCAAGGACTCATTGTTTAAAGCAATAGAACATCTTCCTTGTCCCAAGAGAGTATAGATTAGGTTGTTGCAGTAAATTTAGAGAATGATGTCGTCATACAAGCTCTTTTCAAGATGATTTAGTGTGAATGAGTCATTACAACGAAAAGTGGAGCCTTGTTATTGAGAAAGGAAGAGACAGTCTCATTTATGAGTAATTAAGAATCAAATACTTGTGAGAGATGCTTGAAATCATCAGGACTCATTGTTTAAAGCAATTCAACATATTCCTAGTCCCAAGAGACTATAGATGAGGTTGTTGCAGTGAATTTAGTGAATGATGTGGTCATACAGGCTGTTTTCAAGTTCATTTAGTGTCAATGAGTCATTACAACAAAAGGTGGAGACTTGTTCTTCGGAAATGAAGAGACGATCTCATTTATGAGTAATTAAGCATCAAATACTTGTGAGAAATGCTTCAAATCAAAAAGCACACATTGTTTAAAGCAACTCAACATATTCCTAGTCCCAAGAGAGTATAGATGAGGTTGTTGCAGTGAATTTAGTGAATGATGTGGTCATACAAGCTTTTTTCAAGATCATTTAGTGTGAATTAGTCATTAAAGCGAAGAGTGGAGCCTTGTTATTAAGAAATGGAGAGGCCATCCCATTTATGAGTAATTGAGCATCAAATAATTGTGAGAAATGCTTCAAATCATGATGGACTCATTGTTTAAAGCAATTAAACATATTCCTTGTCCCAACAGAGTAGAGATGAGGTTCTTGCAGTGAATTTAGTGAACGATGTGGTCATACAAGCTGTTTTCAAGTTCATTTAGTATGAATGTGTCATTACAACGAAAAGTGGAGCCTTGTTATTGAGAAGCGAAGAGACAGTCTCATTTATGAGTAATTAAGCATCAAATACTTCTGAGAAATACTTGAAATCATAAGGACTCATTGTTTAAAGCAATTCAACATATTCCTACTCCCAAGAGAGTATAGATGAGGTTGTTGTAGTGAATTTAGTGAATGATGTGGTCATACAAGCTATTTTCTAGATCATTTAGTGTGAATGAGTCATTACAACAAAAAGTGGAGCCTTGTTCTCAAAAAATGAAAAGACGGTCTCATTTATGAGTAATTAAGCCCCAAATAGTGGTGAGAAATGCTTGAAATCATCTAGGACTCATTGTTTAAAGCAATTGAACATCTTCCGAGTCCCAAGAGAGTATAGATGAGGTTGTTGCAGTGAATTTAGTGAATGATGTGGTCATCTTCCTAGTCCCAGGAGTGTATAGATGAGGTTCTTGCAGTGAATTTAGTGAATGATGTGGTCATACAAGCTGTTTTCAGGATCATTTATTGTGATTGAGTGATTACAGCGAAAAAATGGAGCCTGGTTCTAAAGAAATCAAGAGACGGTCTCATTTATTAGTAATTAAGCATCAAATACTTATGAAAAATGCTTGAAATCATCAAGGACACATTGTTTAAGGCAATTCAACATATACCTAGTCCCAAGAGAGTATAGATGAGGTTGTTGCAGTGAATTTAGTGAATGATGTGGTCATACAAGCTGTTTTCAAGATCATTTAGTGTGAATGAGTCATTACAACGAAAAGTGGAGCCTTGTTCTTGAGAAATGAAGAGACAGTCTCATTTATGAGTAATTAAGCATCAAATACTTGTGAGAAATGCTTGAAATCATAAGGACTCATTGTTTAAAGCAATTCAACATATTCCTAGTCCCAAGAGAGTATTATAGATGAGGTCTTGCAGTGAATTTTAGTGAATGATGTGGTCTATACAAGCTGTTTTCAAGATCATTTAGTGTGAATGAGTCATTACAACGAAAAGTGGAGCCTTGTTATTAAGAAATGAAGAGACGGTCTCATTTATGGAGTAATTAAGCATCAAATACTTGTGAGAAATGCTTGAAATCATCAAGGACTCATTGTTTAAAGCAATTCAACATATTCCTAGTCCCAAGAGAGTATAGATGAGGTTGTTGCAGTGAATTTAGTGAATGTGATGTCATACAAGCTGTTTTCAAGATCATTTAGTGTGAATGAGTCATTACAACGAAAAGTGGAGCCTTGTTATTAAGAAATGAAGAGACGGTCTCATTTATGAGTAATTAATCAAAACTATGTGAGAAATGCTTGAAATCATAAGGACTCATTGTTTAAAGCAATTCAACATATTCCTAGTCCCAAAGAGAGTATAGATGAGGTTGTTGCAGTGAATTTTGAGTGAATGATGTGGTCATACAAGCTGTTTTCAAAGATCATTTAGTGTGAATGAGTCATTACAACGAAAAGTGGAGCCTTGTTATTTAGAAATGAAGAGACGGTCTCATTTATGAGTAATTAAGCATCAAATACTTGTGAGAAATGCTTGAAATCATCAAGGACTCATTGTTTAAAGCAATTCAACATATTCCTAGTCCCAAGAGAGTATAGATGAGGTTGTTGCAGTGAATTTAGTGAATGATGTGGTCATACAAGCTGTTTTCAAGATCATTTAGTGTGAATGAGTCATTACAACGAAAAGTGGAGCCTTGTTATTAGAAATGAAGAGACGGTCTCATTTATGAGTAATTAAGCATCAAATACTTGTGAGAAATGCTTGAAATCATCAAGGACTCATTGTTTAAAGCAATTCAACATATTCCTAGTCCCAAGAGAGTATAGATGAGGTTGTTGCAGTGAATTTAGTGAATGATGTGGTCATACAAGCTGTTTTCAAGATCATTTAGTGTGAATGAGTCATTACAACGAAAAGTGGAGCCTTGTTATTGAGAAATGAAGAGACGGTCTCATTTATGAGTAATTAAGCATCAAATACTTGTGAGAAATGCTTGAAATCATCAAGGACTCATTGTTTAAAGCAATTCAACATATTCCTAGTCCCAAGAGAGTATAGATGAGGTTGTTGCAGTGAATTTAGTGAATGATGTGGTCATACAAGCTGTTTTCAAGATCATTTAGTGTGAATGAGTCATTACAACGAAAAGTGGAGCCTTGTTATTAAGAAATGAAGAGACGGTCTCATTTATGAGTAATTAAGCATCAAATACTTGTGAGAAATGCTTGAAATCATCAAGGACTCATTGTTTAAAGCAATTCAATCTTCCTAGTCCCAAGAGAGTATAGATGAGGTTGTTGCAGTGAATTTAGTGAATGATGTGGTCATACAAGCTGTTTTCAAGATCATTTAGTGTGAATGAGTCATTACAACGAAAAGTGGAGCCTTGTTATTAGAAATGAAGAGACGGTCTCATTTATGAGTAATTAAGCATCAAATACTTGTGAGAAATGCTTGAAATCATCAAGGACTCATTGTTTAAAGCAATTCAACATATTCCTAGTCCCAAGAGAGTATAGATGAGGTTGTTGCAGTGAATTTAGTGAATGATGTGGTCATACAAGCTGTTTTCAAGATCATTTAGTGTGAATGAGTCATTACAACGAAAAGTGGAGCCTTGTTATTAAGAAATGAAGAGACGGTCTCATTTATGAGTAATTAAGCATCAAATACTTGTGAGAAATGCTTGAAATCATCAAGGACTCATTGTTTAAAGCAATTCAACATATTCCTAGTCCCAAGAGAGTATAGATGAGGTTGTTGCAGTGAATTTAGTGAATGATGTGGTCATACAAGCTGTTTTCAAGATCATTTAGTGTGAATGAGTCATTACAACGAAAAGTGGAGCCTTGTTATTAAGAAATGAAGAGACGGTCTCATTTATGAGTAATTAAGCATCAAATACTTGTGAGAAATGCTTGAAATCATCAAGGACTCATTGTTTAAAGCAATTCAACATATTCCTAGTCCCAAGAGAGTATAGATGAGGTTGTTGCAGTGAATTTAGTGAATGATGTGGTCATACAAGCTGTTTTCAAGATCATTTAGTGTGAATGAGTCATTACAACGAAAAGTGGAGCCTTGTTATTAAGAAATGAAGAGACGGTCTCATTTATGAGTAATTAAGCATCAAATACTTGTGAGAAATGCTTGAAATCATCAAGGACTCATTGTTTAAAGCAATTCAACATATTCCTAGTCCCAAGAGAGTATAGATGAGGTTGTTGCAGTGAATTTAGTGAATGATGTGGTCATACAAGCTGTTTTCAAGATCATTTAGTGTGAATGAGTCATTACAACGAAAAGTGGAGCCTTGTTATTAAGAAATGAAGAGACGGTCTCATTTATGAGTAATTAAGCATCAAATACTTGTGAGAAATGCTTGAAATCATCAAGGACTCATTGTTTAAAGCAATTCAACATATTCCTAGTCCCAAGAGAGTATAGATGAGGTTGTTGCAGTGAATTTAGTGAATGATGTGGTCATACAAGCTGTTTTCAAGATCATTTAGTGTGAATGAGTCATTACAACGAAAAGTGGAGCCTTGTTATTAAGAAATGAAGAGACGGTCTCATTTATGAGTAATTAAGCATCAAATACTTGTGAGAAATGCTTGAAATCATCAAGGACTCATTGTTTAAAGCAATTCAACATATTCCTAGTCCCAAGAGAGTATAGATGAGGTTGTTGCAGTGAATTTAGTGAATGATGTGGTCATACAAGCTGTTTTCAAGATCATTTAGTGTGAATGAGTCATTACAACGAAAAGTGGAGCCTTGTTATTAAGAAATGAAGAGACGGTCTCATTTATGAGTAATTAAGCATCAAATACTTGTGAGAAATGCTTGAAATCATCAAGGACTCATTGTTTAAAGCAATTCAACATATTCCTAGTCCCAAGAGAGTATAGATGAGGTTGTTGCAGTGAATTTAGTGAATGATGTGGTCATACAAGCTGTTTTCAAGATCATTTAGTGTGAATGAGTCATTACAACGAAAAGTGGAGCCTTGTTATTGAGAAATGAAGAGACGGTCTCATTTATGAGTAATTAAGCATCAAATACTTGTGAGAAATGCTTGAAATCATCAAGGACTCATTGTTTAAAGCAATTCAACATATTCCTAGTCCCAAGAGAGTATAGATGAGGTTGTTGCAGTGAATTTAGTGAATGATGTGGTCATACAAGCTGTTTTCAAGATCATTTAGTGTGAATGAGTCATTACAACGAAAAGTGGAGCCTTGTTATTAAGAAATGAAGAGACGGTCTCATTTATGAGTAATTAAGCATCAAATACTTGTGAGAAATGCTTGAAATCATCAAGGACTCATTGTTTAAAGCAATTCAACATATTCCTAGTCCCAAGAGAGTATAGATGAGGTTGTTGCAGTGAATTTAGTGAATGATGTGGTCATACAAGCTGTTTTCAAGATCATTTAGTGTGAATGAGTCATTACAACGAAAAGTGGAGCCTTGTTATTAAGAAATGAAGAGACGGTCTCATTTATGAGTAATTAAGCATCAAATACTTGTGAGAAATGCTTGAAATCATCAAGGACTCATTGTTTAAAGCAATTCAACATATTCCTAGTCCCAAGAGAGTATAGATGAGGTTGTTGCAGTGAATTTAGTGAATGATGTGGTCATACAAGCTGTTTTCAAGATCATTTAGTGTGAATGAGTCATTACAACGAAAAGTGGAGCCTTGTTATTGAGAAATGAAGAGACGGTCTCATTTATGAGTAATTAAGCATCAAATACTTGTGAGAAATGCTTGAAATCATCAAGGACTCATTGTTTAAAGCAATTCAACATATTCCTAGTCCCAAGAGAGTATAGATGAGGTTGTTGCAGTGAATTTAGTGAATGATGTGGTCATACAAGCTGTTTTCAAGATCATTTAGTGTGAATGAGTCATTACAACGAAAAGTGGAGCCTTGTTATTAAGAAATGAAGAGACGGTCTCATTTATGAGTAATTAAGCATCAAATACTTGTGAGAAATGCTTGAAATCATCAAGGACTCATTGTTTAAAGCAATTCAACATATTCCTAGTCCCAAGAGAGTATAGATGAGGTTGTTGCAGTGAATTTAGTGAATGATGTGGTCATACAAGCTGTTTTCAAGATCATTTAGTGTGAATGAGTCATTACAACGAAAAGTGGAGCCTTGTTATTGAGAAATGAAGAGACGGTCTCATTTATGAGTAATTAAGCATCAAATACTTGTGAGAAATGCTTGAAATCATCAAGGACTCATTGTTTAAAGCAATTCAACATATTCCTAGTCCCAAGAGAGTATAGATGAGGTTGTTGCAGTGAATTTAGTGAATGATGTGGTCATACAAGCTGTTTTCAAGATCATTTAGTGTGAATGAGTCATTACAACGAAAAGTGGAGCCTTGTTATTAAGAAATGAAGAGACGGTCTCATTTATGAGTAATTAAGCATCAAATACTTGTGAGAAATGCTTGAAATCATCAAGGACTCATTGTTTAAAGCAATTCAACATATTCCTAGTCCCAAGAGAGTATAGATGAGGTTGTTGCAGTGAATTTAGTGAATGATGTGGTCATACAAGCTGTTTTCAAGATCATTTAGTGTGAATGAGTCATTACAACGAAAAGTGGAGCCTTGTTATTAAGAAATGAAGAGACGGTCTCATTTATGAGTAATTAAGCATCAAATACTTGTGAGAAATGCTTGAAATCATCAAGGACTCATTGTTTAAAGCAATTCAACATATTCCTAGTCCCAAGAGAGTATAGATGAGGTTGTTGCAGTGAATTTAGTGAATGATGTGGTCATACAAGCTGTTTTCAAGATCATTTAGTGTGAATGAGTCATTACAACGAAAAGTGGAGCCTTGTTATTGAGAAATGAAGAGACGGTCTCATTTATGAGTAATTAAGCATCAAATACTTGTGAGAAATGCTTGAAATCATCAAGGACTCATTGTTTAAAGCAATTCAACATATTCCTAGTCCCAAGAGAGTATAGATGAGGTTGTTGCAGTGAATTTAGTGAATGATGTGGTCATACAAGCTGTTTTCAAGATCATTTAGTGTGAATGAGTCATTACAACGAAAAGTGGAGCCTTGTTATTAAGAAATGAAGAGACGGTCTCATTTATGAGTAATTAAGCATCAAATACTTGTGAGAAATGCTTGAAATCATCAAGGACTCATTGTTTAAAGCAATTCAACATATTCCTAGTCCCAAGAGAGTATAGATGAGGTTGTTGCAGTGAATTTAGTGAATGATGTGGTCATACAAGCTGTTTTCAAGATCATTTAGTGTGAATGAGTCATTACAACGAAAAGTGGAGCCTTGTTATTAGAAATGAAGAGACGGTCTCATTTATGAGTAATTAAGCATCAAATACTTGTGAGAAATGCTTGAAATCATCAAGGACTCATTGTTTAAAGCAATTCAACATATTCCTAGTCCCAAGAGAGTATAGATGAGGTTGTTGCAGTGAATTTAGTGAATGATGTGGTCATACAAGCTGTTTTCAAGATCATTTAGTGTGAATGAGTCATTACAACGAAAAGTGGAGCCTTGTTATTAAGAAATGAAGAGACGGTCTCATTTATGAGTAATTAAGCATCAAATACTTGTGAGAAATGCTTGAAATCATCAAGGACTCATTGTTTAAAGCAATTCAACATATTCCTAGTCCCAAGAGAGTATAGATGAGGTTGTTGCAGTGAATTTAGTGAATGATGTGGTCATACAAGCTGTTTTCAAGATCATTTAGTGTGAATGAGTCATTACAACGAAAAGTGGAGCCTTGTTATTAAGAAATGAAGAGACGGTCTCATTTATGAGTAATTAAGCATCAAATACTTGTGAGAAATGCTTGAAATCATCAAGGACTCATTGTTTAAAGCAATTCAACATATTCCTAGTCCCAAGAGAGTATAGATGAGGTTGTTGCAGTGAATTTAGTGAATGATGTGGTCATACAAGCTGTTTTCAAGATCATTTAGTGTGAATGAGTCATTACAACGAAAAGTGGAGCCTTGTTATTAAGAAATGAAGAGACGGTCTCATTTATGAGTAATTAAGCATCAAATACTTGTGAGAAATGCTTGAAATCATCAAGGACTCATTGTTTAAAGCAATTCAACATATTCCTAGTCCCAAGAGAGTATAGATGAGGTTGTTGCAGTGAATTTAGTGAATGATGTGGTCATACAAGCTGTTTTCAAGATCATTTAGTGTGAATGAGTCATTACAACGAAAAGTGGAGCCTTGTTATTAAGAAATGAAGAGACGGTCTCATTTATGAGTAATTAAGCATCAAATACTTGTGAGAAATGCTTGAAATCATCAAGGACTCATTGTTTAAAGCAATTCAACATATTCCTAGTCCCAAGAGAGTATAGATGAGGTTGTTGCAGTGAATTTAGTGAATGATGTGGTCATACAAGCTGTTTTCAAGATCATTTAGTGTGAATGAGTCATTACAACGAAAAGTGGAGCCTTGTTATTAAGAAATGAAGAGACGGTCTCATTTATGAGTAATTAAGCATCAAATACTTGTGAGAAATGCTTGAAATCATCAAGGACTCATTGTTTAAAGCAATTCAACATATTCCTAGTCCCAAGAGAGTATAGATGAGGTTGTTGCAGTGAATTTAGTGAATGATGTGGTCATACAAGCTGTTTTCAAGATCATTTAGTGTGAATGAGTCATTACAACGAAAAGTGGAGCCTTGTTATTAAGAAATGAAGAGACGGTCTCATTTATGAGTAATTAAGCATCAAATACTTGTGAGAAATGCTTGAAATCATCAAGGACTCATTGTTTAAAGCAATTCAACATATTCCTAGTCCCAAGAGAGTATAGATGAGGTTGTTGCAGTGAATTTAGTGAATGATGTGGTCATACAAGCTGTTTTCAAGATCATTTAGTGTGAATGAGTCATTACAACGAAAAGTGGAGCCTTGTTATTAAGAAATGAAGAGACGGTCTCATTTATGAGTAATTAAGCATCAAATACTTGTGAGAAATGCTTGAAATCATCAAGGACTCATTGTTTAAAGCAATTCAACATATTCCTAGTCCCAAGAGAGTATAGATGAGGTTGTTGCAGTGAATTTAGTGAATGATGTGGTCATACAAGCTGTTTTCAAGATCATTTAGTGTGAATGAGTCATTACAACGAAAAGTGGAGCCTTGTTATTAAGAAATGAAGAGACGGTCTCATTTATGAGTAATTAAGCATCAAATACTTGTGAGAAATGCTTGAAATCATCAAGGACTCATTGTTTAAAGCAATTCAACATATTCCTAGTCCCAAGAGAGTATAGATGAGGTTGTTGCAGTGAATTTAGTGAATGATGTGGTCATACAAGCTGTTTTCAAGATCATTTAGTGTGAATGAGTCATTACAACGAAAAGTGGAGCCTTGTTATTAAGAAATGAAGAGACGGTCTCATTTATGAGTAATTAAGCATCAAATACTTGTGAGAAATGCTTGAAATCATCAAGGACTCATTGTTTAAAGCAATTCAACATATTCCTAGTCCCAAGAGAGTATAGATGAGGTTGTTGCAGTGAATTTAGTGAATGATGTGGTCATACAAGCTGTTTTCAAGATCATTTAGTGTGAATGAGTCATTACAACGAAAAGTGGAGCCTTGTTATTAAGAAATGAAGAGACGGTCTCATTTATGAGTAATTAAGCATCAAATACTTGTGAGAAATGCTTGAAATCATCAAGGACTCATTGTTTAAAGCAATTCAACATATTCCTAGTCCCAAGAGAGTATAGATGAGGTTGTTGCAGTGAATTTAGTGAATGATGTGGTCATACAAGCTGTTTTCAAGATCATTTAGTGTGAATGAGTCATTACAACGAAAAGTGGAGCCTTGTTATTAAGAAATGAAGAGACGGTCTCATTTATGAGTAATTAAGCATCAAATACTTGTGAGAAATGCTTGAAATCATCAAGGACTCATTGTTTAAAGCAATTCAACATATTCCTAGTCCCAAGAGAGTATAGATGAGGTTGTTGCAGTGAATTTAGTGAATGATGTGGTCATACAAGCTGTTTTCAAGATCATTTAGTGTGAATGAGTCATTACAACGAAAAGTGGAGCCTTGTTATTAAGAAATGAAGAGACGGTCTCATTTATGAGTAATTAAGCATCAAATACTTGTGAGAAATGCTTGAAATCATCAAGGACTCATTGTTTAAAGCAATTCAACATATTCCTAGTCCCAAGAGAGTATAGATGAGGTTGTTGCAGTGAATTTAGTGAATGATGTGGTCATACAAGCTGTTTTCAAGATCATTTAGTGTGAATGAGTCATTACAACGAAAAGTGGAGCCTTGTTATTGAGAAATGAAGAGACGGTCTCATTTATGAGTAATTAAGCATCAAATACTTGTGAGAAATGCTTGAAATCATCAAGGACTCATTGTTTAAAGCAATTCAACATATTCCTAGTCCCAAGAGAGTATAGATGAGGTTGTTGCAGTGAATTTAGTGAATGATGTGGTCATACAAGCTGTTTTCAAGATCATTTAGTGTGAATGAGTCATTACAACGAAAAGTGGAGCCTTGTTATTAAGAAATGAAGAGACGGTCTCATTTATGAGTAATTAAGCATCAAATACTTGTGAGAAATGCTTGAAATCATCAAGGACTCATTGTTTAAAGCAATTCAACATATTCCTAGTCCCAAGAGAGTATAGATGAGGTTGTTGCAGTGAATTTAGTGAATGATGTGGTCATACAAGCTGTTTTCAAGATCATTTAGTGTGAATGAGTCATTACAACGAAAAGTGGAGCCTTGTTATTAAGAAATGAAGAGACGGTCTCATTTATGAGTAATTAAGCATCAAATACTTGTGAGAAATGCTTGAAATCATCAAGGACTCATTGTTTAAAGCAATTCAACATATTCCTAGTCCCAAGAGAGTATAGATGAGGTTGTTGCAGTGAATTTAGTGAATGATGTGGTCATACAAGCTGTTTTCAAGATCATTTAGTGTGAATGAGTCATTACAACGAAAAGTGGAGCCTTGTTATTAAGAAATGAAGAGACGGTCTCATTTATGAGTAATTAAGCATCAAATACTTGTGAGAAATGCTTGAAATCATCAAGGACTCATTGTTTAAAGCAATTCAACATATTCCTAGTCCCAAGAGAGTATAGATGAGGTTGTTGCAGTGAATTTAGTGAATGATGTGGTCATACAAGCTGTTTTCAAGATCATTTAGTGTGAATGAGTCATTACAACGAAAAGTGGAGCCTTGTTATTAAGAAATGAAGAGACGGTCTCATTTATGAGTAATTAAGCATCAAATACTTGTGAGAAATGCTTGAAATCATCAAGGACTCATTGTTTAAAGCAATTCAACATATTCCTAGTCCCAAGAGAGTATAGATGAGGTTGTTGCAGTGAATTTAGTGAATGATGTGGTCATACAAGCTGTTTTCAAGATCATTTAGTGTGAATGAGTCATTACAACGAAAAGTGGAGCCTTGTTATTAAGAAATGAAGAGACGGTCTCATTTATGAGTAATTAAGCATCAAATACTTGTGAGAAATGCTTGAAATCATCAAGGACTCATTGTTTAAAGCAATTCAACATATTCCTAGTCCCAAGAGAGTATAGATGAGGTTGTTGCAGTGAATTTAGTGAATGATGTGGTCATACAAGCTGTTTTCAAGATCATTTAGTGTGAATGAGTCATTACAACGAAAAGTGGAGCCTTGTTATTAAGAAATGAAGAGACGGTCTCATTTATGAGTAATTAAGCATCAAATACTTGTGAGAAATGCTTGAAATCATCAAGGACTCATTGTTTAAAGCAATTCAACATATTCCTAGTCCCAAGAGAGTATAGATGAGGTTGTTGCAGTGAATTTAGTGAATGATGTGGTCATACAAGCTGTTTTCAAGATCATTTAGTGTGAATGAGTCATTACAACGAAAAGTGGAGCCTTGTTATTGAGAAATGAAGAGACGGTCTCATTTATGAGTAATTAAGCATCAAATACTTGTGAGAAATGCTTGAAATCATCAAGGACTCATTGTTTAAAGCAATTCAACATATTCCTAGTCCCAAGAGAGTATAGATGAGGTTGTTGCAGTGAATTTAGTGAATGATGTGGTCATACAAGCTGTTTTCAAGATCATTTAGTGTGAATGAGTCATTACAACGAAAAGTGGAGCCTTGTTATTAAGAAATGAAGAGACGGTCTCATTTATGAGTAATTAAGCATCAAATACTTGTGAGAAATGCTTGAAATCATCAAGGACTCATTGTTTAAAGCAATTCAACATATTCCTAGTCCCAAGAGAGTATAGATGAGGTTGTTGCAGTGAATTTAGTGAATGATGTGGTCATACAAGCTGTTTTCAAGATCATTTAGTGTGAATGAGTCATTACAACGAAAAGTGGAGCCTTGTTATTAAGAAATGAAGAGACGGTCTCATTTATGAGTAATTAAGCATCAAATACTTGTGAGAAATGCTTGAAATCATCAAGGACTCATTGTTTAAAGCAATTCAACATATTCCTAGTCCCAAGAGAGTATAGATGAGGTTGTTGCAGTGAATTTAGTGAATGATGTGGTCATACAAGCTGTTTTCAAGATCATTTAGTGTGAATGAGTCATTACAACGAAAAGTGGAGCCTTGTTATTGAGAAATGAAGAGACGGTCTCATTTATGAGTAATTAAGCATCAAATACTTGTGAGAAATGCTTGAAATCATCAAGGACTCATTGTTTAAAGCAATTCAACATATTCCTAGTCCCAAGAGAGTATAGATGAGGTTGTTGCAGTGAATTTAGTGAATGATGTGGTCATACAAGCTGTTTTCAAGATCATTTAGTGTGAATGAGTCATTACAACGAAAAGTGGAGCCTTGTTATTAAGAAATGAAGAGACGGTCTCATTTATGAGTAATTAAGCATCAAATACTTGTGAGAAATGCTTGAAATCATCAAGGACTCATTGTTTAAAGCAATTCAACATATTCCTAGTCCCAAGAGAGTATAGATGAGGTTGTTGCAGTGAATTTAGTGAATGATGTGGTCATACAAGCTGTTTTCAAGATCATTTAGTGTGAATGAGTCATTACAACGAAAAGTGGAGCCTTGTTATTGAGAAATGAAGAGACGGTCTCATTTATGAGTAATTAAGCATCAAATACTTGTGAGAAATGCTTGAAATCATCAAGGACTCATTGTTTAAAGCAATTCAACATATTCCTAGTCCCAAGAGAGTATAGATGAGGTTGTTGCAGTGAATTTAGTGAATGATGTGGTCATACAAGCTGTTTTCAAGATCATTTAGTGTGAATGAGTCATTACAACGAAAAGTGGAGCCTTGTTATTAAGAAATGAAGAGACGGTCTCATTTATGAGTAATTAAGCATCAAATACTTGTGAGAAATGCTTGAAATCATCAAGGACTCATTGTTTAAAGCAATTCAACATATTCCTAGTCCCAAGAGAGTATAGATGAGGTTGTTGCAGTGAATTTAGTGAATGATGTGGTCATACAAGCTGTTTTCAAGATCATTTAGTGTGAATGAGTCATTACAACGAAAAGTGGAGCCTTGTTATTAAGAAATGAAGAGACGGTCTCATTTATGAGTAATTAAGCATCAAATACTTGTGAGAAATGCTTGAAATCATCAAGGACTCATTGTTTAAAGCAATTCAACATATTCCTAGTCCCAAGAGAGTATAGATGAGGTTGTTGCAGTGAATTTAGTGAATGATGTGGTCATACAAGCTGTTTTCAAGATCATTTAGTGTGAATGAGTCATTACAACGAAAAGTGGAGCCTTGTTATTAAGAAATGAAGAGACGGTCTCATTTATGAGTAATTAAGCATCAAATACTTGTGAGAAATGCTTGAAATCATCAAGGACTCATTGTTTAAAGCAATTCAACATATTCCTAGTCCCAAGAGAGTATAGATGAGGTTGTTGCAGTGAATTTAGTGAATGATGTGGTCATACAAGCTGTTTTCAAGATCATTTAGTGTGAATGAGTCATTACAACGAAAAGTGGAGCCTTGTTATTAAGAAATGAAGAGACGGTCTCATTTATGAGTAATTAAGCATCAAATACTTGTGAGAAATGCTTGAAATCATCAAGGACTCATTGTTTAAAGCAATTCAACATATTCCTAGTCCCAAGAGAGTATAGATGAGGTTGTTGCAGTGAATTTAGTGAATGATGTGGTCATACAAGCTGTTTTCAAGATCATTTAGTGTGAATGAGTCATTACAACGAAAAGTGGAGCCTTGTTATTGAGAAATGAAGAGACGGTCTCATTTATGAGTAATTAAGCATCAAATACTTGTGAGAAATGCTTGAAATCATCAAGGACTCATTGTTTAAAGCAATTCAACATATTCCTAGTCCCAAGAGAGTATAGATGAGGTTGTTGCAGTGAATTTAGTGAATGATGTGGTCATACAAGCTGTTTTCAAGATCATTTAGTGTGAATGAGTCATTACAACGAAAAGTGGAGCCTTGTTATTAAGAAATGAAGAGACGGTCTCATTTATGAGTAATTAAGCATCAAATACTTGTGAGAAATGCTTGAAATCATCAAGGACTCATTGTTTAAAGCAATTCAACATATTCCTAGTCCCAAGAGAGTATAGATGAGGTTGTTGCAGTGAATTTAGTGAATGATGTGGTCATACAAGCTGTTTTCAAGATCATTTAGTGTGAATGAGTCATTACAACGAAAAGTGGAGCCTTGTTATTAAGAAATGAAGAGACGGTCTCATTTATGAGTAATTAAGCATCAAATACTTGTGAGAAATGCTTGAAATCATCAAGGACTCATTGTTTAAAGCAATTCAACATATTCCTAGTCCCAAGAGAGTATAGATGAGGTTGTTGCAGTGAATTTAGTGAATGATGTGGTCATACAAGCTGTTTTCAAGATCATTTAGTGTGAATGAGTCATTACAACGAAAAGTGGAGCCTTGTTATTGAGAAATGAAGAGACGGTCTCATTTATGAGTAATTAAGCATCAAATACTTGTGAGAAATGCTTGAAATCATCAAGGACTCATTGTTTAAAGCAATTCAACATATTCCTAGTCCCAAGAGAGTATAGATGAGGTTGTTGCAGTGAATTTAGTGAATGATGTGGTCATACAAGCTGTTTTCAAGATCATTTAGTGTGAATGAGTCATTACAACGAAAAGTGGAGCCTTGTTATTAGAAATGAAGAGACGGTCTCATTTATGAGTAATTAAGCATCAAATACTTGTGAGAAATGCTTGAAATCATCAAGGACTCATTGTTTAAAGCAATTCAACATATTCCTAGTCCCAAGAGAGTATAGATGAGGTTGTTGCAGTGAATTTAGTGAATGATGTGGTCATACAAGCTGTTTTCAAGATCATTTAGTGTGAATGAGTCATTACAACGAAAAGTGGAGCCTTGTTATTGAGAAATGAAGAGACGGTCTCATTTATGAGTAATTAAGCATCAAATACTTGTGAGAAATGCTTGAAATCATCAAGGACTCATTGTTTAAAGCAATTCAACATATTCCTAGTCCCAAGAGAGTATAGATGAGGTTGTTGCAGTGAATTTAGTGAATGATGTGGTCATACAAGCTGTTTTCAAGATCATTTAGTGTGAATGAGTCATTACAACGAAAAGTGGAGCCTTGTTATTAAGAAATGAAGAGACGGTCTCATTTATGAGTAATTAAGCATCAAATACTTGTGAGAAATGCTTGAAATCATCAAGGACTCATTGTTTAAAGCAATTCAACATATTCCTAGTCCCAAGAGAGTATAGATGAGGTTGTTGCAGTGAATTTAGTGAATGATGTGGTCATACAAGCTGTTTTCAAGATCATTTAGTGTGAATGAGTCATTACAACGAAAAGTGGAGCCTTGTTATTAAGAAATGAAGAGACGGTCTCATTTATGAGTAATTAAGCATCAAATACTTGTGAGAAATGCTTGAAATCATCAAGGACTCATTGTTTAAAGCAATTCAACATATTCCTAGTCCCAAGAGAGTATAGATGAGGTTGTTGCAGTGAATTTAGTGAATGATGTGGTCATACAAGCTGTTTTCAAGATCATTTAGTGTGAATGAGTCATTACAACGAAAAGTGGAGCCTTGTTATTAGAAATGAAGAGACGGTCTCATTTATGAGTAATTAAGCATCAAATACTTGTGAGAAATGCTTGAAATCATCAAGGACTCATTGTTTAAAGCAATTCAACATATTCCTAGTCCCAAGAGAGTATAGATGAGGTTGTTGCAGTGAATTTAGTGAATGATGTGGTCATACAAGCTGTTTTCAAGATCATTTAGTGTGAATGAGTCATTACAACGAAAAGTGGAGCCTTGTTATTAAGAAATGAAGAGACGGTCTCATTTATGAGTAATTAAGCATCAAATACTTGTGAGAAATGCTTGAAATCATCAAGGACTCATTGTTTAAAGCAATTCAACATATTCCTAGTCCCAAGAGAGTATAGATGAGGTTGTTGCAGTGAATTTAGTGAATGATGTGGTCATACAAGCTGTTTTCAAGATCATTTAGTGTGAATGAGTCATTAAAAAAAAAGAAATGAAGAGACGGTCTCATTTATGAGTAATTAAGCATCAAATACTTGTGAGAAATGCTTGAAATCATCAAGGACTCATTGTTTAAAAATTCAAATATTCCTAGTCCCAAGAGAGTATAGATGAGGTTGTTGCAGTGAATTTAGTGAATGATGTGGTCATACAAGCTGTTTTCAAGATCATTTAGTGTGAATGAGTCATTACAACGAAAAGTGGAGCCTTGTTATTGAGAAATGAAGAGACGGTCTCATTTATGAGTAATTAAGCATCAAATACTTGTGAGAAATGCTTGAAATCATCAAGGACTCATTGTTTAAAGCAATTCAACATATTCCTAGTCCCAAGAGAGTATAGATGAGGTTGTTGCAGTGAATTTAGTGAATGATGTGGTCATACAAGCTGTTTTCAAGATCATTTAGTGTGAATGAGTCATTACAACGAAAAGTGGAGCCTTGTTATTAAGAAATGAAGAGACGGTCTCATTTATGAGTAATTAAGCATCAAATACTTGTGAGAAATGCTTGAAATCATCAAGGACTCATTGTTTAAAGCAATTCAACATATTCCTAGTCCCAAGAGAGTATAGATGAGGTTGTTGCAGTGAATTTAGTGAATGATGTGGTCATACAAGCTGTTTTCAAGATCATTTAGTGTGAATGAGTCATTACAACGAAAAGTGGAGCCTTGTTATTGAGAAATGAAGAGACGGTCTCATTTATGAGTAATTAAGCATCAAATACTTGTGAGAAATGCTTGAAATCATCAAGGACTCATTGTTTAAAGCAATTCAACATATTCCTAGTCCCAAGAGAGTATAGATGAGGTTGTTGCAGTGAATTTAGTGAATGATGTGGTCATACAAGCTGTTTTCAAGATCATTTAGTGTGAATGAGTCATTACAACGAAAAGTGGAGCCTTGTTATTAGAAATGAAGAGACGGTCTCATTTATGAGTAATTAAGCATCAAATACTTGTGAGAAATGCTTGAAATCATCAAGGACTCATTGTTTAAAGCAATTCAACATATTCCTAGTCCCAAGAGAGTATAGATGAGGTTGTTGCAGTGAATTTAGTGAATGATGTGGTCATACAAGCTGTTTTCAAGATCATTTAGTGTGAATGAGTCATTACAACGAAAAGTGGAGCCTTGTTATTGAGAAATGAAGAGACGGTCTCATTTATGAGTAATTAAGCATCAAATACTTGTGAGAAATGCTTGAAATCATCAAGGACTCATTGTTTAAAGCAATTCAACATATTCCTAGTCCCAAGAGAGTATAGATGAGGTTGTTGCAGTGAATTTAGTGAATGATGTGGTCATACAAGCTGTTTTCAAGATCATTTAGTGTGAATGAGTCATTACAACGAAAAGTGGAGCCTTGTTATTGAGAAATGAAGAGACGGTCTCATTTATGAGTAATTAAGCATCAAATACTTGTGAGAAATGCTTGAAATCATCAAGGACTCATTGTTTAAAGCAATTCAACATATTCCTAGTCCCAAGAGAGTATAGATGAGGTTGTTGCAGTGAATTTAGTGAATGATGTGGTCATACAAGCTGTTTTCAAGATCATTTAGTGTGAATGAGTCATTACAACGAAAAGTGGAGCCTTGTTATTGAGAAATGAAGAGACGGTCTCATTTATGAGTAATTAAGCATCAAATACTTGTGAGAAATGCTTGAAATCATCAAGGACTCATTGTTTAAAGCAATTCAACATATTCCTAGTCCCAAGAGAGTATAGATGAGGTTGTTGCAGTGAATTTAGTGAATGATGTGGTCATACAAGCTGTTTTCAAGATCATTTAGTGTGAATGAGTCATTACAACGAAAAGTGGAGCCTTGTTATTGAGAAATGAAGAGACGGTCTCATTTATGAGTAATTAAGCATCAAATACTTGTGAGAAATGCTTGAAATCATCAAGGACTCATTGTTTAAAGCAATTCAACATATTCCTAGTCCCAAGAGAGTATAGATGAGGTTGTTGCAGTGAATTTAGTGAATGATGTGGTCATACAAGCTGTTTTCAAGATCATTTAGTGTGAATGAGTCATTACAACGAAAAGTGGAGCCTTGTTATTAAGAAATGAAGAGACGGTCTCATTTATGAGTAATTAAGCATCAAATACTTGTGAGAAATGCTTGAAATCATCAAGGACTCATTGTTTAAAGCAATTCAACATATTCCTAGTCCCAAGAGAGTATAGATGAGGTTGTTGCAGTGAATTTAGTGAATGATGTGGTCATACAAGCTGTTTTCAAGATCATTTAGTGTGAATGAGTCATTACAACGAAAAGTGGAGCCTTGTTATTGAGAAATGAAGAGACGGTCTCATTTATGAGTAATTAAGCATCAAATACTTGTGAGAAATGCTTGAAATCATCAAGGACTCATTGTTTAAAGCAATTCAACATATTCCTAGTCCCAAGAGAGTATAGATGAGGTTGTTGCAGTGAATTTAGTGAATGATGTGGTCATACAAGCTGTTTTCAAGATCATTTAGTGTGAATGAGTCATTACAACGAAAAGTGGAGCCTTGTTATTAAGAAATGAAGAGACGGTCTCATTTATGAGTAATTAAGCATCAAATACTTGTGAGAAATGCTTGAAATCATCAAGGACTCATTGTTTAAAGCAATTCAACATATTCCTAGTCCCAAGAGAGTATAGATGAGGTTGTTGCAGTGAATTTAGTGAATGATGTGGTCATACAAGCTGTTTTCAAGATCATTTAGTGTGAATGAGTCATTACAACGAAAAGTGGAGCCTTGTTATTGAGAAATGAAGAGACGGTCTCATTTATGAGTAATTAAGCATCAAATACTTGTGAGAAATGCTTGAAATCATCAAGGACTCATTGTTTAAAGCAATTCAACATATTCCTAGTCCCAAGAGAGTATAGATGAGGTTGTTGCAGTGAATTTAGTGAATGATGTGGTCATACAAGCTGTTTTCAAGATCATTTAGTGTGAATGAGTCATTACAACGAAAAGTGGAGCCTTGTTATTAAGAAATGAAGAGACGGTCTCATTTATGAGTAATTAAGCATCAAATACTTGTGAGAAATGCTTGAAATCATCAAGGACTCATTGTTTAAAGCAATTCAACATATTCCTAGTCCCAAGAGAGTATAGATGAGGTTGTTGCAGTGAATTTAGTGAATGATGTGGTCATACAAGCTGTTTTCAAGATCATTTAGTGTGAATGAGTCATTACAACGAAAAGTGGAGCCTTGTTATTGAGAAATGAAGAGACGGTCTCATTTATGAGTAATTAAGCATCAAATACTTGTGAGAAATGCTTGAAATCATCAAGGACTCATTGTTTAAAGCAATTCAACATATTCCTAGTCCCAAGAGAGTATAGATGAGGTTGTTGCAGTGAATTTAGTGAATGATGTGGTCATACAAGCTGTTTTCAAGATCATTTAGTGTGAATGAGTCATTACAACGAAAAGTGGAGCCTTGTTATTAAGAAATGAAGAGACGGTCTCATTTATGAGTAATTAAGCATCAAATACTTGTGAGAAATGCTTGAAATCATCAAGGACTCATTGTTTAAAGCAATTCAACATATTCCTAGTCCCAGAGAGTATAGATGAGGTTGTTGCAGTGAATTTAGTGAATGATGTGGTCATACAAGCTGTTTTCAAGATCATTTAGTGTGAATGAGTCATTACAACGAAAAGTGGAGCCTTGTTATTAAGAAATGAAGAGACGGTCTCATTTATGAGTAATTAAGCATCAAATACTTGTGAGAAATGCTTGAAATCATCAAGGACTCATTGTTTAAAGCAATTCAACATATTCCTAGTCCCAAGAGAGTATAGATGAGGTTGTTGCAGTGAATTTAGTGAATGATGTGGTCATACAAGCTGTTTTCAAGATCATTTAGTGTGAATGAGTCATTACAACGAAAAGTGGAGCCTTGTTATTAAGAAATGAAGAGACGGTCTCATTTATGAGTAATTAAGCATCAAATACTTGTGAGAAATGCTTGAAATCATCAAGGACTCATTGTTTAAAGCAATTCAACATATTCCTAGTCCCAAGAGAGTATAGATGAGGTTGTTGCAGTGAATTTAGTGAATGATGTGGTCATACAAGCTGTTTTCAAGATCATTTAGTGTGAATGAGTCATTACAACGAAAAGTGGAGCCTTGTTATTAAGAAATGAAGAGACGGTCTCATTTATGAGTAATTAAGCATCAAATACTTGTGAGAAATGCTTGAAATCATCAAGGACTCATTGTTTAAAGCAATTCAACATATTCCTAGTCCCAAGAGAGTATAGATGAGGTTGTTGCAGTGAATTTAGTGAATGATGTGGTCATACAAGCTGTTTTCAAGATCATTTAGTGTGAATGAGTCATTACAACGAAAAGTGGAGCCTTGTTATTGAGAAATGAAGAGACGGTCTCATTTATGAGTAATTAAGCATCAAATACTTGTGAGAAATGCTTGAAATCATCAAGGACTCATTGTTTAAAGCAATTCAACATATTCCTAGTCCCAAGAGAGTATAGATGAGGTTGTTGCAGTGAATTTAGTGAATGATGTGGTCATACAAGCTGTTTTCAAGATCATTTAGTGTGAATGAGTCATTACAACGAAAAGTGGAGCCTTGTTCTTAGAAATGAAGAGACGGTCTCATTTATGAGTAATTAAGCATCAAATACTTGTGAGAAATGCTTGAAATCATCAAGGACTCATTGTTTAAAGCAATTCAACATATTCCTAGTCCCAAGAGAGTATAGATGAGGTTGTTGCAGTGAATTTAGTGAATGATGTGGTCATACAAGCTGTTTTCAAGATCATTTAGTGTGAATGAGTCATTACAACGAAAAGTGGAGCCTTGTTATTGAAAATGAAGAGACGGTCTCATTTATGAGTAATTAAGCATCAAATACTTGTGAGAAATGCTTGAAATCATCAAGGACTCATTGTTTAAAGCAATTCAACATATTCCTAGTCCCAAGAGAGTATAGATGAGGTTGTTGCAGTGAATTTAGTGAATGATGTGGTCATACAAGCTGTTTTCAAGATCATTTAGTGTGAATGAGTCATTACAACGAAAAGTGGAGCCTTGTTATTAAGAAATGAAGAGACGGTCTCATTTATGAGTAATTAAGCATCAAATACTTGTGAGAAATGCTTGAAATCATCAAGGACTCATTGTTTAAAGCAATTCAACATATTCCTAGTCCCAAGAGAGTATAGATGAGGTTGTTGCAGTGAATTTAGTGAATGATGTGGTCATACAAGCTGTTTTCAAGATCATTTAGTGTGAATGAGTCATTACAACGAAAAGTGGAGCCTTGTTATTAAGAAATGAAGAGACGGTCTCATTTATGAGTAATTAAGCATCAAATACTTGTGAGAAATGCTTGAAATCATCAAGGACTCATTGTTTAAAGCAATTCAACATATTCCTAGTCCCAAGAGAGTATAGATGAGGTTGTTGCAGTGAATTTAGTGAATGATGTGGTCATACAAGCTGTTTTCAAGATCATTTAGTGTGAATGAGTCATTACAACGAAAAGTGGAGCCTTGTTATTGAAATGAAGAGACGGTCTCATTTATGAGTAATTAAGCATCAAATACTTGTGAGAAATGCTTGAAATCATCAAGGACTCATTGTTTAAAGCAATTCAACATATTCCTAGTCCCAAGAGAGTATAGATGAGGTTGTTGCAGTGAATTTAGTGAATGATGTGGTCATACAAGCTGTTTTCAAGATCATTTAGTGTGAATGAGTCATTACAACGAAAAGTGGAGCCTTGTTATTAAGAAATGAAGAGACGGTCTCATTTATGAGTAATTAAGCATCAAATACTTGTGAGAAATGCTTGAAATCATCAAGGACTCATTGTTTAAAGCAATTCAACATATTCCTAGTCCCAAGAGAGTATAGATGAGGTTGTTGCAGTGAATTTAGTGAATGATGTGGTCATACAAGCTGTTTTCAAGATCATTTAGTGTGAATGAGTCATTACAACGAAAAGTGGAGCCTTGTTATTAAGAAATGAAGAGACGGTCTCATTTATGAGTAATTAAGCATCAAATACTTGTGAGAAATGCTTGAAATCATCAAGGACTCATTGTTTAAAGCAATTCAACATATTCCTAGTCCCAAGAGAGTATAGATGAGGTTGTTGCAGTGAATTTAGTGAATGATGTGGTCATACAAGCTGTTTTCAAGATCATTTAGTGTGAATGAGTCATTACAACGAAAAGTGGAGCCTTGTTATTAAGAAATGAAGAGACGGTCTCATTTATGAGTAATTAAGCATCAAATACTTGTGAGAAATGCTTGAAATCATCAAGGACTCATTGTTTAAAGCAATTCAACATATTCCTAGTCCCAAGAGAGTATAGATGAGGTTGTTGCAGTGAATTTAGTGAATGATGTGGTCATACAAGCTGTTTTCAAGATCATTTAGTGTGAATGAGTCATTACAACGAAAAGTGGAGCCTTGTTATTGAGAAATGAAGAGACGGTCTCATTTATGAGTAATTAAGCATCAAATACTTGTGAGAAATGCTTGAAATCATCAAGGACTCATTGTTTAAAGCAATTCAACATATTCCTAGTCCCAAGAGAGTATAGATGAGGTTGTTGCAGTGAATTTAGTGAATGATGTGGTCATACAAGCTGTTTTCAAGATCATTTAGTGTGAATGAGTCATTACAACGAAAAGTGGAGCCTTGTTATTAAGAAATGAAGAGACGGTCTCATTTATGAGTAATTAAGCATCAAATACTTGTGAGAAATGCTTGAAATCATCAAGGACTCATTGTTTAAAGCAATTCAACATATTCCTAGTCCCAAGAGAGTATAGATGAGGTTGTTGCAGTGAATTTAGTGAATGATGTGGTCATACAAGCTGTTTTCAAGATCATTTAGTGTGAATGAGTCATTACAACGAAAAGTGGAGCCTTGTTATTGAGAAATGAAGAGACGGTCTCATTTATGAGTAATTAAGCATCAAATACTTGTGAGAAATGCTTGAAATCATCAAGGACTCATTGTTTAAAGCAATTCAACATATTCCTAGTCCCAAGAGAGTATAGATGAGGTTGTTGCAGTGAATTTAGTGAATGATGTGGTCATACAAGCTGTTTTCAAGATCATTTAGTGTGAATGAGTCATTACAACGAAAAGTGGAGCCTTGTTATTAGAAATGAAGAGACGGTCTCATTTATGAGTAATTAAGCATCAAATACTTGTGAGAAATGCTTGAAATCATCAAGGACTCATTGTTTAAAGCAATTCAACATATTCCTAGTCCCAAGAGAGTATAGATGAGGTTGTTGCAGTGAATTTAGTGAATGATGTGGTCATACAAGCTGTTTTCAAGATCATTTAGTGTGAATGAGTCATTACAACGAAAAGTGGAGCCTTGTTATTGAGAAATGAAGAGACGGTCTCATTTATGAGTAATTAAGCATCAAATACTTGTGAGAAATGCTTGAAATCATCAAGGACTCATTGTTTAAAGCAATTCAACATATTCCTAGTCCCAAGAGAGTATAGATGAGGTTGTTGCAGTGAATTTAGTGAATGATGTGGTCATACAAGCTGTTTTCAAGATCATTTAGTGTGAATGAGTCATTACAACGAAAAGTGGAGCCTTGTTATTAAGAAATGAAGAGACGGTCTCATTTATGAGTAATTAAGCATCAAATACTTGTGAGAAATGCTTGAAATCATCAAGGACTCATTGTTTAAAGCAATTCAACATATTCCTAGTCCCAAGAGAGTATAGATGAGGTTGTTGCAGTGAATTTAGTGAATGATGTGGTCATACAAGCTGTTTTCAAGATCATTTAGTGTGAATGAGTCATTACAACGAAAAGTGGAGCCTTGTTATTAAGAAATGAAGAGACGGTCTCATTTATGAGTAATTAAGCATCAAATACTTGTGAGAAATGCTTGAAATCATCAAGGACTCATTGTTTAAAGCAATTCAACATATTCCTAGTCCCAAGAGAGTATAGATGAGGTTGTTGCAGTGAATTTAGTGAATGATGTGGTCATACAAGCTGTTTTCAAGATCATTTAGTGTGAATGAGTCATTACAACGAAAAGTGGAGCCTTGTTATTGAGAAATGAAGAGACGGTCTCATTTATGAGTAATTAAGCATCAAATACTTGTGAGAAATGCTTGAAATCATCAAGGACTCATTGTTTAAAGCAATTCAACATATTCCTAGTCCCAAGAGAGTATAGATGAGGTTGTTGCAGTGAATTTAGTGAATGATGTGGTCATACAAGCTGTTTTCAAGATCATTTAGTGTGAATGAGTCATTACAACGAAAAGTGGAGCCTTGTTATTGAGAAATGAAGAGACGGTCTCATTTATGAGTAATTAAGCATCAAATACTTGTGAGAAATGCTTGAAATCATCAAGGACTCATTGTTTAAAGCAATTCAACATATTCCTAGTCCCAAGAGAGTATAGATGAGGTTGTTGCAGTGAATGATGTGTGTCATACAAGCTGTTTTCAAGATCATTTAGTGTGAATGAGTCATTACAACGAAAAGTGGAGCCTTGTTATTAAGAAATGAAGAGACGGTCTCATTTATGAGTAATTAAGCATCAAATACTTGTGAGAAATGCTTGAAATCATCAAGGACTCATTGTTTAAAGCAATTCAACATATTCCTAGTCCCAAGAGAGTATAGATGAGGTTGTTGCAGTGAATTTAGTGAATGATGTGGTCATACAAGCTGTTTTCAAGATCATTTAGTGTGAATGAGTCATTACAACGAAAAGTGGAGCCTTGTTATTAAGAAATGAAGAGACGGTCTCATTTATGAGTAATTAAGCATCAAATACTTGTGAGAAATGCTTGAAATCATCAAGGACTCATTGTTTAAAGCAATTCAACATATTCCTAGTCCCAAGAGAGTATAGATGAGGTTGTTGCAGTGAATTTAGTGAATGATGTGGTCATACAAGCTGTTTTCAAGATCATTTAGTGTGAATGAGTCATTACAACGAAAAGTGGAGCCTTGTTATTAAGAAATGAAGAGACGGTCTCATTTATGAGTAATTAAGCATCAAATACTTGTGAGAAATGCTTGAAATCATCAAAGACTCATTGTTTAAAGCAATTCAACATATTCCTAGTCCCAAGAGAGTATAGATGAGGTTGTTGCAGTGAATTTAGTGAATGATGTGGTCATACAAGCTGTTTTCAAGATCATTTAGTGTGAATGAGTCATTACAACGAAAAGTGGAGCCTTGTTATTGAGAAATGAAGAGACGGTCTCATTTATGAGTAATTAAGCATCAAATACTTGTGAGAAATGCTTGAAATCATCAAGGACTCATTGTTTAAAGCAATTCAACATATTCCTAGTCCCAAGAGAGTATAGATGAGGTTGTTGCAGTGAATTTAGTGAATGATGTGGTCATACAAGCTGTTTTCAAGATCATTTAGTGTGAATGAGTCATTACAACGAAAAGTGGAGCCTTGTTTTGAGAAATGAAGAGACGGTCTCATTTATGAGTAATTAAGCATCAAATACTTGTGAGAAATGCTTGAAATCATAAGGACTCATTGTTTAAAGCAATTCAACATATTCCTAGTCCCAAGAGAGTATAGATGAGGTTGTTGCAGTGAATTTAGTGAATGATGTGGTCATACAAGCTGTTTTCAAGATCATTTAGTGTGAATGAGTCATTACAACGAAAAGTGGAGCCTTGTTATTAGGAAATGAAGAGACGGTCTCATTTATGAGTAATTAAGCATCAAATACTTGTGAGAAATGCTTGAAATCATCAAGGACTCATTGTTTAAAGCAATTCAACATATTCCTAGTCCCAAGAGAGTATAGATGAGGTTGTTGCAGTGAATTTAGTGAATGATGTGGTCATACAAGCTGTTTTCAAGATCATTTAGTGTGAATGAGTCATTACAACGAAAAGTGGAGCCTTGTTATTGAGAAATGAAGAGACGGTCTCATTTATGAGTAATTAAGCATCAAATACTTGTGAGAAATGCTTGAAATCATCAAGGACTCATTGTTTAAAGCAATTCAACATATTCCTAGTCCCAAGAGAGTATAGATGAGGTTGTTGCAGTGAATTTAGTGAATGATGTGGTCATACAAGCTGTTTTCAAGATCATTTAGTGTGAATGAGTCATTACAGAAAAGTGGAGCCTTGTTATTAAGAAATGAAGAGACGGTCTCATTTATGAGTAATTAAGCATCAAATACTTGTGAGAAATGCTTGAAATCATCAAAGACTCATTGTTTAAAGCAAATTCAACAAATTGATGAGTGACAAGAGAGTATAGATGAGTGCTCTTGCAGTGAATTTATGAAGAAATGAAGAGACGGTCTCATTTATGAGTAATTAAGCATCAAATACTTGTGAGAAATGCTTGAAATCATCAAGGACTCATTGTTTAAAGCAATTCAACATATTCCTAGTCCCAAGAGAGTATAGATGAGGTTGTTGCAGTGAATTTAGTGAATGATGTGGTCATACAAGCTGTTTTCAAGATCATTTAGTGTGAATGAGTCATTACAACGAAAAGTGGAGCCTGTTATTAAGAAATGAAGAGACGTCTCATTTTTGAGTAATTAAGCATCAAATACTTGTGAGAAATGCTTGAAATCATAAGGACTCATTGTTTAAGCAATTCAACAATTCCTAGTCCCAAGAGAGTATAGATGAGGTTGTTGCAGTGAATTTAGTGAATGATGTGGTCATACAAGCTGTTTTCAAGATCATTTAGTGTGAATGAGTCATTACAACGAAAGTGGAGCCTTGTTATTAAGAAATGAAGAGACGGTCTCATTTATGAGTAATTAAGCATCAAATACTTGTGAGAAATGCTTGAAATCATCAAGGACTCATTGTTTAAAGCAATTCAACAAATTCCTAGTCCCAAGAGAGTATAGATGAGGTTGTTGCAGTGAATTTAGTGAATGATGTGGTCATACAAGCTGTTTAAATCATTTAGTGTGAATGAGTCATTACAACGAAAGTGGAGCCTTGTTATTGAGAAATGAAGAGACGGTCTCATTTATGAGTAATTAAGCATCAAATACTTGTGAGAAATGCTTGAAATCATCAAGGACTCATTGTTTAAAGCAATCAACATATTCCTAGTCCCAAGAGAGTATAGATGAGGTTGTTGCAGTGAATTTAGTGAATGATGTGGTCATACAAGCTGTTTTCAAGATCATTTAGTGTGAATGAGTCATTACAACGAAAAGTGGAGCCTTGTTATAAGAAATGAAGAGACGGTCTCATTTATGAGTAATTAAGCATCAAATACTTGTGAGAAATGCTTGAAATCATCAAGGACTCATTGTTTAAAGCAATTCAACATATTCCTAGTCCCAAGAGAGTATTTGTTGCAGTGAATTTAGTGAATGATGTGGTCATACAAGCTGTTTTCAAGATCATTTAGTGTGAATGAGTCATTACAACGAAAAGTGGAGCCTTGTTATTAAGAAATGAAGAGACGGTCTCATTTTTGAGTAATTAAGCATCAAATACTTGTGAGAAATGCTTGAAATCATCAAAGACTCATTGTTTAAAGCAATTCAACATATTCCTAGTCCCAAGAGAGTATAGATGAGGTTGTTGCAGTGAATTTAGTGAATGAATGGTCATACAAGCGAAAAGTGTGAGAGCCTTGTTATTGAGAAATGAAGAGACGGTCTCATTTATGAGTAATTAAGCATCAAACTACTTGTGAGAAATGCTTGAAATCATAAGGACTCATTGTTTAAAGCAATTCAACATATTCCTAGTCCCAAGAGAGTATAGATGAGGTTGTTTGCAGTGAATTTAGTGAATGATGTGGTCATACAAGCTGTTTTCAAGATCATTTAGTGTGAATGAGTCATTACAACGAAAAGTGGAGCCTTGTTATTAAGAAATGAAGAGACGGTCTCATTTATGAGTAATTAAGCATCAAATACTTGTGAGAAATGCTTGAAATCATCAAGGACTCATTGTTTAAAGCAATTCAACATATTCCTAGTCCCAAGAGAGTATAGATGAGGTTGTTGCAGTGAATTTAGTGAATGATGTGGTCATACAAGCTGTTTTCAAGATCATTTAGTGTGAATGTGAATGAGTCTTTACAACGAAAAGTGGAGCTTGTTATTAGAAATGAAGAGACGGTCTCATTTATGAGTAATTAAGCATCAAATACTTGTGAGAATGCTTGAAATCATCAAGGACTCATTGTTTAAAGCAATTCAACATATTCCTAGTCCCAAGAGAGTATAGATGAGGTTGTTGCAGTGAATTTAGTGAATGATGTGGTCATACAAGCTGTTTTCAAGATCATTTAGTGTGAATGAGTCATTACAACGAAAGTGGAGCCTTGTTATTAAGAAATGAAGAGACCATCTAATTTATGAGTAATTAAGCATCAAATACTTGTGAGAAATGCTTGAAATCATCAAGGACTCATTGTTTAAAGCAATTCAACATATTCCTAGTCCCAAGAGAGTATAGATGAGGTTGTTGCAGTGAATTTAGTGAATGATGTGGTCATACAAGCTGTTTTCAGATCATTTAGTGTGAATGAGTCATTACAACGAATAGTGGAGCCTTGTTCATAAGAAATGAAGAGACGGTCTCATTTATGAGTAATTAAGCATCAAATACTTGTGAGAAATGCTTGAAATCATCAAGGACTCATTGTTTAAAGCAATTCAACATCTTCCTAGTCCCAAGAGAGTATAGATGAGGTTGTTGCAGTGAATTTAGTGAATGATGTGGTCATTACAGCTGTTTTCAAGATCATTTAGTGTGAATGATTACAACGAAAAGTGGAGCCTTGTTATTAAGAAATGAAGAGACGGTCTCATTTATGAGTAATTAAGCATCAAATACTTGTGAGAAATGCTTGAAATCTCAAAGACTCATTGTTTAAAGCAATTCAACATATTCCTAGTCCCAAGAGAGTATAGATGAGGTTGTTGCAGTGAATTTAGTGAATGATGTGGTCATACAAGCTGTTTTCAAGATCATTTAGTGTGATGAGTCATTACAACGAAAAGTGGAGCCTTGTTATTAAGAAATGAAGAGACGGTCTCATTTTATGAGTAATTAGCATCAAATACTTGTGAGAAATGCTTGAAATCATCAAGGNCAAAGAAAAGTGGAGCCTTGTTTCTTAAAGAAATGAAGAGGGACAGGACCCACATTTAAATGAGTAACCGTGAGCATCAAATCACTTGCGATGAAATGCTTCCGAAAACCTAATCAATGGACCTCCATTGTTTAAACAAAGCAATTGGAACATATAACCTATCCCAAGAGGAGTATCCAGAATGAAAGCTTGTTGCAGTGGAATCTTAGTGGACATGACGTGGTCTTAGAAGCTGTTTTTCAAGATCATTTAGTGTGAATGAGTCATTGCAGCGAAAAGTGGAGCTTTGTTATTGAGAAATGAAGAGACGGTCTGACTTGATGATAATTAAGCAATCAAATACTTGTGAGAAATGCTTGAATGATCAAGGACTCATTGTTTAAAGCAATTCAACATACTACCTAGTCCCAAGAGGGTATAGATGAGGTTGTTGCAGTGAATTTAGTGAATGATGTGGTCATACAAGCTGTTTCAAGATCATTTAGTGTGAATGAGTCATTACATGAAAAGTGGAGCTTTGTTATTTAGAAATGAAGAGACGGTCTGAATTATGAGTAATTAAGCATCATATACTTGTGAGAAATGCTTGAAATCATCAAGGACTCATTGTTTAAAGCAATTCAACATGCTACCTAGTCCCAAGAGGGTATAGATGAGGTTGTTGCAGTGAATTTAGTGAATGATGTGGTCATACAAGCTGTTTTCAAGATCATTTAGTGTGAATGAGTCATTAAAACCAAAAGTGGAGCCTTGTTATTGAGAAATGAAGAGACGGTCTGATTTATGAGTGATTAAGCATCAAATACTTGTGAGAAATGCTTGAAATCATCAAGGACTCATTGTTTTAAAAGCAATTCAATATACCTAGTCCCAAGAGGGTATAGATGAGGTTGTTGCAGTGAATTAGTGAATGATGTGGTCATACAAGCTGTTTTCAAGATAATTTAGTGTGAATGAGTCATTACAACGAAAAGTGGGGCCTTGTTCTTAAGAAAGGAAGGTCGGTCTCATTTATGAGTAATTAAGCATCAAATACTTGTGAGAAATGCTTGAAATCATCAAGGACTCAATGTTTAAAGGAATTCAACATATTCCTAGTCCCAAGAGGATAGATGAGGTTGTTGCAGTGAATTTAGTGAATGATGCGGTCATACAAGCTGTTTTCAAGATCATTTAGTGTGAATGGGCACTACAACGAAAAGTGGGGCCTTGTTCTTAAGAAATGAACTGACGGTCTCATTTATGAGTAATTAAGCATCAAATACTTGTGAGAAATGCTTGAAATCATCAAGGACTCAATGTTTGAAGCAATTCAACATATGCTAGTCCAAGATAGTATAGATGGAGGTTTGCTGTGAATTTAGTGAATGATGTGGTGATACAAGCTGTTTTCAAGATCATTGAGTGTGAGTGAGTCATTACAACGAAAAGTAGAGCCTTGTTATTGAGAAATGAAGAGACGGTCTCATTTATGAGTAATTAAGCATCAAATACTTGTGAGAAATGCATGAAATCATCAAGGAGTCACTGTTTAAAACAATTGAACATCTTCCTAGTCCCAACCGAGTATAGATGAGGTTGTTGCAGTGAATTTAGTGAATGATGTGGTCATACAAGCTGTTTTCAAATTCATTTAGTGTGAATGAGTCATTACAACGAAAGGTCGAGCCTTGTTCTTAGGAAATGAAGAGACGGACTCATTTATGAGTAATGAAGCATCAAATACTTGTGAGAAATGCCTCAAATGAAAAAGGACTCATTGTTTAAATGAACTCAACATATTCCTAGTCCCACAAGAGTATAGATGAGGTTGTTGCAGTGAATTGAGGGAATGATGTGGTCATACAAGCTGTTTTCAACATCATTGAGTGTGAGTGAGTCATTTCAACGAAAAGTGGAGCCTTGTTCTTAAGAAATGAAGAGGCGACCTCATTTATGAGTAATTAAGCATCAAATACTTGTGAGAAATGCTTGAAACCATCAAGGACTCATTGTTTAAAGCAATTCAACATATACCTAGTCCCAAGAGAGTATAGATGAAGTTGTTGCAGTGAATTTAGTGAATGACGTGGTCTTAGAAGCTGTTTTCAAGATCATTTAGTGTGAATGAGTCATTACTACGAAAAGTGGAGCTTTGTTATTGAGAAATGAAGAGACGGTCTGATTTATGAGTAATTAAGCATCAAATACTTGTGAGAAATGCATGAAATCATCAAGGACTCATTGTTTAAAGCAATTTAACATATACCTAGTCCCAAGAGAGTGTAGATTATGTTGTTGCTGTGAATTTAGTGAATGATGTGGTCATACAAGCTCTTTTCAAGATCATTTAGTGTGAATGAGTCATTGCAACGCAAAGTGGAGCCTTGTTATTGAGAAATGAAGAGACGGTGTCATTTATGAGTAATTAAGCCTCAAATACTTGTGAGAAATGCTTGAAATCCTCAAGGACTCATTGTTTAAAGGAATTCAACATATACCTTGATGCGGAAAACCCCAAAAAGACGTGGCTTAGGGACCCAACGCACACAATGAATCAAAGAACAACCAGGAAAGCTAAATCAGGGTTTAATAACACAAACCCTAGACCCAAAATTCGAAGGAACACGAACCTAGGGTATTCAAGATGGATATGGACGCCACACTCCAGAAGAGGAAGGAATTGGGAGTGATAAGTCGATTTGAACGCCACAAGAAGAAAACCTCTTGATAAGTTCTTTAGTTCTCAAAAGAACCGAAGGAGAAACCCTTGCTTTCTATTTCACTGAAAGTTGTCTGATTTCTTGATTGTCTGATCTGCAAAGCTTACAAGGGGTGCCTATTTATAGGCTTAGATAGCAATCCTAAAGAGGCAAAATTCGTATTTAGGACAATTCCTTGTTTAGGAGGAATTCCTATCTAGGTACAAATTCTTATATGGAAAATAAACTCCTAATTTGGAGTGACTACTATTATTAGTCCTAATATTTTAATTACTCTAATGATATTAATAAAGCCTGGACTCTCTTCCAAGTTTAAATTCGCACCATTTGAAGTTGGGTTGGCCTGAGCGTCCTGAATCAGCCCATTCGGTGCTTCTTTAATCTTTCTGGCCCTAGCTCGTGTTATTGGGTCTTCTGGAATGTGCAATGGACCTCTTGCATCCATTGAAGCCTTCCACCCTTCATGTCTACGGTTCTCATCATACCTAGTCCCAAGAGAGTATAGATGAGGTTGTTGCCGTGAATTTAGTGAATGATGTGGTCATACAAGCTGTTTTCTAGATCATTTAGTGTGAATGAGTCATTACAACGAAAAGTGGAGCCTTGTTATTGAGAAATGAAGAGACGGGCTGATTTATGAGTAATTAAGCATCAAATACTTGTGAGAAATGCTTGAAATCATCAAGGACTCATTGTCTAAAGGAATTCAACATATACCTAGTCCCAAGAGAGTGTAGATTATGTTGTTGTTGTGAATTTAGTGAATGATGTGGTCATACAAGCGGTTTTCAAGATAATTTAGTGTGCATGAGTCATTACAACGAAAAGTGGAGCCTTGTTCTTAACAAAGGAAGATACGGTCTCATTTATGAGTAATTAAGCATCAAATACTTGTGAGAAATGCTTGAAATCATCAAGGACTCAATATTTAAAGCAATTCAACATATACCTAGTCCCAAGAGAGTTTCGATGAGGTTGTTGCAGTGAATTTAGTGAATGATGTGGTCATACAAGCTGTTTTCAAGATCATTTAGTGTGAATGAGTCTTTACAACGAAAAGTGGAGCTTTGTTTTTGAGAAATGAAGAGACGGTCTGATTTATGAGTGATTAAGCATCAAATACTTGTGAGAAATGCTTGAAATCGTCAAGGACTCATTGTTTAAAGCAATTCAACATATACCTAGTCCCAAGAGAGTTTCGATGAGGTTGTTGCAGTGAATTTAGTGAACGATGTGGTCATACAAGCTGTTTTCAAGATCATTTAGTGTGAATTAGTCTTTACAACGAAAAGTGGAGCCCTGTTCTTAAGAAATGAAGAGACGATCTCATTTATGAGTAATTAAGCATCAAATACTTGCGAGAAATGCTTGTAATCATCAAGGACTCATTGTTTAAAGCAATTCGACATATACCTAGTCCCAAGAGAGTATAGATGAAGTTGTTGCAGTGAATTTAGTGAATGATGTGGTCTTACAAGCTGTTTTCAAGATCATTTAGTGTGAATCAGTCATTACAACTAAAAGTGGAGCCTTGTTATTGAGAAATGAAGAGACGGTCTCATTTAGGAGTAATTAAGCATCAAATACTTGTGAGAAATGCTTGAAATCATCAAGGACTCATTGTCTAAAGGAATTCAACATATACCTAGTCCCAAGAGAGTGTAGATTATGTTGTTGCTGTGAATTTAGTGAATGATGTGGTCATACAAGCGGTTTTCAAGATAATTTAGTGTGCATGAGTCATTACAACGAAAAGTGGAGCCTTGTTCTTAACAAAGGAAGACACGGTCTCATTTATGAGTAATTAAGCATCAAATACTTGTGAGAAATGCTTGAAATCATCAAGGACTCAATATTTAAAGCAATTCAACATATACCTAGTCCCAAGAGAGTTTCGATGAGGTTGTTGCAGTGAATTTAGTGAATGATGTGGTCATACAAGCTGTTTTCACGATCATTTAGTGTGAATGAGTCATTACAACGAAAAGTGGAGCCTTGTTATTGAGAAATGAAGGGACGGTCTCATTTTTGAGTAATTAAGCATCAAATAATTGTGAGAAATGCTTGAAATCATCACGGACTCGTTGTTTAAAGCAATAGAACATCTTCCTAGTCCCAAGAGAGTATAGATGAGGTTGTTGCAGTGAATTTAGCCAATGATGTGGTCATACAAGCTGTTTTCGCGATCATTTAGTGTGAATGAGTCATTACAACGAAAAGTGGAGCCTTGTTATTGAGAAATGAAGGGACGGTCTCATTTTTGAGTAATTAAGCATCAAATAATTGTGAGAAAGGCTTGTAATGATAAGGACTCATTGTTTAAAGCAATTCAACATATTCCTAGTCCCAAGAGAGTAGAGATGAGGTTGTTGCAGTGAATTTTGTGAATGATGTGGTCATAGAAGCTGTTTTCTAGATCATTTAGTGTGAATGAGCCATTACAACGAAAAGTGGAGCCTTGTTCTTAAGAAATGAAGTGACGGTCTCATTTATGAGTAATTAAGCATCAAATACCTGTTAGAAATGCTTGAAATCATCAGGGACTCATTGTTTAAAGCAATAGAACATCTTCCTAGTCCCGAGAGAGTATAGATGAGGTTGTTGCAGTGAATTTCGTGAATGATGTGGTCATACAAGCTGTTTTCGAGATCATTTAGTGTGAATGAGTCATTACAACGAAGAGTGGACCCTCGTTACCAAGAAATGGAGAGACCGTGTCATTTTTGAGGAATTAAGCATCAAATACTTGGGAGAAATGCTTGAAATCGTCAAGGACTCATTGTTTAAAGCAATTCAACATATTTGTAGTCCCAAGAGAGTATAGATGAGGTTCTTGCAGTGAATTTAGTGAATGATGTAGTCATACAAGCTGTTTTCAAGTTCATTTAGTGTGAATGAGTCATTACAACGAAACGTGGAGGCTTGTTATTAAGAAATGGAGAGACGGTCTCATTTTTTATTAATTAAGCCTCAAATACTTCTGAGAAAAGCTTGAAGTCGTCAAAGACACTTTGTTTAGAGCAATTCAACAAATTCCTTGTCCCAAGAGAGCATAGATGAGGTTCTTGCAGTGAATTTACTGAATGAATGTTCATCCAAGCTGTTTTCAAAATCATTTAGTGTGAATGAGCCATTACAACGAAAGGTGGAGCCTTGTTATTGAGAAATGAAGAGACGGTCTCATTTATGAGTAATTAAGCCTCAAATAATTGTGAGAAATGGTTGAAATCATAAGGACTTATTGTTTAAAGCAATTCAACATATTCCTAGTCCCAAGTGTGTATAGATGAGGTTCTTGCAGTGAATTTAGTGAATGATGTGGTCATACAAGCTGTTTTCAAGATCATTTACTGTGAATGAGTCATTACAACGAAAAGTGGAGCCTTGTTATTGAGAAATGAGGAGACGGTCTCATTTATGAGTAATTAAGCATGAAATAGTTGTGAAAAATGCTTGAAATCATAAGGACTCATTGTTTAAAGCAATTCAACATATACCTAGACCCAAGAGAGTATAGATGAGGTTGTTGATGTGAATTTAGTGAATGATGTGGTCTTAGAAGCTCTTTTCAAGTTCATTTAGTGTGAATGAGTCATTACAACGAAAAGTAGAGCCTTGTTATTAAGAAATGAAGAGACGGACTCATTTATGAGTAATTGAGCATCAAATACTTGTGAGAAATGCTTGAAATCATCAAGGACTCATTGTTTAAAGCAATTCAACATATGCCTAGTCCCAAGAGAGTATAGATGTGGTTCTTGCACTGAATTTAGTGAATGATGTGGTCATACAAGCTGTTTTCAAGATCATTTAGTGTGAATGAGTCTTTGCAACGAAAAGTGGAGCCTTGTCTTTAAGAAATGGTGAGACGGTCTGACTTCGGAGTAATTAAGCATCAAATACTTGTCAGAAAGGCTTGGAATCCTCAAAGACTCATTGTTGGAAGCAATTCAACCTATGCCTAGTCCCAAGAGAGTATAGATGAGGTTGTTGCAGTGAATTTAGTGAATGGTGTGGTCATACAAGCTGTTTTGAAGATCATTTAATGTGAAAGAGTCATTACAACGTAAAGTGGAGCCTTGTTATCGAGAAATGAGGAGACGGCCTCATTTATGACTAATTATGCATCAAATGCTTGTGAGAAATGCTTGAAATCATCAAGGACTCATTGTTTAAAGCAATTCAACATATACCGAGTCCCAAGAGAGTATAGAGGAGGTTGTTGCAGTGAATTTAGTGAATGATGTGGTCTTACAAGCTGTTTTCTAGATGATTTAGTGTGAATCATTCATTACAACGAAAAGTGGTGCCTTGTTCTTAAGAAATGAAGAGACAGTCTCATTTATGAGTAATTAAGCATCAAATACTTGTGAGAAATGCTTAAAATCATCAAGGACTCATTGTTCGAAGCAATTCAACATATTCCTAGTCCCAAGAGAGTATAGCTTAGGTTGTTGCAGTGAATTTAGTGAATGATGTGGTCATACAAGCTGTTTTCTTGATCATTTAGTGTGAATGAGTCATTACAAAAAAAAGTGAAGCCTTGTTATTGAGAGATGAAGAGACGGTGTCATTTATGAGTAATTAAGTATCAAATACTTGTGAGAAATGCTTGAAATCATGAGGACTCATTGTTTAAAGCAATTCAACATATTCCTAGTCCCCAGAGGGTATAGATGAGGTTGTTGTAGTGAATTTAGTGAATGATGTGGTCATACAAGCCATTTTCAAGATCTTTTAGTGTGAATGAGTCATTACAGCGAAGAGTGGAGCCTTGACATTAAGAAATGGAGAGACCGTCTCATTTATGAGTAATTAAGCATCACATACTTGTGAGAAATGCTTGACATCATCAAGGACTCATTGTTTAAAGCAATTCAACATATTCCTAGTCCCAAGAGAGTATAGATGAGGTTGTTGCAGTGAATTTAGCGAATGATGTGGTCTTACAATCTGTTTTCTAGATCATTTAGTGTGAATCATTCATTACAACGAAAAGTGGTGCCTTGTTCTTAAGAAATGAAGAGACGGTCTCATTTATGAATAATTAAGCCTCAAATACGTGTGAGAAAAGCTTCAAATCAAAAAGGACTCATTGTCTAAAGCAACTCAACATATTCCTAGTCCCAAGAAAGTGTAGATGAGGTTGTTGCAGTGAATTTGGGAATGATGTGGTCACACAAGCAGTTTTCGAGATCATTTAGTGTGAATGAGTCATTACAATGAAGAGTGGAGCCTTGTTATTAGGAAATGGAGAGACCGTCTCATTTATGAAAAATGAAGCATCAAATACTTGTGAGAAATGCTTAAAATCATCAAGGACTCATTGTTCGAAGCAATTCAACATATTCCTAGTCCCAAGAGAGTATAGCTTAGGTTGTTGCAGTGAATTTAGTGAATGATGGGGTCATACAAGCTGTTTTCTTGATCATTTAGTGTGAATGAGTCATTACAACAAAAAGTGGAGCCTTGTTATTGAGAGATGAAGAGACGGTGTCATTTATGAGTAATTAAGTATCAAATACTTGTGAGAAATGCTTGAAATCATGAGGACTCATTGTTTAAAGCAATTCAACATATTCCTAGTCCCCAGAGGGTATAGATGAGGTTGTTGCAGTGAATTTAGTGAATAATGTGGTCATACAAGCCGTTTTCAAGATCATTTAGTGTGAATGAGTCATTACAGCGAAGAGTGGAGCCTTGATATTAAGAAATGGAGAGACCGTCTCATTTATGAGTAATTAAGCATCAAATACTTATGAGAAATGCTTGACATGATGAAGGACTCATTGTTTAAAGCAATTCAACATATTCCTAGTCCCAAGAGAGTATAGATGAGGTTGTTGCAGTGAATTTAGCGAATGATGTGGTCTTACAATCTGTTTTCCCGATCCTTTAGTGTGAATGAGTCATTACAACGAGAAGTGGAGCCTTGTTCTTATGAAATGAAGAGACGGTCTCATTTATGAGTGATTAGGCATCAAATACTTAGGAGAAATGCTTGAAATCCTCAAGGACTCATTGTTTAAAGCAATTGAACATCTCCCTAGTCCCAAGAGAGTATAGATGAGGTTGTTGCAGTGAATTTACTGAATGATGTGGTCATACAAGCTGTTTTGAAGATCATTTAGTGTGAATGAGTCATTACAACAAAAAGTAGAGCCTTGTTCTTAAGAAATGAAGAGAAGGTCTCATTTATGAGTTATTAGGCATCAAATACTTGGGACAAATGCTTGAAATCCTCGAGGACTCATTGTTTAAAGCAATTAAACATCTTCCTAGTCCCAAGTGAGTATAGATGAGGTTGTTGCAGTGAATTTAGTGAATGATGTGGTCATACAAGCTGTTTTCAAGATCATTTAGTGCGAATGAGTCATTACAACGAAAAGTGGAGCCTTGTTATTAAGAAATGGACAGACCGTCTCATTTTTGAGTAATTAAGCATCAAATACTTGTGAGAAAGGCTTGAAATCCTCAAGGACTCATTGTTTAAAGCAATTGAACATCTTCCTAGTCCCAAGAGAGTATAGATGATGATGTTGCAGTGAATTTAGTGAATGATGTGGTGAAACAAGCAGTTTTCTTGATCATTTAGTGTGAATCAGTCATTACAACGAAAAGTGGAGCCTTGTTGTTGAGAGATGAAGAGACGGTCTCATTTATAAGTAATTAAGTATCCAATACAAGTGAGAAATGCTTGAAATCATAAGGACTCATTCTTTAAAGCAATTCAACGTATTCCTAGTCCCAAGAGAGTATAGCTTAGGTTGTTGCACTGACTTTAGTGAATGATATGGTCATACAAGCTGTTTTCAAGATCATTTGGTGTGAATGAGTCATTACAACGAAAAGTGGAGCCTTGTTATTGATAGATGAAAAGACGGTCTCATTTATGAGTGATTAAGTATCAAATACTTGGGAGAAATGCTTGAAATCGTAAGGACTCATTGTTTAAAGCAATTCAACATATTCCTAGTCCCAAGTGAGTATAGCTTAGGTTTTTGCAGTGAATTTAGTGAATGATGTGGCCTTAGAAGCTGTTTTCAAGATCATTTAGTCTGAATGAGACATTACAACGAGAAGTGGAGCCTTGTTATTATGAAATGGCGAGACCATCTCATTTTTAAGTAATTAAGCATCAAATACTTGTGAGAAGGGCTTGAAATCCTCAAAGACTCATTGTTGAAAGCAATTTCGACGTTTCCTAGTCCGAAGAGAGTGTAGATGAGGTTGTTGTAGTGAAATTTAGTGGAATGATGTGGTCATACAAGCTGTTTCCAGATCATTTAGTGTGAATGAGTCATTACGACGAAAGGTGGAGCCTTGTTGTTGAGAAATGAAGACGACGGTCTCCTTTATGAGTAATTAAGCATCAAATACTAGTGAGAATGCTTGAAATCATCAAGGACTCATTGTTTTAAAGCAATTCAACATATTCCTTGTCCCAAGAAGTATAGATGAGGTTGTTGCAGTGAATTTAGTGAATGATGTGTCTTACAAGCTGTTCTCTCGATCATTTATTGTGAATGAGTCATTACAACGAAAAGTGGAGCCTTGTTCTTAGGAAATGAGGAGACGGTCTCATTTATGTGTAATTAGGCATCAAAATACTTNTACTTAAGCATCAAATACTTGTGAGAAATGATTGAAATCATCAAGGACTCATTGTTTAAAGCAATAGAACATCTTCCTAGTCCCAAGAGAGTATAGATGAGGTTGTTGCGGTGAATTTAGTGAATGATGGTGTCATACAAGCTGTTTTCCACGATCATTTAGTGTGAATGAGTCATTACAACGAAGTGTGGAGCCTTCTTATTAAGAAATGGAGAGACCGTCTCATTATTGAGTAATTAAGCGAGAAATACTTGTGTGAAAGGCTTGAAATCCTCAGAGACTCATTGTTGAAAGCAATTCAACGTTTTCCTACTCCCAAGAGTGTAGAGATGAGGTTGTTGCAGTGAATTTTGTGAATGATGTGGTCATACAAGCAGTTTTCAAGATCATTTAGTGTGAATGAGTCGTTACAACAAAAAGTGGAGCCTTGTTCTTAAGAAATGAAGAGACGGTGTCATTTATGAGTAATTAAGCCTCAAATTCTTGTGAGAAATGCTTTGAAATCTTCAAGGACTCATTGTTTAATGCAATAAAACATCTTCCTAGTCCCAAGAGAGTATAAATGAGGTTGTTGCAGTGAATTTAGTGAATGATGTGGTCATACAAGCTGTTTTCAAGATCATTTAGTGTGAATGAGTCATTACAACGAAGAGTGGAGCCTTGTTATTAAGAAATAGAGAGACCGTCTCATTTATGAGCAATTAAGCATCAAATACTTGTGAGAAATGCTTGAAATCATCAAGGAAGCATTGTTTAAAGCAATAGAACTTGTTCCTAGTCCCAAGAGAGTATAGATGAGGTTGTTGCAGTGAATTTAGTGAATGATGTGGTCATAAAAGCTGTTTTCAAGATCATTTAGTGTGAATGAGTCATTACAACAAAAAGTGGATCCTTGTTATTGAGAAACGAAGAGACGGTCTCATTTACGAGTAATTAAGCATCAAATAATTGTGAGAAATGCTTGAAATCATAAATACTCATTGTTTAAAACAATTCAACATATTCCTAGTCCTAAGAGAGTATAGATGAAGTTCTTGCAGTGAATTTAGTGAATGGTGTGGTCATACAAGCTGTTTTCAAGTTCATTAGTGTGAATGAGTCATTACAATGAAAGGTGGAGCCTTGTTCTTAGGAAATGAAGAGACGGTCTCATTTATGAGTAATTAAGCATCAAATAGTGGTGAGAAATGCTTGAAATCATCAAAGACTCCTTGTTTAACGCAATAGAACATCTTCCTAGTCGCAAGAGAGTGTAGATGAGGTTGTTGCAGTGAATTTAGTGAATGATGTGGTCGTACAAGCTGTTTTCAACATCATTTAGTGTGAATGAGTCATTAAAGCGAAAAGTGGAGCCTTGTTCACAAGAAATGAAGAGACGGTCTCATTTATGAGTAATTAAGCATCAAGTAGTGGTGAGAAATGCTTGAAATCATCAAGGACTCATTGTTTAAAGCAATAAAACATCTTCGTAGTCCCAAGAGAGTGTAGATGAGGTTGTTGCAGTGAATTTAGTGAATGATGTGGTCATACAAGCTGTTTTCGAGATCATTTAGTGCGAATGAGTCATTACAACGAAAAGTGGAGCCTTGTTATTGAGAAATGAAGAGACAGTCTCTTTTATGAGTAATTAAGCATGAAATAGTGGTGAGAAATGCTTGAAATCATCAAGGACTCATTGTTTAAAGCAATTGAACATCTTCCTAGTCCCAAGAGAGTATAGATGAGGTTGTTGTAGTGAATTCAGTGAATGATGTGGTCATACAAGCTGTTTTCAAGATCATTTAGTGTCAATGAGTCATTACAACGAAGGGTGGAGCCTTGTTATTAAGAAATGGAGAGACCGTCTCATGTTTGAGTAATTAAGCATGAAATACTTGCGAGAAAGGCTTGAAATCCTCAAAGACTCATTGTTGAAAGCAATTGAACGTTTTACTAGTGCCAAGAGAGTATAGATGAGGTTGTTGCAGTGAATTTAGTGAATGATGTGGTCATACAAGCAGTTTTGAAGATCATTTAGTGTGAATGAGTCGTTACAACGAAAAGTGGAGCCTTGTTCTTAAGAAATGAAGAGACGGTGTCATTTATGATTAATTAGGCATCAAATTCTTGTGAGAAATGCTTGAAATCTTCAAGGTCTCATTGTTTAAAGCAATAGAACATCTTCCTACTCCCAAGAGAGTATAGGTGAGGTTCTTGCAGTGAATTTAGTGAATGATGTGGACATAAAAGCTGTTTTCAAGATCATTTAGTGTGAATGAGTCATTACAACAAAAAGTGGAGCCTTGTTATTGTGAAATGAAGAAATGATCTCATTTATGAGTAATTAAGCATCAAATACTTGTCAGAAATGCTTGAAATCATCAAGGACTCATTGTTTAAAGCAATTGAACATCTTCCTAATCCCAAGAGGGTATAGATGAGGTTGTTGCAGTGAATTTAGTGAATGATGTGGTCATACAAGCTGTTTTCAAGATCATTTAGTGTGAATGAGTCCTTACAACGAAAAGTGGAGCCTTGTTATTGAGAAATGAAGAGACGGTCACATTTTTGAGTAATTCAGCATCAAATACTTGTGAGAAAAGCTTGAAATCATCAGGACTCATTGTTTAAAGCAATTCAACATATTCCTAGTCCCAAGAAAGTATAGATGAGGTTCCTGCAGTGAATTTTGTTAATGATATGGTCATACAGGCTGTTTTCAAGTTCATTTGGTGTCAATGAGTCATTACAACGAAAGGTGGAGCCTTGTTCTTAGGAAATGAACAGACGGTCTTATTTATGAGATATTAAGCATCAAAAAGCACTCATTGTTTAAAGCAACACAACATATTCCTAGTCCCAAGAGAGTGTAGATGAGGTTTTTCCAGTGAATTTAGTGAATGATGTGGTCATACAAGCTGTTCTCAAGATCATTTAGTGTGAATGACTCATTACGACGAAGAGTGGAGCCTTATTATTAAGAAATGGAGAGGCCGTCACATTTTTGAGTAATTAAGCATCAAATACTTGTGAGAAAGGCTCGAAATCATCAAAGACTCATTGTTGAAAGCAATTCAACGTTTTCCTAGTCCCAAGAGAGTATAGATGAGGTTGTTGCAGTGAATTTAGTGAATCATGTCGTCATACAAGCTGTTTTCAAGCACATTTAGTGTGAATGAGTCACTACAACGAAAGGTGGAGCCTTGTTCTCAGGAAATGAAGGGAGGGTCTCCTTTATGAGTAATTAACCATCAAATACTTGTGAGAAATGCTCCAAATCAAAAAGCAGTCATTGTTTAAAGCAACTCATCATATTCCTAATCCCAAGAGAGTGTAGATGAGGTTATTGCAGTGAATTTAGTGAATGATGTGGTCATACAAGCTGTTTTCAAGATCATTTAGTGTGAATTATTCATTACAACGACGAGTGGAGCCTTATTATTAAGAAATGGAGAGACTGTGTCATTTTGAGTAATTAAGCATCAAATACTTGTGAGAATCGCTCGAAATCATCAAAGACTCACTGTTGAAAGCAATTCAACGTTTTCCTAGTCCCAAGAGAGTATAGATGAGGTTGTTGCAGTGAATTTAGTGAATCATGTGGTCATACAAGCTGTTTTCAAGATCATTTAGTGTGAATGAGTCATTACAACGAAAAGTGGAGCCTTGTTCTTAAGAAATGAAGAGACGGTCTCATTTATGAGTAATTAAGCATCAAATACTTGTGAGAAATGATTGAAATCATCAAGGACTCATTGTTTAAAGCAATAGAACATCTTCCTAGTCCCAAGAGAGTATAGATGAGGTTGTTGCGGTGAATTTAGTGAATGATGTGGTCATACAAGCTGTTTTCAAGATCATTTAGTGTGAATGAGTCATTAAAACGAAGAGTGGAGCCTTGTTATTAAGAAATGGAGACACCATCTCATTATTGAGTAATTAAGCGTGAAATACTTGTGTGAAAGGCTTGAAATCATCAGAGACTCATTGTTGAAAGCAATTGAACGTTTTCCTACTCCCAAGAGAGTAGAGATGAGGTTGTTGCAGTGAATTTTGTGAATGATGTGGTCATACAAGCAGTTTTCAAGATCATTTAGTGTGAATGAGTCGTTACAACGAAAAGTGGAGCCTTGTTCTTAAGAAATGAAGAGACGGTGTCATGTATGAGTAATTAAGCATCAAATTCTTGTGAGAAATGCTTGAAATCTTCGAGGACTCATTGTTTAATGCAATAAAACATCTTCCTAGTCCCAAGAGAGTATAAATGAGGTTGTTGCAGTGAATTTAGTGAATGATGTGGTCATACAAGCTGTTTTCAAGATCATTTAGTGTGAATGAGTCATTACAACGAAGAGTGGTGCCTTGTTATTAAGAAATAGAGAGACCGTCTCATTTATGAGCAATTAAGCATCAAATATTTGTGAGAAATGCTTGAAATCATCAAGGAAGCATTGTCTAAAGCAATAGAACTTGTTCCTAGTCCCAAGAGAGTATAGATGAGGTTGTTGCAGTGAATTTAGTGAATGATGTGGTCATAAAAGCTGTTTTCAAGATCATTTAGTGTGAATGAGTCATTACAACAAAAAGTGGATCCTTGTTATTGAGAAATGAAGAGACGGTCTCATTTACAAGTAATTAGGCATCAAATAATTGTGAGAAATGCTTGAAATCATAAATACTCATTGTTTAAAACAATTCAACATATTCCTAGTCCTAAGAGAGTATAGATGAAGTTCTTGCAGTGAATTTAGTGAATGGTGTGGTCATACAAGCTGTTTTCAAGTTCATTTAGTGTGAATGAGTCATTACAATGAAAGGTGGAGCCTTGTTCTTAGGAAATGAAGAGACGGTCTCATTTATGAGTAATTAAGCATCAAATAGTGGTGAGAAATGCTTGAAATCATCAAGGACTCATTGTTTAACGCAATAGAACATCTTCCTAGTCCCAAGAGAGTGTAGATGAGGTTGTTACAGTGAATTTACTGAATGATGTGGTCATACAAGCTGCTTTCAAGATCATTTAGTGTGAATGAGTCATTAAAGCGAAAAGTGGAGCCTTGTTCTCAAGAAATGAAGAGACGGTCTCATTTATGAGTAATTAAGCATCAAATACTTGTGAGAAATGCTTCAAATCAAAACGCGCTCATTGTTTTAAGCAACTCAACATATTCCTAGTCCCAAGAAAGTATAGATGAGGTTGTTGCAGTGAATTTAGTGATTGATGTGGTGATACAAGCTGTTTTCAAGATCATTTAGTGTGAATGAGTCATTAAAACGAAGAGTGGAGCCTTATTATTAAGAAATGGAGAGACCGTCTCATTTTTGAGTAATTAGGCATCAAATACTTGTGAGAAAGGCTTGAAATCATCAAAAGACTCATTGTTTAAAGCAATATAACGTCTTCCTAGTCCCAAGAGAGTATAGATGAGGTTGTTGCAGTGAATTTAGTGAATGATGTGGTCATACAAGCTGTTTTCAAGATCATTTAGTGTGAATGAGTCATTACAACGAAAAGTGGAGCCTTGTTATTGAGAAATGAAGAGACAGTCTCATTTACAAGTAATTAAGCATCAAATAATTGTGAGAAATGCTTGAAATCATAAATACTCATTGTTTAAAACAATTCAACATATTCCTAGTCCTAAGAGAGTATAGATGATGTTCTTGCAGTGAATTTAGTGAATGGTGTGGTCATACAAGCTGTTTTCAAGTTCATTTAGTGTGAATGAGTCATTACAATGAATGGTGGAGCTTGTTCTTAGGAAATGAAGAGACGGTCTCATTTATGAGTAATTAAGCATCAAATACTTGTGAGAAATGCTTGAAATCATAAGGACTCATTGTTTAAAGCAATTCAACAAATTCCTAGTCCCAAGAGAGTATAGATGAGATTGTTGCAGTGAATTTAGTGAATGATGTGGTCATACAGTCTGTTTTCAAGTTCATTTAGTGTGAACAAGTCATTACAATGAAAAGTGGAGCCTTGTTCATAAGAAATGAAGAGAAGGTCTGATTTATGAGTAATTAGGCATCAAGTAGTGGTGAGAAATGCTTGAAATCATCAAGGACTCATTGTTTAAAGCAATAAAACATCTTCGTAGTCCCAACAGAGTATAGATGAGGTTGTTGCAGTGAATTTAGTGAATGATGTGGTCATACAAGCTGTTTTCAAGATGATTTAGCTGTCAATGAGTCATTACAATGAAAAGTGGAGCCTTGTTTCTTAAGAAATGAAGAGACGGTCTCATTTATGAGTAATTGAGCATCAAATTCTGTGAGAAATGCTTGAAATCATAAAGGACTCATTGTTAAAGCAATAGAACATCTTCCTAGTCCCAAGAGAGTTATAGATGAGGTTGTTACAGTGAATTTAGTGAATGATGTGCCCATACATGCAGTTTCAGGATCATTTAGTGTGAATGAGTCGTTTACAACGAAAAGGGGAGCCTTGTTCTTAAGAATTGTAGAGATGGTCTCATTTATGAGTAATTAAGCATCAAATACTTGTGAGAAATGCTTGAAATCATCAAGGACTCATTGTTTAAAGCAATTCAACAAATTCCTAGTCCCAAGAGAGTATAGATGAGGTTGTTGCAGTGAATTTAGTGAATGATGTGGTCATACAAGCTGTTTTCAAGATCATTTAGTGTGAATGAGTCATTACAACGAAAAGTGGAGCCTTGTTATTGAGAAATGAAGAGACGGTCTCATTTATGAGTAATTAAGCATCAAATACTTGTGAGAAATGCTTGAAATCATCAAGGACTCATTGTTTAAAGCAATTCAACATATACCTAGTCCCAAGAGAGTATAGATGAGGTTGTTGCAGTGAATTTAGTGAATGATGTGGTCATACAAGCTGTTTTCAAGATCATTTAGTGTGAATGAGTCATTACAACGAAAAGTGGAGCCTTGTTATTGAGAAATGAAGAGACGGTCTCATTTATGAGTAATTAAGCATCAAATACTTGTGAGAAATGCTTGAAATCATCAAGGACTCATTGTTTAAAGCAATTCAACATATACCTAGTCCCAAGAGAGTATAGATGAGGTTGTTGCAGTGAATTTAGTGAATGATGTGGTCATACAAGCTGTTTTCAAGATCATTTAGTGTGAATGAGTCATTACAACGAAAAGTGGAGCCTTGTTATTGAGAAATGAAGAGACGGTCTCATTTATGAGTAATTAAGCATCAAATACTTGTGAGAAATGCTTGAAATCATCAAGGACTCATTGTTTAAAGCAATTCAACATATACCTAGTCCCAAGAGAGTATAGATGAGGTTGTTGCAGTGAATTTAGTGAATGATGTGGTCATACAAGCTGTTTTCGAGATCATTTAGTGTGAATGAGTCTGTGCAACGAAAAGTGGAGCCTTAGTTCTTAAGAAATGGAGAGACCGTCTCATTTTTAAATAATTAATCATCAAAATACTTTTAAAATTCTTAAATCCTCAAAGACTCATTGTTGAAAGCAATTCTCACGTGTTTATAGTCCCGAGAGAGTATAGATGAGTTGTTGAGTGAATTTGTGTGAATGATGTGGTCATACAAGCAGTTTTCAAGATCATTTTAGTGTGAATGAGTCATTAAAATGAAAAGTGGAGCCTTGTTCTTAAGAAATGAAGAGACGGTCCTCATTTATGAGTAATTAAGCTTCAAATACTTGAGAGAAATGCTTGAAATCATCAAGGACTCATTGTTTAAAGCAATTGAATATCTTCCTAGTCCCCAGAGAGTATAGATGAGGTTGTTGCAGTGAATTTAGTGAATGATGTGGTCATACAAGCTGTTTTCAAGATCATTTAGGGTGAATGTGCCATTAAAACGAAAAGTGGAGCCTTGTTATTGAGAAATGAAGAGACGGTCTCATTTATGAATAATTAAGCATCAAATAATTGTGAGAAATGCTTGAAATCATAAGGACTCATTGTTTAAAGCAATTCAACATATTCCTAGTCCCAAGAGACTATAGATGCGGTTGTTCCAGTGAATTTAGTGAATGATGTGGTCATACAAGCTGTTTTCCATTTCATTTAGTGTAAATGAGTCATTACAACGAAAGGTGGAGCCTTGTTCTTAGGAAATGAAGAGGCGGTCTCATTTATGAGTAATTAAGCATCAAATACTTGCGAGATGTGCTTGAAATCATAAGGACTCACTGTTTTATGCAATTCAACATATTCCTAGTGCCAAGAGAGTATAGATGAGGTTCTTGCAGTGAATTTAGTGAATCATGTGGTCATAGAAGCTGTTTTGAAGTTCATTTAGTGTGAATGTGTCATTACAACCAAAAGTGGAGCCTTGTTATTGAAAAATGAAGAGACGGTCTCATTTATGAGTAATTGAGCATGAAATACTTCTGAGAAATGCTTGAAACCATCGAGGACTCATTGTTTAAAGCAATTCAACATATTCCTTGTCCCAAGGGAGTATAGATGTGGTTCTTGCAGTGACTTTAGTGAATGATGTGGTCATAGAAGCTGTTTTCGAGATCATTAAGTGTGAATGAGTCTTTGCAACGAAAAGTGGAGCCGTGTTCTTAAGAAATGGAGAGACCGCCACATTTTTGAGTAATTGAGCATCAAATACTTGTGAGAAAGGCTTGAAATCCTCAAAGACTCATTGTTGAAAGCAATTCAACGTTTTCCTAGTCCCAAGAGAGTATACATGAGGTTGTTGCAGTGAATTTGGTGAATGATGTGGTCATACAAGCAGTTTTCAAGATCATTTAGTGTGAATGAGTCATTACAACGAAAAGTGGAGCCTTGTTCTTAAGAAATGAAGAGACGGTCTCATTTATGAGTAATTCAGCTTCAAATACTCATGAGAAATGCTTGAAATCATCAAGGATTCATTGTTTAAAGCAATAGAATATCTTCCTAGTCCCCAGAGAGTATAGATGAGGTTGTTGCAGTGAATTTAGTGAATGATGTGGCCATACAAGCTGTTTTCAAGACCATTTAGTGTGAATGAGTCATTACAACGAAAAGTGGAGCCTTGTTATTGAGAGATGAAGTGACGGTCTCATTTATGAGTAATTAAGTATCGAACACTTGTGAGAAATGCTTGAAATCATAAGGACTCATTGTTTAAAGCAATTCAACATATTCCTAGTCCCAAGGGAGTATAGCTTAGGTTGTTGCAGTGAATTTAGTGAATTATGTCGTCTTACAAGCTGTTTTCTTGATCATTTAGTGTGAATGAGTCATTACAACGAAAGGTGGAGCCTTGTTCCTAAGAAATGAAGAGACGGTCTCATTTATGAGTAATTAAGCATCAAATACTTGTGAGAAATGCTTGAAATAATAAGGACTCATTGTTTAAAGCAATTCAACGTTTTCCTAGTCCCAAGGGAGTATAGATGAGGTTGTTGCAGTGAATTTGGTGAATGATGTGGTCATACAAGCCGTTTTCAAGAACATTTTGTGTGAATGAGTCATTACAACGAAAAGTGGAGCCTTGTTATTGAGAGATGAAGAGACGGTCTCATTTATGTGTAATTAAGTATCAAATACTTGTGAGAAATGCTTGAAATCATAAGGACTCATTGTTTAAAGCAATTCAACATATTCCTAGTGCCAAGAGAGTATAGCTTAGGTTGTTGCTGTGAATTTACTGAATGATGTGGTCTTACAAGCTGTTTTCTTGATCATTTAGGGTGAATGAGTCATTACAACGAAAATTGGAGCGTTGTTCTTAAGAAATGAAGAGACGGTCTCATTTATGAGTAATTAAGCATCAAATACTTGTGAGAAATGCTTGAAATCATAAGGAGTCATTGTTTAAGGCAATTCAACATATTCCTAGTCCCGAGAGAGTATAGATGAGGTTGTTGCAGTGAATTTAGTGAATGATGTGGTCATACAAGCTGTTTTCATGTTCATTTTGTGTGAATGAGTCATTACAACGAAAGGTGGAGCCTTGTTCTTAGGAAATGAAGAGACGGACTCATTTATGAGTAATTAAGCATCAAATACTTGTGAGAAATGCTTGAAATCATAAGGACTCATTGTTTAAAGCAATTGAACATATTCCTAGTCCCAAGAGAGTATAGATGAGGTTCTTGCAGTGAATATAGTGAATGATGTAGTCGTAAAAGCTGTTTTCAAGTTCATTTAGTTTGAATGAGTCATTACAACGAAAAGTGGGGCCTTGTTCTTGAGAGATGAAGAGACGGTCTCATTTATGTGTAATTATGTATCAAATACGTGTGTGAAAAGCTTGAAATAATAAGGACTCATTGTTTAAAGCAATTCAACATATTCCTAGTCCCAAGAGTGTATTGATGAGATTCTTGCAGTGAATTTAGTGAATGATGTGCTCATACAAGCTGTTTTCAAGTTCACTTAGTGTGAATGAGTCATTACAACAAAACGTGGGGCCTTGTTATTAAGAAATGGAGAGACCGTCTCATTTTTTAGTAATTACGCATCAAATACTTGTGAGAAACGCTTGAAGTCATCAACGACTCATTGTCTAAAGGAATTGAACATCTTCCAAGTACCGAGAGACTATAGATGAGGTTGTTGCTGTGAATTTAGCGAATGATGTGGTCATACAAGCGCTGTTCAAGATCATTTAGTGTGAATGAGTCATTACAACGAAAGGTGGAGCCTTGTTGTTGAGAAATGAAGAGACGGTCTCATTTATGAGTACTTAAGCATCAAATACTTGTGAGAAATGCTTCAAATCATCAAGGACTCATTGTTTAAAGCAATTCAACGCATACCTAGTCCCAAGAGAGTATAGATGAGGTTGTTGCAGTGAATTTATCGAATGATGTGGTCATAAAAGCTGTTTTCAAGTTCATTTAGTGTGAGTGAGTCATTACAACGAAAGGTGGAGGCTTGTTCTTAGGAAATGAAGAGACAGACTCATTTATGAGTAATTAAGCATCAAATACTTGTGAGAAATGCATCAAATCAAAAAGGACTCATTGTTTAAAGCAACTGAACATATTCCTAGTCCCAAGAGAGTATAGATGAGGTTGTTGCCTTGAATTTAGTGAATGATGTGGTCTTAAAAGCTGTTTTCTTGATCATTTATTGTGAAGGAGTCATTACAACGAAAAGTGGAGCGTTGTTCTGAAGAAATGAAGAGACGGTCTCATTTAAGTGTAATTAAGCATCAAATACTTGTGAGAAATGCTTGAAATCATAAGGACTCATTGTTTAAAGCAATTCAACATATTTCCTAGTCCCAAGAGACTATAGATGAGGTTGTTGCAGTGAATTTAGCGAATGATGTGGTCATACAAGCTGTTTTCAAGTTCATTTAGTGTAAGTGAGTCATTACAACGAAGGGTGGAGCCTTGTTCTTAGGAAATGAAGAGACGGACTCATTTATGAGTAATTAAGCATCAAATACTTGTGAGAAATGCATCAAATCAAAAAGGACTCATTGTTTAAAGCAACTGAACATATTCCTAGTCCCAAGAGAGTATAGATGAGGTTGTTGCAGTGAATTTAGTGAATGATGTGGTCTTACAAGCTGTTTTCTTGATCATTTATTGTGAATGAGTCATTACAACGAAAAGTGGAGCGTTGTTCTTAAGAAATGAAGAGACGGTCTCATTTAAGTGTAATTAAGCATCAAATACTTGTGAGAAATGCTTGAAATCATAAGGACTCATTGTTTAAATCAATTGAACATATTCCCAGTCCCAAGAGAGTATAGATGAGGTTCCTGCAGTGAATTTTGTGAATGATGTGGTCATACAAGCTGTTTTCAAGATCATTTAGTGTGAATGAGTCATTACAAGGAAAAGTGGAGCGTTGTTATTGAGAAATAAAGAGACGGACTCATTTATGAGTAACGAAGCATCAAATACTTGTGAGAAACGCTTGAAATCAAAAGGACTCATTGTTTAAAGCAATTCAACATATTCCTAGTCCCAAGAGAGTATAGATGAGGTTGTTGCAGTGAATTTAGTGAATGATGTGGTCTTACAAGCTGTTTTCTTGATCATTTAGTGTGAATGAGTCATGACAAAAAAAAGTGGGGCCTTGTTCTTAAGAAATGAAGAGACGGTCTCATTTATGAGTAATTAAGCATCAAATACTTGTGAGAAATGCTTGAAATCATCACGGACTCATTGTTTAAAGCAATAGAACATCTTCCTAGTCCCAAGAGAGTATAGATGAGGTTGTTGCGGTGAATTTAGTGAATGATTTGGTCATACAAGCTGTTTTGAAGATCATTTAGTGTGAATGAGTCATTACAAGGAAAAGTGGAGCCTTGTTATTGAGAAATAAAGAGACGGACTCATTTATGAGTAATTAAGCATCAAATACTTGTGAGAAACGCTTGAAATCATAAGGACTCACTGTTTAAAGCAATTCAACATATTCCTAGTCCCACGAGAGTATTGATGAGATTCTTGCAGTGAATTTAGGGAATGATGTGGTCATACAAGCTGTTTTCAAGTTCATTTAGTGTAAGTGAGTCATTACAACGAAAGGTGGAGCCTTGTTCTTAGGAAATGAAGAGACGGACTCATTTATGAGTAATTAAGCATCAAATACTTGTGAGAAATGCATGAAATCAAAAAGGACTCATTGTTTAAAGCAACTCAACATATTCCTAGTCCCATGAGAGTATAGATGAGGTTGTTGCAGTGAATTTAGTGAATGATGTGGTCTTACAAGCTGTTTTCTTCATCATTTATTGTGAATGAGTCATTACAACGAACAGTGGAGCCTTGTTGTTGAGAAATGAATAGACGGTCTCATTTATGAGCACTTAAGCATCAAATACTTGTGAGAAATGCTTGAAATCATCAAGGACTCATTGTTTAAAACAATGGAACATCTTCCTAGTCCCAAGAGAGTATAGATGAGGTTGTTGCAGTGAATTCAGTGAATGATGTGGTCATAGAAGCTGTTTTCAAGATCATTTAGTGTGAATGAGTCATTACAACGAAAAGTGGAGCCTTGTTGTTGAGAAATGAAGAGACGGTCTCATTTATGAGTAATTAAGCATCAAATACTAGTGAGAAATGCTTGAAATCATAAGGACTCATTGTTTAAAGCAATTCAACGTATACCTAGTCCCAAGAGGGTGTAGATGAGGTTGTTGCAGTGAATGATGTGGTCATACAAGCTGTTTTCACGATTATGTAGTGTGGATGAGTCATTACAACGAAAAGTGGAGCCTTGTTGTTGAGAAATAAAGAGACGGTCTCATTTATGAGTACTTAAGCATCAAATACTAGTGAGAAATGCATGAAATCATCAAGGACTCATTGTTTAAAGCAATTCAAAGTATACCTAGTCCCAAGAGAGTATAGATGAGGTTGTTGCAGTGAATGATGTGGTCATACAAGCTGTTTTCAAGATCATTTAGTGTGAATGAGTCATTACAACGAAAAGTGGAGCTTTGTTGTTCAAAAATAAAGAGACGGTCTCATTTATGAGTACTTAAGCATCAAATACTTGTGAGAAATGCTTGAAATCATCAAGGACTCATTGTTTAAAGCAATTCAACGTATACCTAGTCCCAAGAGAGTCTAGATGAGGTTGTTGCAGTGAATTGAGTGAATTATGCGGTCTTACAAGCTGTTTTCATGATCATTTAGTGTGAATGAGTCATTACAAGGAAAAGTGTAGCCTTGTTCTTAGGAAATGAAAAGACAGTCTCATTGATGAGTAATTAAGCATCAAATACTTGTGAGAAATGCTTGAAAGCATCAACGACTCATTGTTTCAAGCAATAAAACATCTTCCTAGTCCCAAGAGAGTATAGATCAGGCTGTTGCAGTGAATTTAGTGAATGATGTGGTCATACAAGCTGTTTTCAAGATCATTGAGTGTGAATGTGTCATTACAACGAAAAGTGGAGCCTTGTTATTGAGAAATGAAGAGACGGTCTGATTTATGAGTAATTAAACATCAAATACTTGTGAGAAATGCTTGAAATCATAAGGACTCATTGTTTAAAGCAATTCAACATATTCCTAGTCCCAAGAGAGTATAGATGAGGTTGTTCCAGTGAATTTAGTGAATTATGTGGTCATACAAGCTGTTTTCAATTTCATTTAGGGTAAATGAGTCATTACAACGAAAGGTGGACGCTTGTTCTTAGGAAATGAAGAGACGGACTCATTTACGAGTAAGTAAGCATCAAATACTTGTGAAAAATGCACGAAATCAAAAATGACTCATTGTTTAAAGCAATTCAACGTATACCTAGTCCCAACAGAGTATAGATGAGGTTGTTGCAGTGAATTTAGTGAATGATGTGGCCATACAAGCTGTTTTCAAGAGAATTTAGTGTGAATGAGTCATTACAACGAAAAGTGGAGCCTTGTTGTTGAGAAATGACGAGACGGTCTCATTTATGAGTAATTAAGCATCAAATACTTGTGAGAAATGCTTCAAATCATCAAGGACTCATTGTTTAAAGCAATTCAACATATACCGAGTCCCAAGAGAGTATAGATGAGGTTGTTGCAGTGAATTTAGTGAATGATGTGGTCATACAAGCTGTTTTCAAGATCATTTAGTGTGAATGAGTCATTACGACGAAAAGTGGAGCCTTGTTCTTAGGAAATGAAGAGACGGACTCATTTATGAGTAATTAAGCGTCAAATACTTGTGAGAAATGCATCAAATAAAAAAGGACTCATTGTTTAAAGAAACTCAACATATTCCTAGTCCCAAAAGAGTATAGATGAGGTTGTTGCAGTCAATTTAGTGAATTATGTGGCCATAAAAGCTGTGTTCAAGATCATTTCGTATGAATGAGTCATTACAACGAAAAGCGTAGCCTTGTTGTTGAGAAATGACGAGACGGTCTCATTTATGAGTAATTAAGCATCAAATACTTGTGGGAAATGCTTGAAATGTTCAAGGACTCATTGTTTCAAGCAATTCAACGTATACCTAGTCCCAAGAGAGTATAGATGACGTTGCTGCAGTGAATTTTGTGAATGATGTGGCCTTACACGCTGTTTTCTTGATCTGTTAGTGTGAATGAGTCATTACAACGAAAAGTGGAGCCTTGTTCTTAAGAAATGAAGAGACGGTCTCATTTATGAGTAATTATGCATCAAATACTTGCGAGATGTGCTTGAAATCATAAGGACTCACTGTTTTAAGCAATTCAACATATTCATAGTCCTAAGAGAGTATAGATGAGGTTCTTGGAGGGAATTTAGTGAATGATGTGGTCATAGAAGCTGTTTTGAAGTTCATTTAGTGTGAATGTGTCATTACAACCAAAAGTGGAGCCTTGTTATTGAAAAATGAAGAGACGGTCTCATTTATGAGTAATTGAGCATCAAATACTTCTGAGAAATGATTGAAATCATCGAGGACTCATTGTTTAATGTAATTCAACATATTCCTAGTCCCAAGAGAGTATAGATGTGGTTCTTGCAGTGACTTTAGTGATTGATGTGGTCATACAAGCTGTTTTCGAGATCATTTAGTGTGAATGAGTCTGTGCAACGAAAAGTGGAGCCTTGTTCTTAAGAAATGGAGAGACCGTCTCATTTTTGAGTAATTAAGCATCAAATACTTTCGAGAAAGGCTTGAAATCCTCAAAGACTCATTGTTGAAAGCAATTCAACGTTTTCCTAGTCCCGAGAGAGTATAGATGAGGTTGTTGCAGTGAATTTGGTGAATGATGTGGTCATACAAGCAGTTTTCAAGATCATTTAGTGTGAATGAGTCATTAAAATGAAAAGTGGAGCCTTGTTCTTAAGAAATGAAGAGACGGTCTCATTTATGAGTAATTAAGCTTCAAATACTTGAGAGAAATGCTTGAAATCATCAAGGACTCATTGTTTAAAGCAATTGAATATCTTCCTAGTCCCCAGAGAGTATAGATGAGGTTGTTGCAGTGAATTTAGTGAATGATGTGGTCATACAAGCTGTTTTCAAGATCATTTAGGGTGAATGTGCCATTAAAACGAAAAGTGGAGCCTTGTTATTGAGAAATGAAGAGACGGTCTCATTTATGAATAATTAAGCATCAAATAATTGTGAGAAATGCTTGAAATCATAAGGACTCATTGTTTAAAGCAATTCAACATATTCCTAGTCCCAAGAGACTATAGATGCGGTTGTTCCAGTGAATTTAGTGAATGATGTGGTCATACAAGCTGTTTTCCATTTCATTTAGTGTAAATGAGTCATTACAACGAAAGGTGGAGCCTTGTTCTTAGGAAATGAAGAGGCGGTCTCATTTATGAGTAATTAAGCATCAAATACTTGCGAGATGTGCTTGAAATCATAAGGACTCACTGTTTTATGCAATTCAACATATTCCTAGTGCCAAGAGAGTATAGATGAGGTTCTTGCAGTGAATTTAGTGAATCATGTGGTCATAGAAGCTGTTTTGAAGTTCATTTAGTGTGAATGTGTCATTACAACCAAAAGTGGAGCCTTGTTATTGAAAAATGAAGAGACGGTCTCATTTATGAGTAATTGAGCATGAAATACTTCTGAGAAATGCTTGAAACCATCGAGGACTCATTGTTTAAAGCAATTCAACATATTCCTTGTCCCAAGGGAGTATAGATGTGGTTCTTGCAGTGACTTTAGTGAATGATGTGGTCATAGAAGCTGTTTTCGAGATCATTAAGTGTGAATGAGTCTTTGCAACGAAAAGTGGAGCCGTGTTCTTAAGAAATGGAGAGACCGCCACATTTTTGAGTAATTGAGCATCAAATACTTGTGAGAAAGGCTTGAAATCCTCAAAGACTCATTGTTGAAAGCAATTCAACGTTTTCCTAGTCCCAAGAGAGTATACATGAGGTTGTTGCAGTGAATTTGGTGAATGATGTGGTCATACAAGCAGTTTTCAAGATCATTTAGTGTGAATGAGTCATTACAACGAAAAGTGGAGCCTTGTTCTTAAGAAATGAAGAGACGGTCTCATTTATGAGTAATTCAGCTTCAAATACTCATGAGAAATGCTTGAAATCATCAAGGATTCATTGTTTAAAGCAATAGAATATCTTCCTAGTCCCCAGAGAGTATAGATGAGGTTGTTGCAGTGAATTTAGTGAATGATGTGGCCATACAAGCTGTTTTCAAGACCATTTAGTGTGAATGAGTCATTACAACGAAAAGTGGAGCCTTGTTATTGAGAGATGAAGTGACGGTCTCATTTATGAGTAATTAAGTATCGAATACTTGTGAGAAATGCTTGAAATCATAAGGACTCATTGTTTAAAGCAATTCAACATATTCCTAGTCCCAAGGGAGTATAGCTTAGGTTGTTGCAGTGAATTTAGTGAATTATGTCGTCTTACAAGCTGTTTTCTTGATCATTTAGTGTGAATGAGTCATTACAACGAAAGTGGAGCCTTGTTCCTAAGAAATGAAGAGACGGTCTCATTTATGAGTAATTAAGCATCAAATACTTGTGAGAAATGCTTGAAATAATAAGGACTCATTGTTTAAAGCAATTCAACGTTTTCCTAGTCCCAAGGGAGTATAGATGAGGTTGTTGCAGTGAATTTGGTGAATGATGTGGTCATACAAGCCGTTTTCAAGATCATTTTGTGTGAATGAGTCATTACAATGAAAAGTGGAGCCTTGTTATTGAGAGATGAAGAGACGGTCTCATTTATGTGTAATTAAGTATCAAATACTTGTGAGAAATGCTTGAAATCATAAGGACTCATTGTTTAAAGCAATTCAACATATTCCTAGTGCCAAGAGAGTATAGCTTAGGTTGTTGCTGTGAATTTACTGAATGATGTGGTCTTACAAGCTGTTTTCTTGATCATTTAGGGTGAATGAGTCATTACAACGAAAATTGGAGCGTTGCTCTTAAGAAATGAAGAGACGGTCTCATTTATGAGTAATTAAGCATCAAATACTTGTGAGAAATGCTTGAAATCATAAGGAGTCATTGTTTAAGGCAATTCAACATATTCCTAGTCCCGAGAGAGTATAGATGAGGTTGTTGCAGTGAATTTAGTGAATGATGTGGTAATACAAGCTGTTTTCAAGATCATTTAGGGTGAATGTGCCATTAAAACGAAAAAGTGGAGCCTTGTTATTGAGAAATGAAGAGACGGTCTCATTTATGAATAATTAAGCATCAAATACTTGTGAGAAATGCTTGAAATCATAAGGACTCATTGTTTAAAGCAATTCAACATATTCCTAGTCCCAAGAGTGTATTGATGAGATTCTTGCAGTGAATTTAGTGAATGATGTGCTCATACAAGCTGTTTTCAAGTTCACTTAGTGTGAATGAGTCATTACAACGAAACGTGGGGCCTTGTTATTAAGAAATGGAGAGACCGTCTCATTTTTTAGTAATTACGCATCAAATACTTGTNGACTCATTGTTTAAAGCAATTGAACATTTTCCTAGTGATGCGGAAAACCCCAAAACGACGTGGCTTACGGACCGAATGCACACAATGAATCAAAGAGCATCCAGGAAAGCTAAATCAGAGTTTAATAACACAAACCCTAGACCCAATATTCGAAGGAGCACGAACCTAGGGTATTCAAGATGGATATGGACGCCACACTCCAGAAAAGGAAGCAATTGGGAGTGATAAGTCGATTTGAACGTCACAAGAAGAAGTACCTCTTAATAAGTTCTTTAGTTCTTAAAAGAACCGAAGGAGAAAAGCCCTTGCTTTGTCTTTCACTCAAAGTTGTTTGATTTCTTGATTGTCTGATTTCCAAAGCTTACAAGGGGTGCCTATTTATAGGCTTAGATAGCAATCCTAAAAAGGCAAAATTCCTATTTAGGACAATTCCTTATTTAGGAGAAATTCCTATCTTGGTTCAAATTCTTATTTGGAAACTAAACTCCTAATTTGGGGTGACTACTATTACTAGTCCTAACACATTAATTACTTTATTGATATTAATAAAGCCTGGACTCTCTTCCAAGTTTAAATTCGGACCATTTGGAGCTGGGTTGGCCTAAGCGTCCTTAATAAGCCCATTTAGTGTTTCTTTCATCTTTCTGGCTTTAACTCGTGTTATTGGGCCTTCTGGAATGTGCAATGGACCTCTTGCATCCATTGAAGCTCAATCTCGTGTTATTGGGCCTTCTGGAATGGGCAATGGACCTCTTGCATCAATTGAAGCTCTAGCTCATGTTATTGGGCCTTCTAGAATGTGCAATGGACTTATTGCATCCTTTGAAGCCTTCCACCCTATATCTCTATGGCACTCATCACCTAGTCCCAGGAGAGTATAGATGAGGTTCTTGCAGTGAATTTAGTGAATGATGTGGTCATACAAGCTATTTTCAAGTTCATTTAGTGTGAATGAGTCATTACAACGAAAAGTGGAGCCTTGTTATTACGAAATGAATAGACGGTCTCATTTATGAGTAATTAAGCATCAAATAATAGTGAGAAATGCTTCAAATCATCAAGGACTCATTGTTTAAAGCAATTCAACATATACCTTGTCCCAAGAGAGTATAGATGAGGTTGTTGCAGTGAATTTAGTGAATGATATGGTCTTACAAGCTGTTTTCTAGATCATTTAGTGTGAATGAGTCATTACAGCGAAAAGTGGAGCCTTGTTCTTCAGAAAAGAAGAGACGGACTCATTTATGAGTAATTAAGCATCAAATACTTGCGAGAAATGCTTGAAATCATCAAGGACTCAGTGTTTAAAGCAATAGAATATCTTCCTAGTCCCAAGAGAGTATAGATGAGGTTGTTGCAGTGAATTTAGTGAATGATGTGGTCATACAAGCTGTTTTCAAGATCATTTAGTGTGAATGAGTCATTACAATGAAGTGTGGAGCCTTGTTATTAAGAAATGGAGAGACCGTCTCATTTTTGAGTAATTAAGCATCAAATACTTGTTAGAAATGCTTGAAATCATCAAGGACGCATTGTTTAAAGCAATAGAACATCTTCCGAGTCCCAAGAGAGTATAGATGAGGTTGTTGCAGTGAATTTAGTGAATGATGTGGTCATAAAAGCTGTTTTCAAGATCATTTAGTGTGAATGAGTCATTACAACAAAAAGTGGAGCCTTGTTATTGAGAAATGAAGAGACGGTCTCATTTATGGGTAACTAAGCATCAAATACTTGTGAGAAATGCTTGAAATCATCAAGGACTCATTGTTTAAAGCAATTGAACATATACCTAGTCCCGAGAGAGTATAGATGAGGTTGTTGCAGTGAATTTAGTGAATGATGTGGTCTTACAAGCTGTTTTCCAGATCATTTAGTGTGAATGAGTCATTACAACGAAAAGTGGAGCCTTGTTATTAAGAAATGAAGAGACAGTCTCATTTATGAGTAATTAAGCATCAAATACTAGTGAGAAATGCTCGAAATCATCAAGGACTCATTGTTTAAAGGAATTCAACATATACCAAGTCCCAAGAGAGTATATATGAGGTTGTTGCAGTGAATTTAGTAAATGATGTGGTCTGACAAGCTGTTTTCTAGATCATTTAGTGTGAATGAGTCATTACAGCGAAAAGTGGAGCCTTGTTCATCAGAAATGAAGAGACGGTCTCACTTATGAGTAATTAAGCATCAAATACTTGTGAGAAACGTTTGAAATCATCAACGACTCACTGTTTAAAGCAATTGAACATTTTCCTAGTCCCAAGAGAGTATAGATGAGGTTGTTGCAGAGAATTTAGTGAATGATGTGGTCATACAAGCAGTTTTCAAGATCATTTAGTGTGAATGAGTCATTAAAACGAAAAGCGGAGACTTCTTATTGAGAAATGAAGAGACGGTCTCATTTATGATTAATTAAGCATCAAATACTTGTGAGAAATGCTTGAAATCATCAAGGACTAATTGTTTAAAGCAATTCAACATATACCTAGTCCCAAGAGAGTATAGATGAGGATGTCGCAGTGAATTTAGTGAATGATGTGGTCTGACAAACTGTTTTCTAGATCATTTAGTGTGAATGAGTCATTACAACGAAAAGTCGAGCCTTGTTCTTAAAAAATGAAGAGACGGTCTCATTTATGAGTAATTAAGCATCAAATACTTGTGAGAAATGTTTGAAATCATCAACGACTCATTGTTTAAGGCAATAGAACATCTTCCTAGTCCCCAGAGAGTATAGATGAGGTTGTTGCAGTGAATTTAGTGAATGATGTGGCCATACAAGCTGTTTTCAAGATCATTTAGTGTGAATGAGTCATTACAACGAAAAGTGGAGACTTGTTATTGAGAAATGAAGAGACGGTCTGATTTATGAGTAATTAAGCATCAAATACTTGTGAGAAATGCTTGAAATCATCAAGGGCTCATTGTTTTAAGCAATTCAACATATACCTAGTCCCAAGAGAGTATAGATGAGGTTGTTGCAGTGAATTTAGTGAATGATGTCGTCATACAAGCTGTTTTCAAGATCATTTAGTGTGAATGAGTCATTACAAGGAAGAGTGGAGCCTTGCTTTTGAGAAATGAAGAGACGGTCTCATTTATGACTAACTAAGCATCAAATACTTGAGAGAAATGCTTGAAATCATCAAGGAATCATTATTTAAAGGAATTCAACATATACCTAGTCCCAAGAGAGTATAGATGAGGTTGTTGCAGTGAATTTAGTGAATGATGTGGTCTGACAAGCTGTTTTCTAGATCATTTAGTGTGAATGAGTCATTACAACGAAATGTGGAGCCTTGTTCTTAAGAAATGAAAAGACGGTCTCATTTATGAGTAAGTAAGCATCAAATACTTGTGAGAAATGTTTGAAATCATCATGGACTCATTATTTAAAGCAAGAGAACATCTTCCTAGTCCCAAGAGAGTATAGATCAGGTTGTTGCAGAGAATTTAGTGAATGATGTGGTCATACAAGCAGTTTTCAAGATCATTTAGAGTGAATGAGTCATTAGAACGAAAAGTGGAGAATTGTTATTGAGAAATGAAGAGACGGTCTCATTTAAGAGTAATTAAGAATCAAATACTTGTGAGAAATGCTTGAAATCGTCAAGGACTCATTGTTTAAAGCAATTGAACATCTTTCTAGTCCCGCGAGAGTATAGATGAGGTTGTTGGAGTGAATTTAGTGAATGATGTGGTCATACAAGCTGTTTTCAAGATCATTTAGTGTGAATGAGTCATTACAACGAAGAGTGGAGCCTTGTTATTGAGAAATGAAGAGATGGTCTCATTTATGAGTAATTAAGCGTCAAATACTTGTGAGAAATGCTTGAAATCTTCAAGGACTCATTGTTTAAAGCAATTCAACAAATACCTAGTCCCAAGAGAGTATAGAAGAGGATGTCGCAGTGAATTTAGTGAATGATGTGGTCTGACAAACTGTTTTCTAGATCATTTAGTGTGAATGAGTCATTACAACGAAAAGTGGAGCCTTGTTCTTAAAAAATGAAGAGACGGTCACATTTATGAGTAATTAAGCATCAAATACTTGTGAGAAATGTTTGAAAGCTTCAACGACTCATTGTTTAAGGCAATAGAACATCTTCCTAGTCCCCAGAGAGTATAGATGAGGTTGTTGCAGTGAATTTAGTAAATGATGTGGCCATACAAGCTGTTTTCAATGTCATTTAGTGTGAATGAGTCATTACAACGAAAAGTGGAGACTTGTTATTGAGAAATGAAGAGACGGCCTCATTTATGAGTAATTAAGCATCAAATAATTGGGAGAAATGCTTGAAATCATAAATACTCATTGTTTAAAACAATTCAACATATACCAAGTCCCAAGAGAGTATAGATGAGGTTGTTGCAGTGAATTTAGTAAATGATGTGGTCTGACAAGCTGTTTTCTAGATCATTTAGTGTGAATGAGTCATTACAACGAAAAGTGGAGCCATGTTCTTAAAAAATGAAGAGACGGTCTCATTTATGAGTAATTAAGCATCAAATACTTGTGAGAAATGTTGGAAAGCTTCAACGACTCATTGTTTAAGGCAATAGAACATCTTCCTAGTCCCCAGAGAGTATAGATGAGGTTGTTGCAGTGAATTTAGTAAATGATGTGGCCATACAGGCTGTTTTCAATGTCATTTAGTGTGAATGAGTCATTACAACGAAAAATGGAGACTTGTTATTGAGAAATGAAGAGACGGTCTCATTTATGAGTAATTAAGCATCGAATACTTGTGAGAAATGCTTGAAATCATCAAGGGCTCATTGTTTAAAGCAATTCAACCTATACCTAGTCCCAAGAGAGTATAGATGAGGTTGTTGCAGTGAATTTAGTGAATGATGTGGTCATACAAGCTGTTTTGAAGATCATTTAGTGTGAATGAGTCATTACAACGAAAAGTTGAGACCTGTTTTTGAGAAATGAAGAGACGGTCTCATTTATGAGTATTTAAGAATCAAATACTTGTTAGAAATGCTTGAAATCATCAAGGACTCATTGTTTAAAGCAATGCAACATATACCTAGTCCCAAGAGAGTATAGATGAGGTTGTTGCAGTGAATTTAGTGAATGATGTGGTCATACAAGCTGTTTTCATGTTCATTTTGTGTGAATGAGTCATTACAACGAAAGGTGGAGCCTTGTTCTTAGGAAATGTGGAGACGGACTCATTTATGAGTAATTAAGCATCAAATACTTGTGAGAAATGCTTGAAATCATCAAGGACTCACAGTTTAAAGCAATTGAACATCTTCCTAGTCCCAAGAGAGTATAGATGAGGTTGTTGCAGAGAATTTAGTGAATGATGTGGCCATACAAGCAGTTTTCAAGATCATGTAGTATGAACGAGTCATTAGAACGAAAAGTGGAGCCTTGTTCTTAAGAAATGAAGAGACGGTCTCATTTATGAGTAATTAAGCATCAAATACTTGTGAGAAATGCTTGAAATCATCAAGGACTCATTGTTTAAAGCAATTCAACATATACCTACTCCCAAGAGAGTATAGATGAGGTTGTTGCAGTGAATTTAGTGAATGATGTGGTCATACAAGCTGTTTTCAAGATCATTTAGTGTGAATGAGTCATTACAACGAGAAGTGGAGACTTGTTATTGAGAAATGAAGAGACGGTCTCATTTATGAGTAATTAAGCATCAAATACTTGTGAGAAATGCTTGAAATCGTCAAGGACTCATCGTTTAAAGCAATTGAACAACTTCCTAGTCCCAAGAGAGTATAGATGAGGTTGTTGCAGTGAGTTTAGTGAATGATGTGGTCATACAAGCTGTTTTCAAGATCATTTAGTGTGAATGAGTCATTACAACGAAGAGTGGAGCCTTGTTATTGAGAAATGAAGAGATGGTCTCATTTATGAGTAATTAAGCGTCAAATACTTGTGAGAAATGCTTGAAATCTTCAAGGACTCATTGTTTAAAGCAATTCAACAAATACCTAGTCCCAAGAGAGTATAGAAGAGGATGTCGCAGTGAATTTAGTGAATGATGTGGTCTGACAAACTGTTTTCTAGATCATTTAGTGTGAATGAGTCATTACAACGAAAAGTGGAGCCTTGTTCTTAAAAAATGAAGAGACGGTCACATTTATGAGTAATTAAGCATCAAATACTTGTGAGAAATGTTTGAAAGCTTCAACGACTCATTGTTTAAGGCAATAGAACATCTTCCTAGTCCCCAGAGAGTATAGATGAGGTTGTTGCAGTGAATTTAGTAAATGATGTGGCCATACAAGCTGTTTTCAATGTCATTTAGTGTGAATGAGTCATTACAACGAAAAGTGGAGACTTGTTATTGAGAAATGAAGAGACGGCCTCATTTATGAGTAATTAAGCATCAAATAATTGGGAGAAATGCTTGAAATCATAAATACTCATTGTTTAAAACAATTCAACATATACCAAGTCCCAAGAGAGTATAGATGAGGTTGTTGCAGTGAATTTAGTAAATGATGTGGTCTGACAAGCTGTTTTCTAGATCATTTAGTGTGAATGAGTCATTACAACGAAAAGTGGAGCCATGTTCTTAAAAAATGAAGAGACGGTCTCATTTATGAGTAATTAAGCATCAAATACTTGTGAGAAATGTTGGAAAGCTTCAACGACTCATTGTTTAAGGCAATAGAACATCTTCCTAGTCCCCAGAGAGTATAGATGAGGTTGTTGCAGTGAATTTAGTAAATGATGTGGCCATACAGGCTGTTTTCAATGTCATTTAGTGTGAATGAGTCATTACAACGAAAAATGGAGACTTGTTATTGAGAAATGAAGAGACGGTCTCATTTATGAGTAATTAAGCATCGAATACTTGTGAGAAATGCTTGAAATCATCAAGGGCTCATTGTTTAAAGCAATTCAACCTATACCTAGTCCCAAGAGAGTATAGATGAGGTTGTTGCAGTGAATTTAGTGAATGATGTGGTCATACAAGCTGTTTTGAAGATCATTTAGTGTGAATGAGTCATTACAACGAAAAGTTGAGACCTGTTTTTGAGAAATGAAGAGACGGTCTCATTTATGAGTATTTAAGAATCAAATACTTGTTAGAAATGCTTGAAATCATCAAGGACTCATTGTTTAAAGCAATGCAACATATACCTAGTCCCAAGAGAGTATAGATGAGGTTGTTGCAGTGAATTTAGTGAATGATGTGGTCATACAAGCTGTTTTCATGTTCATTTTGTGTGAATGAGTCATTACAACGAAAGGTGGAGCCTTGTTCTTAGGAAATGTGGAGACGGACTCATTTATGAGTAATTAAGCATCAAATACTTGTGAGAAATGCTTGAAATCATCAAGGACTCACAGTTTAAAGCAATTGAACATCTTCCTAGTCCCAAGAGAGTATAGATGAGGTTGTTGCAGAGAATTTAGTGAATGATGTGGCCATACAAGCAGTTTTCAAGATCATGTAGTATGAACGAGTCATTAGAACGAAAAGTGGAGCCTTGTTCTTAAGAAATGAAGAGACGGTCTCATTTATGAGTAATTAAGCATCAAATACTTGTGAGAAATGCTTGAAATCATCAAGGACTCATTGTTTAAAGCAATTCAACATATACCTACTCCCAAGAGAGTATAGATGAGGTTGTTGCAGTGAATTTAGTGAATGATGTGGTCATACAAGCTGTTTTCAAGATCATTTAGTGTGAATGAGTCATTACAACGAGAAGTGGAGACATGTTATTGAGAAATGAAGAGACGGTCTCATTTATGAGTAATTAAGCATCAAATACTTGTGAGAAATGCTTGAAATCGTCAAGGACTCATCGTTTAAAGCAATTGAACAACTTCCTAGTCCCAAGAGAGTATAGATGAGGTTGTTGCAGTGAGTTTAGTGAATGATGTGGTCATACAAGCTGTTTTCAAGATCATTTAGTGTGAATGAGCCATTACAACGAAGAGTGGAGCCTTGTTATTGAGAAATGAAGAGACGGTCTCATTTATGAGTAATTAAGCATCAAATACTTGTGAGAAATGTTTGAAATCATCAACGACTCATTGTTTAAGGCAATAGAGCATCTTCCTAGTCCCCAGAGAGTATAGATGAGGTTGTTGCAGTGCATTTAGTGAATGATGTGGTCATACAAGCTGTTTTCAAGATCATTTAGTGTGAATGAGTCATTACAACGAAGAGTGGAGCCTTGTTATTGAGAAATGAAGAGACGGTCTCATTTATGAGTAATTAAGCATCAAATACTTGTGACACAAGCTTGAAATCATCAAGGACTGATTGTTTGAAGCAATTCAACATATACCTAGTCCCAAGAGAGTATAGATGAGGATGTCGCAGTGAATTTAGTGAATGATGTGGTCTGACAAACTGTTTTCTAGATCATTTAGTGTGAATGAGTCATTAGAACGAAAAGTGGAGCCTTGTTGTTAAAAAATGAAGAGACGGTCTCATTTATGAGTAATTAAGCATCAAATACTTGTGAGAAATGTTTGAAATCATCAACGACTCATTGTTTAAGGCAATAGAACATCTTCCTAGTCCCCAGGGGGTATAGATGAGGTTGTTGCAGTGAATTTAGTGAATGATGTGGTCATACAAGCTGTTTTCAAGATCATTTAGTGTGAATGAGTCATTACACCGAAGAGTGGAGGCTTGTTATTGAGAAATGAAGAGACGGTCTCATTTATGAGTAATTAAGCATCAAATACTTGTGAGAAATGCTTGAAATTGTCAAGGACTCATTGTTTAAAGCAATTGAACATCTTCCTAGTCTCAAGAGAGTATAGATGAGGTTGTTGCAGTGAATTTAGTGAATGATGTGGTCATACAAGCTGTTTTCAAGATCATTTAGTGTGAATGAGTCATTACACCGAAGAGTGGAGCCTTGTTATTGAGAAATGAAGAGACGGTCTGATTTATGAGTAATTAAGCATCAAATACTTCTGACACATGCTTGAAATCATCAAGGACTCATTGTTTAAAGCAATTCAACATATACCTAGTCCCAAGAGAGTATAGATGAGGTTTTGCAGTGAATTTAGAGAATGATGTGGTCTTACAAGCTGTTTTCTAGATCATTTAGTGTGAATGAGTCATTACAATGAAAAGTGGAGCCTTGTTATTGAGAAATGAACAGACGGTCTCATTTATGAGTAACTAAGCATCAAATACTTTCGAGAAATGCTTGAAATCATCATGGACTCATTGTTTAAAGCAATTGAACATATTCCTAGTCCCAGGAGAGTATAGATGAGGTTCTTGCAGTGAATTTAGTGAATGATGTGGTCATACAAGCTGTTTTCAAGTTCATTTCGTGTGAATGAGTCATTACAACGAAAAGTGGAGGCTTGATGCTAGGAAATGAACAGACGGTCTCTTTTATGAGTAATTAAGCATCAAATACTAGTGAGAAATGCTTGAAATCATCAAGGACTCATTGTTTAAAGCAATTCAACATATACCTAGTCCCAAGGGAGTATAGATGAGATTGTTGCTGTGAATTTAGTGAATGATGTGGTCTTACAAGCTGTTTTCTAGATCATTTAGTGTGAACGAGTCCTTACAGCGAAAAGTGGTGCCTTGTTCTTAACAAATGAAGAGACGGTCTCATTTATGAGTGATTAAGCATCAAATACTTGTGAGAAATGCTTGAAATCATCAAGGGCTCTTTGTTTACAGCGATTCAACATATTCCTAGTCCCAAGAGTGTATAGATGAGGTTGTTGCAGTGAATTTACTGAATGATGGGGTCAGACAAGCTGTTTTCAAGATCATTTAGTGTGAATGAGTCATTACAACGAAAAGTGGAGACTTGTTATTGAGAAATGAAGAGAGGGTCTCATTTATGAGTAATTAAGCATCAAATACTTGTGGGAGATGCTTGAAATCATCAAGGACTCATTGTTTAAAGCAATTCAAGATATACCTAGTCCCAAGAGAGTATAGATGAGGATGTTGCAGTGAATTTGGTGAAAGATGTGGTCTTACAAGCTCTTTTCTAGATCGTTTAGTGTGAATGAGTCATTACAATGAAAAGTGGAGCGTTGTTTTTGAGAAATGAAGAGACGGTCTCATTTATGAGTAACTAAGCATCAAATACTTGTGAGAAATGCTTGAAATCATCATGGACTCATTGTTTAAAGCAATTGAACATATTCCTAGTGATGCGGAAAACCCCAAAACGACGTGGCTTACGGACCCAACGCACACATTGAAAGCTAAATCAGAGTTTAATAACACAAACCCTAGACCCAATATTCGAAGGAGCACGAACCTAGGGTATTCAAGATGGATATGGACGCCACACTCCAGAAAAGGAAGCAATTGGGAGTGATAAGTCGATTTGAACGCCACAAGAAGAAGTACCTCTTGATAAGTTCTTTAGTTCTTAAAAGAACCGAGGGAGAAAAGCCCTTGATTTCTATTTCACTCAAAGTTGTCTGATTTCTTGATTGTCTGATTTCCAAAACTTACAAGGGGTGCCTATTTATAGGCTTAGATAGCAATCCTAAAAAGGCAAAATTCCTATTTAGGACAATTCCTTATTTAGGAGGAATTCCTATCTTGGTAAAAATTCTTATATGGAAAATAAACTCCTAATTTGGTGTGACTACTATTACTAGTCCTAACACATTAATTACTTTATTAGTATTAATAAGGCCTGGACTCTCTTCCAAGTTTAAATTCGCTCCATTTGGAGCTGCGTTGGCCTGAGCGTCCTTAATAAGACCATTTAGTGTTTCTTTCATCTTTCTGGCTTTAACTCGTGTTATTGGGCCTTCTGGAATGTGCAATGGACCTCTTGCATCCATTGAAGCTCTATCTCATGTTATTGGGCCTTCTGGAATGGGCAATGGACCTCTTGCATCAATTGAAGCTCTAGCTCATGTTATTGGGCCTTCTCGAATGTGCAATGGACTTTTTGCATCCTTTGAAGCCTTCCAACCTTCATCTCTACGGCACCCATCACCTAGTCCCAGGAGAGTATAGATGAGGTTCTTGCAGTCAATTTAGTGAATGATGTGGTCATACAAGCTGTTTTCAAGTTCATTTAGTGTGAATGAGTCATTACAACGAAAAGTGGAGCCTTGTCATTACGAAATGAAGAGACGGTCTCATTTATGAGTAATTAAGCATCAAATAATAGTGAGAAATGCTTGAAATCATCAAGGACTCATTGTTTAAGGCCATTCAACATATACCTTGTCCCAAGAGAGTATAGATGAGGTTGTTGCCGTGAATTTAGTGAATGATGTGGTCTTATAAGCGGTTTTCTAGATCATCTAGTGTGAATGAGTCATTATAGCGACAAGTGGAGCCTTGTTCTTCAGAAAAGAAGAGACGGTCTCATTTATGAGTAATTAAGCATCAAATACTTGTGAGAAATGCTTAAAATCATCAAGGACTCACTGTTTAAAGCAATTCAACATCTTCCTAGCCCCAAGAGAGTATAGATGAGGTTGTTGCAGAGAATTTAGTGAATGATGTGGTCATGCAAGCAGTTTTCAAGATCATTTAGTGTGAATGAGTCAATAGAACGAAAAGTGGAGACTTGTTCTTAAGAAATGATGAGACAGTCTCATTTATGAATAATTAAGCATCAAATACTTGTGAGAAATGCTTGAAATCATCAAGGACTCATTGTTTAAAGCAATTGAACATCTTCCTAGTCCCAAGAGAGTATAGATGAGGTTGTCGCCGTGAATTTAGTGAATGATGTGGTCAAACAAGCTGTTTTCAAGATCATTTAGTGTGAATGAGTCATTACAATGAAGAGTTGAGCCTTGTTATTGAGAAATGAAGAGACGGTCCCATTTATGAGTAATTAAGCATCAAATACTTGAGAGAAATGCTTGAAATCATCAAGGAGTTATTATTTAAAAGAATTCAACATATACCTAGTCCCAAGAGAGTATAGATGAGGTTGTTGCAGTGAATTTAGGGAATGATGTGGTCATACAATCAGTTTTCAAGATCATTTAGTGTGAATGAGTCATTAGAACGAAAAGTGGAGCCTTGTTCTTAAGAAATCAAGAGACGGTCTCATTTATGAGTAATTAAGCATCAAATACTTGTGAGAAATGCTTGAAATCATCAAGGACTCATTGTTTAACGCAATTCAACATATACCTAGTCCCAAGAGAGTATAGACGAGGTTGTTGCAGTGAATTTAGTGAATGATGTGGTCTGACAAGCTGTTTTCTAGATGATTTAGTGTGAATGTGTCATTACAACGAAAAGTGGAGCCTTGTTCTTAAGAAATGAAGAGACAGTCTCATTTATGAGTAATTAAGCATCAAATACTTGTGAGAAATGCTTGAAATGCTCAAGGACTCATTGTTTAAAGCAATTCAACATATACCTAGTCCCAAGAGAATATAGATGAGGTTGTTGCAGTGACTTTAGTGAATGATGTGGTCTTACAACCTGTTTTCTAGATCATTTAGTGTGAGTGACTCATTACAACGAAAAGTGGAGCCTTGTTCTTAGGAAATGAAGAGACGGTCTCATTTATGAGTAATTAAGCATCAAATACTTGTGAGAAATGCTTCAAATCATCAAGGACTCATTGTTTAAAGCAATTCAACATATGCCTAGTCCCAAGAGAGTTTAGATGAGGATGTTACAGTGAATTTAGTGAATGATGTGGTGTTACAAGCTGTTTTCTAGATCATTTAGCGTGAATGAGTCATTACAACGAAAAGTGGAGCCTTGTTCTCGAGAAATGTAGAGACAGTCTCATTTATGACTAATTAAGCATCAAATACTTCAGAGAAATGCTTGAAATCATCAAGGACTCATTGTTTAAAGGAATTCAACATATACCTAGTCCCAAGAGAGTACAGATGAGGTTGTTGCTGTGAATTTAGTGAATGATGTGGTCTTACAACCTGTTTTCTAGATCATTTAGTGTGAATGAGTCATTACAACGAAAAGTGGAGCCTTGTTATTGTGAAATGAACAGATGGTCTCATTTATGAGTAATTAAGGGTCAAATACTTGTGAGAAATGCTTGGAATCATCAAGGACCCATTGTTTGAAGCAATTCAACATATACCTTGTCCCAAGAGAATATAGATGAGGTTGTTGCAGTGAATTTAGTGAATGATGTGGTCTTACAAGCTGTTTTCTAGATCATTTAGTGTGAGTGAGTCTTTACAACGAAATGTGCAGCCTTGTTCTTAAGAAATGAAGAGACAGTTTCATTTATGAGTAATTAAGCATCAAATACTTGTGGGAAATGCTTGAAATTATCAAGGACTCATTGTTTAAAGTAATTCAACATTTACCTAGTCCCAGGGGAGTATAGATGAGGTTGTTGCAGTGAATTTAGTGAATGATGTGGTCTTACAACCTGTTGTCTAGATCATGTAGTGTGAGTGAGTCATTACAACGAAAAGTGGAGCCTTGTTCTTAAGAAATGAAGAGACGGTCTCATTTATGAGTAATTAAGCATCAAATACGTGTGGGAAATGCTTGAAACCATCAAGGACTCATTGTTTAAAGCAATTCAACATATACCTAGTCCCAAGAGAGTATAGATGAGGTTGTTGCACTGAATTTACTGAATGATGTGGTCATACAAGCTGTTTTCAAGATCATTTAGTGTGAATGAGTCATTACAAGGAAAAGTGGAGACTTGTTAATGAGAAATGAAGAGACGGTCTCATTTATGAGTAATTAAGCATCAAATACTTGTGAGAAACGCTTGAAATCATCAAGGACTGATTGTTTGAAGCAATTCAACATATACCTAGTCCCAAGAGAGTATAGATGAGGATGTCGCAGTGAATTTAGTGAATGATGTGGTCTGACAAACTGTTTTCCAGATCATTTAGTGTGAATGTGTCATTACAACGAAAAGTGGAGCCTTGTTCTTAACAAATGAAGAGACGGTCTCATTTATGAGTAATTAAGCATCAAATACTTGTGAGAAATGATTGAAATCGTCAACGACTCATTGTTTAAGGCAATAGAACATCTTCCTAGTCCCCAGAGAGTATATATGAGGTTGTTGCGGTGAATTTAGTGAATGATGTGGTCATACAAGCTGTTTTCAAGATCATTGAGTGTGAATGAGTCATTACAAGGAAAAGTGGAGACTTGTTATTGAGAAATGAAGAGACGGTCTCATTTATGAGTAATTAAGCATCAAATACTTGTGAGAAATGCTTGAAATCGTCGAGGACTCATTGTTTAAAGCAATTGAACATCTTCCTAGTCCGAAGAGAGTATAGATGAGGTTGTTGCTGTGAATTTAGTGAATGATGTGGTCATACAAGCTGTTTTCAAGATCATTTAGTGTGAATGAGTCTTTACAACAAAGAGTGGAGCCTTGTTATTGAGAAATGAAGAGACGGTCTCATTTATGAGTAATTAAGCATCAAATACTTGTGAGAAATGTTTGAAATCATCAACGACTCATTGTTTAAGGCAATAGAGCATCTTCCTAGTCCCCAGAGAGTATAGATGAGGTTGTTGCAGTGCATTTAGTGAATGATGTCGTCATACAAGCTGTTCTCAAGATCATTTAGTGTGAATGAGTCATTACAATGAAGAGTGGAGCCTTGTTATTGAGAAATGGAGAGACGGTCTGATTTATGAGTAATTAAGCGTCAAATACTTGTGAGAAACGCTTGAAATCATCAAGGACTGATTGTTTGAAGCAATTCAACATATACCTAGTCCCAAGAGAGTATAGATGAGGATGTTGCAGTGAATTTAGTGAATGATGTGGTCTGACAAACTGTTTTCCAGATCATTTAGTGTGAATGTGTCATTACAACGAAAAGTGGAGCCTTGTTCTTAACAAATGAAGAGACGGTCTCATTTATGAGTAATTAAGCATCAAATACTTGTGAGAAATGATTGAAATCGTCAACAACTCATTGTTTAAGGTAATAGAACATCTTCCTAGTCCCCAGAGAGTATATATGAGGTTGTTGCGGTGAATTTAGTGAATGATGTGGTCATACAAGCTGTTTTCAAGATCATTTAGTGTGAATGAGTCATTACACCGAAGAGTGGATCCTTGTTATTGAGAAATGAAGAGACGGTCTCATTTATGAGTAATTAAGCATCAAATACTTGTGAGAAATGCTTGAAATCATCAAGGACATATTGTTTAAAGCAATTCAACATATACCTAGTCCCAAGAGAGTATAGATGAGGATGTTACAGTGAATTTAGGGAATGATGTGGTCTTACAAACTGTTTTCTAGATCATTTAGTGTGAATGAGTCATTACAACTAAAAGTGGAGCCTTGTTCTCGAGAAATGTAGAGACGGTCTCATTTATGAGTAATTAAGCATCGAATACTTGTGAGAAATGCTTGAAATCATCAAGGACTCATTGTTTAAAGCAATTCAACATATACCTAGTCCCAAGAGAATATACATGAGGTTGTTGCAGTGAATTTAGTGAATGATGTGGTCTTACAACCTGTTTTCTAGATCATTTAGTGTGAGTGAGTCATTACAACGAAAGGTGGAGCCTTGTTATTGAGAAATGAAGAGACGGCCTCATTTATGAGTAATTAAGCATCAAATACTTGTGAGAAATGCTTGAAATCGTCAAGGACTCATTGTTTAAAGCAATCGAACATCTTCCTAGTCCCAAGGGAGTATAGATGAGGTTGTTGCAGTGAATTTAGTGAATGATGTGTTCATACAAGCTGTTTTCATGATCATTTAGTGTGAATGAGTCATTACAACGAACAGCGGAGCCTTGTTATTGAGAAATGGAGAGACGGTCTGATTTATGAGTAATTAAGCATCAAATACTTGTGAGAAACGCTTGAAATCATCAAGGACTGATTGTTTGAAGCAATTCAACATATACCTAGTCCCAAGAGAGTATAGATGAGGATGTCGCAGTGAATTTAGTGAATGATGTGGTCTGACAAACTGTTTTCCAGATCATTTAGTGTGAATGAGTCATTACAACGAAAAGTGTAGCCTTGTTCTTAACAAATGAAGAGACGGTCTCATTTATGAGTAATTAAGCATCAAATACTTGTGAGAAATGTTTGAAATCATCAACGACTCATTGTTTAAGGCAAGAGAACATCTTCCTAGTCCCCAGAGAGTATAGATGGGGTTGTTGCAGCGAATTTAGTGAATGATGTGGTCATACAGGCTCTTTTCAAGATCATTTAGTGTGAATGAGTCATTACAACGAAGAGTGGAGCCTTGTTATTGAGAAATGAAGAGACGGTCTGATTTATGAGTAATTAAGCATCAAATACTTGTGAGAAATGTTCGAAATCATCAACGACTCATTGTTTAAGGCAATAGAACATCTTCCTAGTCCCCAGAGAGTATAGATGAGGTTGTTGCAGTGAATTTAGTGAATGATGTGGTCATACAAGCTGCTTTCAAGATCATTTAGTGTGAATGAGTCATTACAACGAAGAGTGGAGCCTTGTTATTGAGAAATGAAGAAACGGTCTCATTTTGGAGTAATTAAGCGTCAAATACTTGTCAGAAATGCTTGAAATCATCAAGGACTCATTGTTTAAAGCAATTCAACATATACCTAGTCCCAAGAGAGTATAGATGAGGATGTTACAGTGAATTTAGTGAATGATGTGGTCTTACAAACTGTTTTCTAGAGCATTTAGTGTGAATGAGTCATTACAACGAAAAGTGGAGCCTTGTTCTCGAGAAACGTAGAGACGGTCTCATTTATGAGTAATTAAGCGTCAAATACCTGTGAGAAATGCTTGAAATCATCAAGGACTCATTGTTTAAAGCAATTCAACATATACCTAGTCCCAAGGGAATATAGATGAGGTTGTTGCAGTGAATTTAGTGAATGATGTGGTCTTACAACCTGTTTTCTGGATCATTTAGTGTGAGTGAGTCATTACAACGAAAAGTGGAGCCTTGTTATTGAGAAATGAAGAGACGGTCTCATTTATGAGTAATTAAGCATCAAATACTTGTGAGAAATGCTTGAAAACGTCAAGGACTCATTGTTTAAAGCAATTGAACATCTTCCTAGTCCCCAGAGAGTATAGACGAGGTTGTTTCCGTGAATTTAGTGAATGATGTGGTCATACAAGCTGTTTTCATGATCATTTAGTGTGAATGGGTCATTACAATGAAGAGTGGAGCCTTGTTATTGAGAAATGAAGTGACGGACTCATTTATGAGTAATTAAGCATCAAATACTTGTGAGAAATGTTTGAAATCATCAACGACTCATTGTTTAAGGCAATAGAACATCTTCCTAGTCCCCAGAGAGTATAGATGGGGTTGTTGCAGTGAATTATGTGGTCATACAAGATGTTTTCAAGATCATTTCGTGGGAATGTGTCATTACAACAAAAAGTGGAGCCTTGTTATTGAGAAATGATGAGACAGTCTCATTTATGAGTAATTAAGCATCAAATACTCGTGAGAAATACTTGAAATCATCAAAGACTCATTGTTTAAAGCAATACAACATCTTCCTAGTCCCCAGAGAGTATAGATGAGGTTGTTGCAGTGAATTTAGTGAATGATGTGGTCATACAAGCTGTTTTCAAGATCATTTAGTGTGAATGAGTCATTACGCCGAAGAGTGGAGCCTTGTTATTCGGAAATGAAGAGACGGTCTCATTTATGAGTAATTAAGCATCAAATACTTGTGAACCATGCTTGAAATCATCAAGGACTCATTGTTTAAAGCAATTCAACATATACCTAGTCCCAAGAGAGTATAGATGAGGTTTTGCAGTGAATTTAGAGAATGATGTGGTCTTACAAGCTGTTTTCTAGATCATTTAGTGTGAATGAGTCATTACAACGAAAAGTGGACCCTTGTTATTGAGAAATCGACAGACGGTCTCATTTATGAGTAACTAAGCATCAAATACCTACGAGAAATGCTTGAAATCATCATGGACTCATTGTTTAAAGCAATTCAACATATACCTAGTCCCAAGAGAGTATAGATGAGGATGTTACAGTGAATTTAGGGAATGATGTGGTCTTACAAGCTGTTTTCTAGATCATTTAGTGTGAATGAGTCATTAAAACGAAAAGTGGAGCCTTGTTCTTAAGTAACGAAGAGAGTCTCATTTCTGAGTAATTAAGCTTCAAATACTTGTGGGAAATGCTTGAAATCATCAAGGACTCATTGTGTAAAGGAATTGAACATATACCTAGTCCCAAGAGAATATAGATGAGTTTGTTGCAGTGAATTTAGTGAATGATGTGGTCTTACAACCTGTTTTCTAGATCATTTAGTGTGAGTGAGTCATTACAACGAAAAGGGGGGCCTTGTTCTTAAGAGATGAAGAGACAGTCTCATTTATGAGTAATTAAGCTTGAAATACTTGTGGGAAATGCTTGAAATCATCAAGGACTCATTGTTTAAAGCAATTCAACATATACCTAGTCCCAAGAGAGTATAGATGAGGTTGTTGCAGTGAATTTACAGAATGATGTGGTCATACAAGCTGTTTTCAAGATCATTTAGTGTGAATGAGTCATTACAACGAAAAGTGGAGACTTGTTATTGAGAAATGAAGGGACGGTCTCATTTATGAGTAATTAAGCATCAAATACTTGTGAGAATTGCTTGAAATCGTCAAGGACTCATTGTTTGAAGCAATTGAACATCTTCCTAGTCCCAAGAGGGTATAGATGAGGTTTTTGCAGTGAATTTACTGAATGATGTGGTCATACAAGCTGTTTTCAAGATCATTTAGTGTGAATGAGTCATTACAACGAAGAGTGGAGCCTTGTTATTGAGAAATGAAGAGACGGTCTCATTTATGAGTAATTAAGCATCAAATGCTTGTGAGAAATTTTTGAAATCATCAACGACTCATTGTTTAAGGCAATAGAACATCTTCCTAGTCCCCAGAGAGTATAGATGAGGTTGTTGCAGTGAATTTAGTGAATGATGTGGTCATACAAGCTGTTTTCAAGAACATTTAGTGTGAATGAGTCATTACAACGAAGAGTGGAGCCTTGTTATTGAGAAATGAAGAGACGGTCTGATTTATGAGTAATTAAGCATCAAATACTTGTGAGAAATGCTTGAAATCATCAAGGACTGATTGTTTGAAGCAATTCAACATATACCTAGTCCCAAGAGAGTATAGATGAGGATGTCGCAGTGAATTTAGTGAATGATGTGGTCTGACAAACTGTTTTCTCGATCATTTAGTGTGAATGAGTCATTACAACGAAAAGTGGAGCCTTGTTCTTAACAAATGAAGAGACGGTCTCATTTATGAGTAATTAAGCATCAAATACTTGTGAGAAATGTTCGAAATCATCAACGACTCATTGTTTAAGGCAATAGAACATCTTTCTAGTCCCCAGAGAGTATAGATGAGGTTGTTGCAGTGAATCTAGTGAATGATGTGGTCATACAAGCTGTTTTCAAGATCATTTAGTGTGAATGAGTCATTACACCGAAGAGTGGAGCCTTGTTATTGAGAAATGAAGAGACGGTCTCATTTATGAGTAATTAAGCATCAAATACTTGTGACACATGCTTGAAATCATCAATGACTCATTGTTTAAAGCAATTCAACATATACCTAGTCCCAAGAGAGTATAGATGAGGTTTTGCAGTGAATTTAGAGAATGATGTGGTCTTACAAGCTGTTTTCTAGATCATTTAGTGTGAATGAGTCGTTACAACGAAAGGTGGAGCCTTGTTATTGAGAAATGAACAGACGGTCTCATTTATGAGTAACTAAGCATCAAATACTGGCGAGAAATGCTTGAAATCATCATGGACTCATTGTTTAAAGCAATTGAACATATTCCTAGTCCCAGGAGAGCATAGATGAGGTTCTTGCAGTGAATTTAGTAAATGATGTGGTCATACTAACTGTTTTCAAGTTCATTTAGTGTGAATGAGTCATTACCACGAAAAGTGGTGCCTTGTTCTTAAGAAATGAAGAGACAGTCTCATTTATGAGTAATTAAGCATCAAATACTTGTGAGAAATGCTTGAAATCACCAAGGGCTCATTGTTTACAGCAATTCAACATATTCCTAGTCCCAAGAGTGTATAGATGGGGTTGTTGCAATGAATTTACTGAATGATGGTGTCAGACAAGCTGTTTTCAAGATCATTTAGTGGGAATGAGTCATTACAACGAAAAGTGGAGACTTGTTATTGAGAAATGAAGAGAAGGCCTTCCACCCTTCATCTCTACGGCACTCATCACCTAGTCCCAGGAGAGTATAGATGAGGTTCCTGCAGTGAATTAAGTGAATGATGTGGTCCTACAAGCTGTTTTCAACTTCATTTAGTGTGAATGAGTCATTACAACGAAAGGTGGAGCCTTGTTATTACGAAATGAAGAGACGGTCTTATTTATGAGTAATTAAGCATCAAATAATAGAGAGAAAAGCTTGAAATCATCAAGGACTCATTGTTTAAAGCAATTCAACATATACCTTGTCCCAAGAGAGTATAGATGAGGTTGTTGCAGTCAATTTAGTGAATGATGTGGTCTTACAAGCTGTTTTCTAGATCATTTAGTGTGAATGAGTCATTACAGCGAAAAGTGGAGCCCTGTTCTTCCGAAAAGAAGAGACGGTATCATTTATGAGTAATTAAGCATCAAATACTAGTGAGAAATGCTTGAAATCATCAAGGACTCACTGTTTAAACCAATTGAACATCTTCCTAGCCCCAAGAGAGTATAGATGAGGTTGTTGCAGAGAATTTAGTGAATGATGTGGTCATACAAGCAGTTATCAACATCATTTAGTGTGAATGAGTCATTAGAACGAAAAGTGGAGCCTTGTTCTTAAGCAATGAAGAGACGGTCTCATTTATGAGTAATTAAGAATCAAATACTTGTGAGAAATGGTTGAAATCATCAAGGACTCATTGTTTAAAGCTATTGAACATCTTCCTAGTCCCAAGAGAGTATAGATGAGGTTGTCGCCGTGAATTTAGTGAATGATGTGGTCAAACAAGCTGTTTTCAAGATCATTTAGTGTGAATGAGTCATTACAATGAAGAGTGGAGCCTTGGTTATTGAGAAATGAAGAGACTGTCTCATTTATGAGTAATTAAGCATCAAATACTTCAGAGAAATGCTTGAAATCATCAAGGACTCATTATTTAAAGGAATTCAACATATACCTAGTCCCAAGAGAGTGTAGATGAGGTTGTTGCAGTGAATTTAGTGAATGATGTGGTCATACAATCAGTTTTCAAGATCATTTAGTGTGAATGAGTCATTAGAACGGAAAGTGGAGCCTTGTTCTTAAGAAATCAAGAGACGGTCTCATTTATGTGTAATTAAGTATCAAATAATTGTGAGAAATGCTTGAAATCATCAAGGACTCATTGTTTAACGCAATTCAACATATACCTAGTCCCAAGAGAGTATAGATGAGGTTGTTGCAGTGAATTTAGTGAATGATGTGGTCTGACAAGCTGTTTTCTAGATCATTTAGTGTGAATGAGTCATTACAACGAAAAGTGGAGCCTTGTTCTTAAGAAATGGAGAGACAGTCTCATTTATGAGTAATTAAGCATCAAATACTTGTGAGAAATGCTTCAAATCCTCAAGGACTCATTGTTTAAAGCAATTCAACATATACCTAGTCCCAAGAGAATATAGACGAGGTTGTTGCAGTGAATTTAGTGAATGATGTGGTCTTACAACCTGTTTTCTAGATCATTTAGTGTGAGTGAGTCATTACAACGAAAAGTGGAGCCTTGTTCTTAAGAAATGAAGAGATGGTCTCATTTATGAGTAATTAAGTATCAAATACTTGTGAGAAATGCTTGAAATCATCAAGCACTCATAGTTTAAAGCAATTCAACATATACCTAGTCCCAAGAGAATATAGATGAGGTTGTTGCAGTGAATTTAGGGAATGATGTGGTCTTACAAGCTGTTTTCTATATCATTCGTTGTGAATGAGTCTTTACAACGAAAAGTGGAGCCTCGTTCTTAAGAAATGAACAGACAGTCTCATTGATGAGTAATTAAGCATCAAGTACTTGTGAGAAATGCTTGAAATGCTCAAGGACTCATTGTTTAAAGCAATTCAACATATACCAAGTCCCAAGAGATTATAGATGAGGTTCTCGCCGTGAATTTAGTGGATCATGTGGTCTTACAACCTGTTTTCTAGATCATTTAGTGTGAGTGAGTCACTACAACGAAAAGTGGAGCCTTGTTCTTAGGAAATGAAGAGACGGTCTCATTTATGAGTAATTAGGCATCAAATACTAGTGAGAAATGCTTGAAATCATCAAGGACTCATTGTTTAAAGCAATTCAACATATACCTAGTCACAAGAGAGTATAGACGAGGTTGTTGCAGTGAATTTAGCGAATGATGTGGTCTTACAAGCTGTTTTCTAGATCATTTAGTGTGAATGAGTCATTACAATGAAGAGTGGACCCTTCTTATTGAGAAATGAAGAGACGGTCTCATTTATGACTAATTAAGCATAAAATAGTTGAGAGAAATGCTTGAAATCATCAAGGACTCATCATTTAAAGGAATTGAACATATACCTAGTCCCAATATAGTATAGATGAGGTTGTTGCTGTGAATTTAGTGAATGAAGTGGTCTGACAAGCTGTTTTCTAGATCATTTAGTGCGAATGAGTCATTACAACGAAAAGTGGAGCCTTGTTCTTAAGAAATCAAGAGACGGTCACATTTATGAGTAATTAAGCATCAAATGCTTGAGAGAAATGCATGAAATCATCAAGGACTCATTGTTTAAAGCAATAGAACATCTTCCTAGTCCCCAGAGAGTATAGATGAGGTTGTTGCAGTGAATTTAGTGAATCATGTGGTCATACAAGCTGTTTTCAAGATCATTTAGTGTGAATGAGTCATTACAATGAAGAGTGGAGCCTTGTTATTGAGAAATGAAGAGACGGTCTCATTTATGAGTAATTAAGCATCAAATACTTGTGAGAAATGCTTGAAATCATCAGGGACTCATTGTTTAAAGCAATAGAACATCTTCCTAGTCCCCAGAGAGTATAGATGAGGTCGTTGCTGTGCATTTAGTGAATGATGTGGTCATACAAGCTGTTTTCTAGATCATTTAGTGTGAATGAGTCATTACAGCGAAAAGTGGAGCCGTGTTCTTCCGAAATGAAGAGACGGTCTCATTTATGAGTAATTAAGCATCAAATACTTGAGAGAAATGCTTGAAATCATGAAGGACTCACTGTTTAAAGCAATTGAGCATCTTCCTAGTCCCAAGAGAGTATGAATGAGGTTGTTGCAGAGAATTTAGTGAATGATGTGGTCATACAAGCAGTTTTCAAGATCATTTAGTATGAATGAGTCATTAGAACGAAAAGTGGAGCGTTGTTCTTAAGAAATGAAGAGAGGAAATGAAGAGACGGTCTCATTTATGAGTAATTACGCATCAAATACTTGTCAGAAATGCTTGAAATCATCAAGGACTCATTGTTTAAAGCAATTGAACATATTCCAGGTCCCAGGAGAGTATAGATGAGGTTCTTGCAGTGAATTTAGTGAATGATGTGGTCATACAAGCTGTTTTCAAGATCATTTAGTGTGAATGAGTCATTACAGCGAAAAGTGGAGCCGTGTTCTTCAGAAATGAAGAGACGGTCTCATTTATGAGTAATTAAGCATCAAATACTTGAGAGAAATGCTTGAAATCATGAAGGACTCACTGTTTAAAGCAATTGAGCATCTTCCTAGTCCCAAGAGAGTATGGATGAGGTTGTTGCAGAGAATCTAGTGAATGATGTGGTCATACAAGCAGTTTTCAAGATCATTTAGTATGAATGAGTCATTAGAACGAAAAGTGGAGCGTTGTTCTTAAGAAATGAAGAGATGAAATGAAGAGACGGTCTCATTTATGAGTAATTAAGCATCAAATACTTGTGAGAAAAGCTTGAAATCATCAAGGACTCATTGTTTAAAGCAATTGAACATATTCCAGGTCCCAGGAGAGTATAGATGAGGTTCTTGCAGTGAATTTAGTGAATGATGTGGTCATACAAGCTGTTTTCAAGATCATTTAGTGTGAATGAGTCATTACAGCGAAAAGTGGAGCCGTGTTCTTCAGAAATGAAGAGACGGTCACATTTATGAGTAATTAAGCATCAAATACTTGAGAGAAATGCTTGAAATCATCAAGGACTCACTGTTTAAAGCAATTGAGCATCTTCATAGTCCCAAGAGAGTATGGATGAGGTTGTTGCAGAGAATTTAGTGAATGATGTGGTCATACAAGCAGTTTTCAAGATCATTTAGTATGAATGAGTCATTAGAACGAAAAGTGGAGCGTTGTTCTTAAGAAATGAAGAGACGAAATGAAGAGACGGTCTCATTTATGTGTAATTAAGCATCAAATACTTGAGAGAAATGCTTGAAATCATGAAGGACTCACTGTTTAAAGCAATTGAGCATCTTCCTAGTCCCAAGAGAGTATGGATGAGGTTGTTGCAGAGAATCTAGTGAATGATGTGGTCATACAAGCAGTTTTCAAGATCATTTAGTATGAATGAGTCATTAGAACGAAAAGTGGAGCGTTGTTCTCAAGAAATGAAGAGATGAAATGAAGAGACGGTCTCATTTATGAGTAATTAAGCATCAAATACTTGTGAGAAAAGCTTGAAATCATCAAGGACTCATTGTTTAAAGCAATTGAACATATTCCAGGTCCGAGGAGAGTATAGATGAGGTTCTTGCAGTGAATTTAGTGAATGATGTGGTCATACAAGCTGTTTTCAAGATCATTTAGTGTGAATGAGTCATTACAGCGAAAAGTGGAGCCGTGTTCTTCAGAAATGAAGAGACGGTCACATTTATGAGTAATTAAGCATCAAATACTTGAGAGAAATGCTTGAAATCATCAAGGACTCACTGTTTAAAGCAATTGAGCATCTTCCTAGTCCCAAGAGAGTATGGATGAGGTTGTTGCAGAGAATTTAGTGAATGATGTGGTCATACAAGCAGTTTTCAAGATCATTTAGTATGAATGAGTCTTTAGAACGAAAACTGGAGCCTTGTTCTTAAGAAATGAAGGGACGGTCTCATTTATGGGTAATTAAGCATCAAATACTTGTGAGAAAAGCTTGAAATCATCAAGGACTCATTGTTTAAAGCTATTGAACATATTCCAGGTCCCAGGAGAGTATAGATGAGGTTCTTGCAGTGAATTTTGTGAATGATGTGGTCATACAAGCTGTTTTCAAGATCATTTTGTGTGAATGAGTCATTAGAACGAAAAGTGGAGACTTGTTATTGAGAAATGAAGAGACGGTCTCATTTATGAGTAATTCAGCATCAAATACTTGTGACAAATGCTTGAAATCATCAAGGGCTCATTGTTTAAAGCAATTCAACATATACCTAGTCCCAAGAGAGTATAGATGAGGTTGCTGCAGTGAATTTAGTGAATGATGTTGTCATACTAGCTCTTTTCTAGATAATTTATTGTGAATGAGTCATTACAACGCAAAGTGGAGCCTTGTTCTTAAGAAATGAAGAGACGGCCTCATTTATGAGTAATTAAGCACCAAATACTTGTGAGAAATGCTTGAAATCATCATGGACTCATTGTTTCAAGCAATTGAACATACTCCTAGTCCCAGGAGAGTAGAGCTGAGGTTCTTGCAATGAATTTAGTGAATGATGTGGTCATACAAGTATTTGTCAAGATCATTTAGTGTGAATGAGTCATTACAACGAAAAGTGGAGACTTGTTATTGAGAAATGAAGGGACGGTCTCATTTATGAGCAATTAAGCATTAAATACTTGTGAGAAATGCTTGAAATCATCAAGGACTCATTGTTTAAAGCAATAGAACATCTTCCTAGTCCCCAGAGAGTATAGATGAGGTTGTTGCAGTGAATTTAGTGAATCATGTGGTCATACAAGCAGTTTTCTAGATCATTTAGTGTGAATGAGTCATTCCAACGAAAAGTGGAGCCTCGTTCTTAAGAAATCAAGAGACGGTCTCATTTATGAGTAATTAAGCATCAAATACTTGTGAGAAATGCTTGAAATCATCAAGCACTTATTGTTTAACGCAATTCAACATATACCTAGTCCCAAGAGAGTATAGACGAGGTTGTTGCAGTGAATTTAGTGAATGATGTGGTCTGACAAGCTGTTTTCTAGATCATTTAGTGTGAATGAGTCATTACAACGAATAGTGGAGCCTAGTTCTTAAGAAATGAAGAGAGAGTCTCATTTTTGAGTAATTAAGCATCAAATACTTGTGAGAAATGCTTGAAATCCTCAAGGACTCATTGTTTAAAGCAATTCAACATATACCTAGTCCCAAGAGAATATAGATGAGGTAGTTGCAGTGAATTTAGTGAATGATGTGGTCTTACAACCTGTTTTCTAGATCATTTAGTGTGAGTGAGTCATTACAACGAAAAGTGGAGCCTTGTTCTAAGGAAATACAGAGACGGTCTCATTTATGAGTAATTAAGCATCAAATATTAGTGAGAAATGCTTGAAATCATCAAGGACTCATTGTTTAAAGCAATTCAACATATACCTAGTCCCAAGAGAGTATAGATGAGGTTGTTGCAGTGAATTTAGCGAATGATGTGGTCTTACAAGCTGTTTTCTTGATCATTTAGTGTGAAGGAGTCATTACCACGAAATGTGGAGCCTTGTTCTTAAGAAATGAAGAGACGGTCTCATTTATGAGTAATTAAGCATCAAATGCTTGTGAGAAATGCTTGAAATCACCAAGGACTCAATGTTTAAAACAATTCAACATATACCTAGTCCCAAGAGAGTATACATGAGGTTGTTCCAGTGAATTTAGTGAATGATGTGGTCTTACAAGCTGTTTTCTAGATCCTTTAGTGTGAATGACTCATTACAGCGAAAGGTGGAGCCTAGTTCTTAGGAAATGAAGTGACGGTCACATTTATGTGTAACTAAGGATCAAATACTTCTGACAAATGCTTCAAATCATCAAGGACTCATTGTTTAAAGCAATTCAACATATACCTCATCCCAACAGAGTATAGCCGAGGTTGTTCCAGTGAATTTAGTGAATGATGTGGTCTGACAAGCTGTTTTCTAGATCATTTAGTGTGAATGAGTCATTACAACGAAAAGTGGAGCCTTCTTCTTAAGATATGATGAGACGGTCTCATTTATGAGTTATTACGCATCAAATACTTGTGAGAAATGCTTGAAATCATCAAGGACTCATTGTTTTAAGCAATTCAACATATACCTAGGCCCAAGAGGGTATAGATGAGGTTGTTCCAGTGAATTTAGTGGATCATGTGGTCTTACAAGCTGTTTTCTAGATCATTTAGTGTGAATGAGTGATTACAACGAAAAGTGGAGCCTTGTTCTTAAGAAATGAGGAGACGGACTCATTTATGAGTTATTAAGCATCAAATACATGAGAGAAATGCTTGAAATCATCAAGTGATGAGAACCGTAGACATGAAGGGTGGAAGGCTTCAATGGATGCAAGAGGTCCATTGCACATTCCAGAAGGCCCAATAACACGAGCTAGGGCTAGAAAGATTAAAGAAGCACCGAATGGGCTGATTCAGGACGCTCAGGCCAACCCAACTTCAAATGGTGCGAATTTAAACTTGGAAGAGAGTCCAGGCCTTATTAATATCATTAGAGTAATTAAAGTGTTAGGACTAATAATAGTAGTCACTCCAAATTAGGAGTTTATTTTCCATATAAGAATTTGTACCTAGATAGGAATTCCACCTAAATAAGGAATTGTCCTAACTAGGAATTTATACCTCTTTAGGATTGCTATCTAAGCCTATAAATAGGCACCCCTTGTAAGCTTTGGAAATCAGACAATCAAGAAATCAGACAACTTTCAGTGAAATAGAAAGCAAGGGTTTCTCCCTTGGTTCTTTTAAGAACTAAAGAACTTATCAAGAGGTTATCCTTCTTGTGGCGTTCAAATCGACTTATCACTCCCAATCCCTTTCTTTTCTGGAGTGTGGCGTCCATATCCTTCTTGAATACCCTAAGTTTGTGTTCCTTCGAATATTGGGTCTAGGGTTTGTGTTATTAACTCTGATTTAGCTTTCCTGGTTGTTCTTTGATTCATTGTGTGCGTTGGGTCCCTAAGCCACGTCTTTTTGGGGTTTTCCGCATCAGTTGGTATCAGAGCCCGGCTCTAAATCAGTTGGTATCAGAGCCCGGCTCTAAATCAGTTGGCTCTAAATCAAAAAAAAACAAAGAAAAATAGTATGACTTTAAAACGCAAAGGTGCTGCTCAGGAGGGAGCTGTTGACATGTCCTTCATGATCAAAGCTATGCAACAACAATTTGAGCACATGAATACCAGATTTGATGATATGAGAGAGATGATGGAGGAGCAAGCTAATACAATAGCAGAGTTGCAAAGGAGGCACGAAGAATATGAGGCTTCTAAAGCAAGAAGGCAATTGAGACGTGCCTATGACCACGAAGATGATGATTCTGTGCCATCATCAGAGGGTGAAAGTGATGGAGAGAAGTATCCAGCTAATGGAGTAGCTCTCATCACAAGGCAAGCATTGAATGTGCAAGTGAAAGAAGAAAATGAGGGGCAACGAGGTAACATCTTTCAGACGAGATGTCTCATCAAAGATAAGGTATGTAGTATGATTATTGATGGTGGAAGTTGCACTAATCTTGCTAGCACAACTATGGTTGAGAAGCTGAATTTACCTACTATGAAGCATCCTAAACCATATAAGCTTCAATGGATGAATGAGAGTGGTGAAGTTAAAGTAGATAAGCAAGTGCACGTGTCATTTTCTATTGGAAGGTATCACGATGAAGTTTTATGTGATGTTGTACCTATGCAAGCAGGCCATATTCTATTAGGAAGGTCATGGCAGTTTGACAGACGAGTTATGCACGATGGATTCAAGAATCGATATTCCTTTGTAATGAATGATAAACCCGTCACTCTTGTACCATTATCACCTCAACAAGCTTATGAGGATCAATTAAGGATAAAAACTGAGAGTGAACAGAAAAGAGAGATGGAAAAAAGAGAAAACAGAGGAGAAACCGTGAGAACACAAGAGAAAGAGAAGAAAACAGAAAGTTCCTATGCAAAAGAAAGTGATGTACAAAGAGCAATTTTTGCCAAACAACCTATGATGATACTTTTGTATAAAGTGGCTTATTTTAATACTAACAAGTTTGAGCCATTTTTGCCTAGTGTTGTTGTTGTTCTATTGCAGGAATTTGAAGGTGTATTCCATGACAATGACCCAACTGGATTGCCACCCAAGAGAGGAATTGAGTATCAAATTGATTTCATCCTTGGTGCATCCATCCAAAATCGGCCAGCATATAAGAAGGAGACAAAGGAGCATAAAAGACAGGTTGAAGAACTTATTTTCAAAGGATATGTGAGGGAAAGCATGGGTCATTATGTAGTTCCTATCCTACTTGTACGAGGAAAGTTGAACAGAAGGCATGCCAAGTGGATCAAATTCATTCAGACCTTTCCCTACGTCATCAAGTATAAACAAGGTGATGATTCGAGGACGAATCTTTTTGAGGAAAGGGGGAATGATGAGAACCGTAGACATGAAGGGTGGAAGGCTTCAATGGATGCAAGAGGTCCATTGCACATTCCAGAAGGCCCAATAACACGAGCTAGGGCCAGAAAGATTAAAGAAGCACCGAATGGGCTGATTCAGGACGCTCAGGCCAACCCAACTTCAAATGGTGCGAATTTAAACTTGGAAGAGAGTCCAGGCCTTATTAATATCATTAGAGTAATTAAAGTGTTAGGACTAATAATAGTAGTCACTCCAAATTAGGAGTTTATTTTCCATATAAGAATTTGTACCTAGATAGGAATTCCACCTAAATAAGGAATTGTCCTAACTAGGAATTTATACCTCTTTAGGATTGCTATCTAAGCCTATAAATAGGCACCCCTTGTAAGCTTTGGAAATCAGACAATCAAGAAATCAGACAACTTTCAGTGAAATAGAAAGCAAGGGTTTCTCCCTTGGTTCTTTTAAGAACTAAAGAACTTATCAAGAGGTTATCCTTCTTGTGGCGTTCAAATCGACTTATCACTCCCAATCCCTTTCTTTTCTGGAGTGTGGCGTCCATATCCTTCTTGAATACCCTAAGTTTGTGTTCCTTCGAATATTGGGTCTAGGGTTTGTGTTATTAACTCTGATTTAGCTTTCCTGGTTGTTCTTTGATTCATTGTGTGCGTTGGGTCCCTAAGCCACGTCTTTTTGGGGTTTTCCGCATCAGTACTGATTTAGAGCCGGGCTCTGATACCAACTGATGCGAAAAACCCCAAAAAGACGTGGCTTAGGGACCCAACGCACACAATGAATCAAAGAACAACCAGGAAAGCTAAATCAGAGTTTAATAACACAAACCCTAGACCCAAAATTCGAAGGAACACGAACCTAGGGTATTCAAGATGGATATGGACGCCACACTCCAGAAGAGGAAGGAATTGGGAGTGATAAGTCGGTTTGAACGCCACAAGAAGAAAACCTCTTGATAAGTTCTTTAGTTCTCAAAAGAACCGAAGGAGAAACCCTTGTTTTCTATTTCACTGAAAGTTGTCTGATTTCTTGATTGTCTGATTTCCAAAGCTTACAAGGGGTGCCTATTTATAGGCCTAGATAGCAATCCTAAAGAGGTATAAATTCCTAGTTAGGACAATTCCTTATTTAGGTGGAATTCCTATCTAGGTACAAATTCTTATATGGAAAATAAACTCCTAATTTGGAGTGACTACTATTATTAGTCCTAACACTTTAATTACTCTAATGATATTAATAAGGCCTGGACTCTCTTCCAAGTTTAAATTCGCACCATTTGAAGTTGGGTTGGCCTGAGCGTCCTGAATCAGCCCATTCGGTGCTTGTTTAATCTTTCTGGCCCTAGCTCGTGTTATTGGGCCTTCTGGAATGTGCAATGGACCTCTTGCATCCATTGAAGCCTTCCACCCTTCATGTCTACAGTTCTCATCATCAAGGAATAATTGTTTAAAGCAATTCAACATATACCTAGTCCCAAGAGAGTATAGATGAGGGTGTTGCAGTGAATTTAGTAAATGATGTGGTCTTACAAGCAGTTTTCAAGATCATTTAGTGTGAATGAGTCATTACAACGAAAAGTGGAGACTTGTTATTGAGAAATGAAGCGACGGTCTCATTTATCAGTAATGAAGCATCAAATACTTGTGAGAAATGCTTGAAATCATCAAGGACTAATTGTTTAAAGCAATTCAACATATACCTAGTCCCAAGAGAGTATAGATGAGGTTGTTGCAGTGAATTTAGCGAATGATGTGGTCTTACAAGCTGTTTTCTTGATCATGTAGTGTGAATGAGTCATTACCACGAAAAGTGGAGCCTTGTTCTTAAGAAAAGAAGAGACGGACTCATTTATAAGTAATTAAGCATCAAATACTTGTGGGAAATGCTTCAAATTGTCAAGGACTCATTGTTTAAAGCAATTCAACTTATACCTAGGCCCAACAGAGTATAGATGAGGTTGTTCCAGTGAATTTAGTGAATGATGTGGTCTTACAAGCGGTTTTCTGGATCATTTAGTGTGAATGAGTCATTACAATGAAGAGTGGACCCTTCTTATTGAGAAATGAAGAGACGGTCTCATTTATGTGTAACTAAGCATCAAATACTTCTGAGGAATGCTTGAAATCATCATGGACTCATTGTTTAAAGCAATTCAACATATACCTAGTCCCAACAGAGTATAGACGAGGTTGTTCCAGTGAATTGAGGCAACGATGTGGGCTGGCAAGCTGTTTTCTAGATCATTTAGTGTGAATGAGTCATTACAACGAAAAGTGGAGCCTTGTGCTTAAGAAATGAAGAGACGGCCTCATTTATGAGTAATTAAGCATCAAATACTTGTGAGAAATGCTTGAAATCATGAAGGACTCATTGTTTAAAGCAATTCAACATATACCAAGTCCCAAGAGAATATAGATGAGGTTGTTGCAGTGAATTTAGCGAATGATGTGGTCTTACAAGCTGTTTTCTTGATCATTTAGTGTGAATGAGTCATTACCACGAAAAGTGGAGCCTTGTTCTTAAGAAAAGAAGAGACGGACTCATTTCTAAGTAATTAAGCATCAAATACTTGTGAGAAATGCTTGAAATTGTCAAGGACTCAATGTTTAAAACAATTCAACATATACCTAGTCCCAAGAGAGTATAGATGAGGTTGTTCCAGTGAATTTAGTGAATGATGTGGCCTTACAAGCTGTTTTCTAGATCCTTTAGTGTGAATGACTCATTACAGCGAAAGGTGCAGCCGAGTTCTTAAGAAATGAAGTGACGGTCACATTTATGTGTAACTAAGCATCAAATACTTCTGAGAAATGCTTGAAAAGTGGAGCCTTGTTCTTAAGAAATGAAGAGACGGTCTCATTTATGAGTAATTAAGCATCAAATACTTGTGAGAAATGCTTGAAATCATCAAGGACACATTGTTTAAAGCAATTCCACATATCCCTAGTCCAAAGAGAGTATAGATCAGGTTTTGCAGTGAATTTAGTGAATGATGTGGTCTTACAAGCTGTTTTCTAGATCATTTAGTGTGAATGAGTCATTACAGCGAAAAGTGGAGCCTTGTTCTTAAGAAATGAAGATACGGTCTCATTTATGAGTAATTAAGCATCAAATACTTGTGAGAAGCACTCGAAATTGTCAAGGACACATTGTTTAAAGCACTTCAACATATACCTTGTCCCAAGAGAATATAGATGAGGTTGTTGCAGTGAATTCAGTGAATGATGTGGTCTTACAAGCTGTTTTCTATATCATTCAGTGTGAATGAGTCATTACAACGAAAAGTGGAGCCTTGTTCTTAAGAAATGAAGAGACGGTCTCATTTATGAGTTATTAAGCATCAAATACTTGTGAGAAATGCTTGAAATCATCAAGGACACATAGTTTAATGCAATTCAACATATACCTAGTCCCAAGAGAATATAGATGAGGTTGTTGCAGTGAATTTAGTGAATGATGTGGTCTTACAAGCTGTTTTCTATATCATTCAGTGTGAATGAGTCATTATAACGAAAAGTGGAGCCTTGTCCTTAAGAAATGAAGAGAGGGTCTCATTTATGAATAATTAAGCATCAAATACTTGTGAGAAATGCTTGAAATCATCAAGGACTCATTGTTTAAAGCAATTCAATATCTACCTAGTGCCAAGAGAGTATAGATGAGGTTTTGCAGTGAATTGAGGGAATGATGTGGTCTTACAAGCTGTTTTCTAGATCATTTAGTGTGAATGAGTCATTACAGCGAAAAGTGGAGCGTTGTTCTTAAGAAATGAAGAGACGGTGTCATTTATGAGTAATTAAGCATCAAATACTTGTGAGAGATGCGTGAAATCATGAAGGACTCATTGTTTAAAGCAATTCAACATATACCAAGTCCCAAGAGAATATAGATGAGGTTGTTGCAGTGAATTTAGCGAATGATGTGGTCTTACAAGCTGTTTTCTTGATCATTTAGTGTGAATGAGTCATTACCACGAAAAGTGGAGCCTTGTTCTTAAGAAAAGAAGAGACGGACTCATTTATAAGTAATTAAGCATCAAATACTTGTGAGAAATGCTTGAAATTGTCAAGGACTCAATGTTTAAAACAATTCAACATATACCTAGTCCCAAGAGAGTATAGATGAGGTTGTTCCAGTGAATTTAGTGAATGATGTGGTCTTACAAGCTGTTTTCTAGATCCTTTAGTGTGAATGACTCATTACAGCGAAAGGTGCAGCCGAGTTCTTAAGAAATGAAGTGACGGTCACATTTATGTGTAACTAAGCATCAAATACTTCTGAGAAATGCTTGAAAAGTGGAGCCTTGTTCTTAAGAAATGAAGAGACGGTCTCATTTATGAGTAATTAAGCATCAAATACTTGTGAGAAATGCTTGAAATCATCAAGGACACATTGTTTAAAGCAATTCCACATATACCTAGTCCAAAGAGAGTATAGATCAGGTTTTGCAGTGAATTTAGTGAATGATGTGGTCTTACAAGCTGTTTTCTAGATCATTTAGTGTGAATGAGTCATTACAGCGAAAAGTGGAGCCTTGTTCTTAAGAAATGAAGATATGGTCTCATTTATGAGTAATTAAGCATCAAATACTTGTGAGATGCACTCGGAATCGTCAAGGACACATTGTTTAAAGCACTTCAACATATACCTTGTCCCAAGAGAATATAGATGAGGTTGTTGCAGTGAAATCAGTGAATGATGTGGTCTTACAAGCTGTTTTCTATATCATTCAGTGTGAATGAGTCATTACAACGAAAAGTGGAGCCTTGTTCTTAAGAAATGAAGAGACGGTCTCATTTATGAGTTATTAAGCATCAAATACTTGTGAGAAATGCTTGAAATCATCAAGGACACATAGTTTAATGCAATTCAACATATACCTAGTCCCAAGAGAATATAGATGAGGTTGTTGCAGTGAATTTAGTGAATGATGTGGTCTTACAAGCTGTTTTCTATATCATTCAGTGTGAATGAGTCATTATAACGAAAAGTGGAGCCTTGTCCTTAAGAAATGAAGAGAGGGTCTCATTTATGAATAATTAAGCATCAAATACTTGTGAGAAATGCTTGAAATCATCAAGGACTCATTGTTTAAAGCAATTCAATATCTACCTAGTGCCAAGAGAGTATAGATGAGGTTTTGCAGTGAATTGAGGGAATGATGTGGTCTTACAAGCTGTTTTCTAGATCATTTAGTGTGAATGAGTCATTACAGCGAAAAGTGGAGCGTTGTTCTTAAGAAATGAAGAGACGGTGTCATTTATGAGTAATTAAGCATCAAATACTTGTGAGAGATGCGTGAAATCATGAAGGACTCATTGTTTAAAGCAATTCAACATATACCTAGTCCCAAGAGAATATAGATGAGGTTGTTGCAGTGAATTTAGTGAATGATGTGGCCTTACAAGCTGTTTTCTATATCATTCAGTGTGAATGAGTCATTACAACGAAAGGTGGAGCCTTGTTCTTAAGAAATGAAGAGACGGTCTCATTTATGACAAATTAAGCATCAAATACTTGTGAGAAATGCTTGAAATCATCAAGGACTCATTGTTTAAAGCAATTCAACATCTACCTAGTGCCAAGAGAGTATAGATGAGGTTTTGCAGTGGATTTAGGGAATGATGTGGTCTTACAAGCTCTTTTCTAGATCATTTAGTGTGAATGAGTCATTACAACGAAAAGTGGAGCCTTGTTCTTAAGAAATGAAGAGACGGTCTGATTTATGAGTAATTAAGCATCAAATACTTCTAGGAAATGCTTGAAATCATCAACGACTCATTGTTTAAAGCAATTCAACATATACCTGGTCCCAAGATAGTACAGATGAGGTTGTTGCAGTGAATTTAGTGAATGATGAACAAGCTGTTTTCTAGATCATTTAGTGTGAATGAGTCATTACAACGAAAAGTGGAGCCTAGTTCTTGAGAAATGATGAGGCAGTCTCATTTATGAGTAATTAAGCTTCAAATACTTGTGAAAAGTGCTTGAAATCATCAAGGTCTCATTGTTTAAAGCAATTCAACATATACCTAGTCCCAAGAGAGTATAGATGAGGTTGTTGCAGAGAATTTAGTGAATGATGTGGTCATACAAGCAGCTTTCAAGATCATTTAGTGTCAATGAGTCATTACAACGAAAAGTGGAGCCTTGTTCTTGAGAAATGAAGAGACGGTCTCATTTATGAGTATTTAAGCATCAAATACTTGTGAGAAATGCTTGAAATCATCAAGGGCCCATTGTTTACAGCAATTAAACATATTCCTCGTCCCAAGAGAGTATAGATGAGGTCGTTGCAGTGAATTTAGTGAATGATGTGGTCTGACAAGCTGTTTTCGATATCATTTAGTGTGAAGGAGTCATTACAACGAAAAGTGGAGCCTTGTTCTTAAGAAAAGAAGAGACGGTCTCATTTATGTGTAATTAAGCATCAAATACTTGTGAGAAATGCTTGAAATCATCAAGGACTCAATGGTTAGAACAATTCAGCATATACCTAGTCCCAAGAGAGTATAGATGAGGTTGTTCCGGTGAATTTAGTGAATGATGTGGTCTTACAAGCTGTTTTCTAGATCCCTTAGTGTGAATGATTCCTTACAGCGAAAGGTGCAGCCTGGTTCTTAAGAAATGAAATGACGGTCTCATTTATGTGTAACTAAGCATCAAATACTTGTGAGAAATGCTTGAAATCATTAAGGACTCATTGTTTAAAGCAATTCAACAAATACCTAGTCCCAACAGAGTATAGACGAGGTTGTTCCAGTGAATTTTGGGAATGATGTGGTCTGGCAAGCTGTTTTCTAGATCATTTAGTGTGAATGAGTCATTCCAACGAAAAGTGGAGCCTTGTTCTTAAGCAATGAAGAGACGGCCTCATTTATGAGTCATTAACCATCAAATACTTGTGAGAAATGCTTGAAATCATCAAGGACTCATTGTTTAAAGCAATTGAACATATTCCTAGTCCCAGGAGAGTATAGATGAGGTTCTTGCATTGAATTTAGGGAATGATGTCGTCTGACAAGCAGTTTTCTAGATGATTTAGTGTGAATGAGTCATTACAACGAAAAGTGGAGCCTAGTTACTGAGAAATGAAGAGACGGTCTCATTTATGAGGAATTAACCTTCAAATACTTGTGAGAAATGCTTGAAATCATCATGGACTCATTGTTTGAAGCAATTCAACACATACCTAGTCCCAAGAGAGTATAGATGAGGTTGTTGGAGTGAATTTAACGAGAGATGTGGTCTTACAAGCTGTTTTCTTGATCATTTAGTGCGAATGAGTCATTACAACGAAAAGTGGAGCCTTGTTCTTAAGAAATGAAGAGACGGTCTCATTTATGAGTAATTAAGCATCAAATACTTGTGAGAAATGCTTGAAATCATCAAGGACTCATTGTTTAAAGCAATTCCACATTTACCTAGTCCCAAGAGAGTATAGATCAGGTTTTGCAGTGAATTTAGTGAATGATGTGGTCTTACAAGCTGTTTTCTAGATCATTTAGTGTGAATGAGTCATTACAGCGAAAAGTGGAGCCTTGTTCTTAAGAAATGAAGATACGGTCGCATGTATGAGTAATTAAGCATCAAATACTTGTGAGAAGCGCTCGAAATCGTCAAGGACACATTGCAAGGACACATTGTTTAAAGCACTTCAACATATACCTTGTCCCAAGAGAATATAGATGAGGTTGTTGCAGTGAATTCAGTGAATGATGTGGTCTTACAAGCTGTTTTCTATATCATTCAGTGTGAATGAGTCATTACAACGAAAAGTGGAGCCTTGTTCTTAAGAAATGAAGAGACGGTCTCATTTATGAGTTATTAAGCATCAAATACTTGTGAGAAATGCTTGAAATCATCAAGGACTCATAGTTTAATGCAATTCAACATATACCTAGTCCCAAGAGAATATAGATGAGGTTGTTGCAGTGAATTTAGTGAATGATGTGGACTTACAAGCTGTTTTCTATATCATTCAGTGTGAATGAGTCATTATAACGAAAAGTGGAGCCTTGTCCTTAGGAAATGAAGAGACGGTCTCATTTATGAATAATTAAGCATCAAATACTTGTGAGAAATGCTTGAAATCATCAAGGACTCATTGTTTAAAGCAATTGAATATCTACCTCGTGCCAAGAGAGTATAGATGAGGTTTTGCAGTGAATTGAGGGAATGATGTGGTCTTACAAGCTGTTTTCTAGATCATTTAGTGTGAATGAGTCATTACAGCGAAAAGTGGAGCGTTGTTCTTAAGAAATGAAGAGACGGTGTCATTTATGAGTAATTAAGCATCAAATACTTGTGAGAGATGCTTGAAATCATGAAGGACACATTGTTTAAAGCAATTCAACATAAACCTAGTCCCAAGAGAGTATAGACGAGGTTGTTCCAGTGAATTTAGTGAATGATGTGGTCTGACAAGCTGTTTTCTAGATCATTTAGTGTGAATGAGTCATTACAACGAAAGGTGGGGGATTGTTCTTAAGGAAAGAAGAGACGGCCTCATTTATGAGTAATTCAGCATCAAATACTTGTGAGAAATGCTTGAAATCATGAAGGAGTCATTGTTTAAAGCAATTCAACATATACCTAGTCCCAAGAGAATATAGATGAGATTGTTGCAGTGAATTTAGTCAATGATGTGGTCTTACAAGCTGTTTTCTAGATCATTTTGTGTGAATGATTCATTGCAGCGAATGGTGGAGCCTAGTTCTTAAGAAATGAAGTGACGGTCTCATTTATGTGTAATTAAGCATCAAATACATGGGAGAAATGCTTGAAATCATCAAGGACTCATTGTTTAAAGCAATTCAACATATAACTAGGCCCAAGAGAGTATAGATGAGGTTGTTCCAGTGAATTTAGTGAATGATGTGGTCTTACAAGCGGTTTTCTAGATCATTTAGTGTGAATCAGTCTTTACAGCGAATGGTGGAGCATAGTTCTTAAGAAATGCAGAGACGGTCTCATTTATGATTAATTAAGCGTTAAATACTTGTGAGAAATGCTGGAAATCATCAAGGACTCATTGTTTAAAGCAATTCAACAAATACCTAGTCCCAAGATAGTATAGATGAGGTTGTTGAGGTGAATTCAGTGAATGATGCGGTCTTACAAGCTGTTTTCTAGATCATTTAGTGTGAATGAGTCATTACAGCGAAAGGTGGAGCCTAGTTCTTAAGAAATGAAGTGACGGTCTCATTTATGTGTAATTAAGCATCAAATACTTGTGAGAAACGCTTGAAATCATCAAGGACTCATTGTTGAAAGCAATTCAACATATACCTTGGCCCAAGAGAGTATAGATGAGGTTGTTCCAGTGAATTTAGTGAATGATGTGGCCTTAAAAGCTGTTTTCTAGATCATTTAGTCTGAATGAGTCATTACAAGGAAAAGTGGAGCCTTGTTCTTAAGAAATGAAGAGACGGTCTCATTTATGAGTTCTTAAGCATCAAATACATGTGAGAAATGCTTGAAATCATCAACGACTAATTGTTTAAAGCAATTCATCATATACCTAGTCCCATGAGAGTACAGATGAGGTTGTTGCAGTGAATCTAGTGAATGATGTGGTCATACAAGCTGTTTTCAAGATCATTTAGTGTGAATGAGTGATTACAACGAAAAGTGGAGCCTTGTTGTTGAGAAATGAAGAGACGGTCTCATTTATGAGTAATGAAGCATCAAATACTTGTGAGAAATGCTTGAAATCATCAAGGAGTAATTGTTTAAAGCAATTCAACATATACCTAGTCCCCAGAGAGTATAGATGAGGCTGTTGCAGTGAATTTAGTGAATGATGTGGCCTTACAAGCTGTTTTCTAGATCTTTTAGTGTGAATGAGTCATTACAATGAAAAGTGGAGCCTTGTCCTTAAGAAATGAAGAGACGGTCTCATTTATGAATAATTAAGCATCAAATACTTGTGAGAAATGCTTGAAATCATCAACGACTCATTGTTTAAAGCAATTCAACATCTACCTAGTGCCAAGAGAGTATAGATGAGGTTTTGCAGTGAATTTAGTGAATGATGTGGTCTTACAAGCTGTTTTCGATATCATTCAGAGTGAATGAGTCATTACAACGAAAACTGGAGCCTTGTCCTTAGGAAATGAAGGGACGGTGTCATTTATGAGTAATTAAGCATCAAATACTTGTGAGAAATGCTTGAAATCAACAAGGACTCATAGTTTAAACCAATTCAACATATACCTAGTCCCAGGAGAATATAGATGAGGTTGTTGGAGTGAATTTAGTGAATGATGTGGCCTTACGAGCTGTTTTCTATATCATTCTGTGTGAAAGAGTCATTACAACGAAAAGTGGAGCCTTGTTCTTAAGAAATGAAGAGACGGTCTCATTTATGTGTAATTAAGCATCAAATACTTGTGAGAAATGCTTGAAATCATCAAGGACTCATTGTTTAAAGCAATTCAACATATACCTAGTCCCAAAAGAATATAGATGAGGTTGTTGCAGTGAATTTAGTGAATGATGTGGCCTTACGAGCTGTTTTCTATATCATTCTGTGTGAAAGAGTCATTACAACGAAAAGTGGAGCCTTGTTCTTAAGAAATGAAGAGACGGTCTCATTTATGAGTAATTAAGCATCAAATACTTGTGAGAAATGCCTGAAATCATCAAGAACACATTGATTAAAGCAATTCCACATATACCTAGTCCCAAGAGAGTATAGATCAGGTTTTGCCATGAATTTAGTGAATGATGTGCTCTTACAAGCTGTTTTCTAGATCATTTAGTGTGAATGAGTCATTACAGCGAAAAGTGCAGCCTTGTTCTTAAGAAATGAAGAGACGGTCTCATTTATAAGTAATTAAGCATCAAATAAATGTGAGAAATGCTAGACATCATCATGGACTCATTGTTTAAAGCAATTGAACATCTTCCTAGTCCCAAGAGTTTATAGATGAGGTTGTGTCAGTGAATTTAGTGAATGATGTGGTCATACAGGCTGTTTTCAAGATCATTTAGTGTGAATGTGTGATTACAACGAAAAGTGGAGCCTTGTTAGTGAGAAATGAAGAGACGGTCTCATTTATGAGTAATGAAGCATCAAATAGTTCTGAGAAATGCTTGAAATCATCAAGGACTCATTGTTTAAAGCAATTCAATATATACCTAGTCCCAAGAGAGTATAGATGAGGTTCTTCCAGTGAAAATTGTGAATGATGTGGTCTTACAAGGTGTTTTCTAGATCATTTAGGGTGAATGAGTCATTACAGCGAGAGTTGGAGCCTAGTTCTTAAGAATTGAAGTGACAGTCTCATTTATGTGTAATGAAGCATCAAATACATGTGAGAAACGCTTGAAATCATCAAGGACTCATTGTTTAAAGCAATTAAACATATACCAAGTCCCAAGAGAGTATAGACGAGGTTGGTCCAGTGAATTTACTGAATGATGTGGTCTGACAAGCTGTTTTCTAGATCATTTAGTGTGAATGAGTCATTACAACGAAAAGTGGAGCCTTGTTCTTAAGAAAACAAGAGACGGTCTCATTTATGAGTAATTAAGCATCAAATTCTTGTGAGAAGTGCTTGAAATCATCAAGGACTCATTGTTTAAAGCAATTCAACATATACCTAGTCCCATGAGAATATCGATGAGGTTGTTGCAGTGAATTTAGTGAAAGATGTGGTCTTACAGGCCGTTTTCTAGATCATTTAGAGTGAATGAGTCATTACAGCGAATGGTGGAGCCTAGTTCTTAAGAAATGAAGTGACGGTCTCATTTATGTGTAATTAAGCATCAAATACTTGTGAGAAACGCTTCAAATCATCTAGGACTCATTGTTTAAAGCAGTTCAACATATACCAAGTCCCAAGAGAGTATAGACGAGGTTGTTCCAGTGAATTTAGTGAATGGTGTGGTCTGAAAAGCTGTTTTCTAGATCATTTAGTGTGAATCAGCCATTACAACGAAAAGTGGAGCCTTGTTCTTAAGAAAAGAAGAGGCGGTCTCATTTCTGAGTAATTAAGCAGCAAATACTTGTGAGAAATGCTTGAAATCATCAGGGACACATTGTTTAAAGCAATTCAACGTATACCTAGTCCCAAGAGAATATAGATGAGGTTGTTGCAGTGAATTTAGTGAATGATGTGGTCTTACAAGCTGTTTTCTAGATCCTTTAGTGTGAATGAGTCATTACAGCGAAAGGTGGAGCCTAGTTCTTAAGAATTGAAGTGACGGTCTCATTTATGTGTAATTAAGCATCAAATACTTGTGAGAAACGCTTCAAATCATCTAGGACTCATTGTTTAAAGCAATTCAACATATACCAAGTCCCAAGAGAGTATAGACGAGGTTGTTCCAGTGAATTTAGTGAATGATGTGGTCTGACAAGCTGTTTTCTAGATCATTTAGTGTGAATGAGTCATTACAACGAAAAGTGGAGCCTTGTTCTTAAGAAAACAAGAGACGGTCTCATTTATGAGTAATGAAGCATCAAATTCTTGTGAGAAGTGCTTGAAATCATCAAGGACTCATTGTATGAAGCAATTCAATATATACCTGTTCCCAAGAGAGTATGGATGAGGTTGTTCCAGTGAATTTAGTGAATGATGTGGTCGTAGAAGGTTTTTTCTAGATCATTTAGTGTGAATGAGTCATTACAGCGAAAGGTGGAGCCTAGTTCTTAAGAATTGAAGTGACGGTCTCATTTATGTGTAATTAAGCATCAAATACTTGTGACAAACACTTGAAATCATCTAGGACTCATTGTTTAAAGCAATTCAACATATACCAAGTCCCAAGAGGGTATAGACGAGGTTGTTCCAGTGAATTTAGTGAATGATGTGGTCTGACAAGCAGTTTTCTAGATCATTTAGTGTGAATGAGTCATTACAACGAAAAGTGGAGCCTTGTTCTTAAGAAAAGAAGAGACGGTCTGATTTCTGAGTAATTAAGCAGCAAATACTTGTGAGAAATGCTTGAAATCATCAGGGACTCATTGTTTAAAGCAATTCAACATATACCTAGTCCCAAGAGAATATAGATGAGGTTGTTGCAGTGAATTTAGTGAATGATGTGGTCTTACAAGCTGTTTTCTAGATCGTTTAGTGTGAATGAGTCATTACAGCGAAAGGTGGAGCCTAGTTCTTAGGAATTGAAGTGACGGTCCCATTTATGTGTAATTAAGCATCAAATACTTGTGAGAAACGCTTGAAATCATCAAGGACTCATTGTTTAAAGCAATTCAACATATACCAAGTCCGAAGAGAGTATAGACGAGGTTGCTCCAGTGAATTTAGTGAATGATGTGGTCTGACAAGCTGTTTTGTCGATCATTCAGTGTGAATGAGTCATTACAACGAAACGTGGAGCCTTGTTCTTAAGAAAAGAAGAGACATTCTCATTTATGCTTAATTAAGCATCAAATACTTGTGAGAAATGCTTGAAATCATCAGGGACTCATTGTTTAAAGCAATTCAATATATACCTAGTCCCAAGAGAGTATGGATGATGTTGTTCCAGTGAATTTAGTGAAAGATGTGGTCTTGCAAGGTTTTTTCTAGATCATTTAGTGTGAATGAGTCATTACAGCGAAAGGGGGAGCCTAGTTCTTAAGAATTGAAGTGACGGTCTCATTTATGTGTAATTAAGCATCAAATACTTGTGAGAAACGCTTGAAATCATCAAGGACTCATTGTTCAAAGCAATTCAACATATACCAAGTCCCAAGAGAGTGTAGACGAGGTTGTTCCAGTGAATGCAGTGAATGATGTGGTCTGACAAGCTGTTTTCTCGATCATTTAGTGTGAATGAGTCATTACAACGAAAAGTGGAGCCTTGTTCTTAAGAAAAGAAGAGATGGTCTCATTTATGCTTAATTAAGCATCAAATACTTGTGAGAAATGCTTGAAATCATCAGGGACTCATTGTTTAAAGCAATTCAACATATACCTAGTCCCAAGAGAATATAGATGAGGTTGTTGCAGTGAATTTAGTGAAAGATGTGGTCTTACAAGCTGTTTTCTACATCATTTAGTGTGAATGAGTCATTACAGCGAATGGTGGAGCCTAGTTCATAAGAAATGAAGTGACGGTCTCATTTATGTGTGATGCGGAAAAACCCCAAAAAGACGTGGCTTAGGGACCCAACGCACACAATGAATCAAAGAACAACCAGGAAAGCTAAATCAGAGTTAATAACACAAACCCTAGACCCAATATTCGAAGGAACACAAACTTAGGGTATTCAAGAAGGATATGGACGCCACACTCCAGAAAAGAAAGGGATTGGGAGTGATAAGTCGATTCGAGCTAGGGCCAAAAAGATTAAAGAAGCACTAAATGGGCTGATTCAGGACAAGGCTTCAAATGGTGCGAATTCAAGTTCTAAAGAGAGCCCAGGCCTAATTAATATAATTGGACTACTTAATGGGTCAGACTAAGTGATAGCATTCACTCCTAAATAGGAGTTCATTGTATGTGCTGGAATTAGTCCGAAATTCCTCCAAAATAGGGATTTCTCCTAAATAGGAATTTTGCTGCATCCATTGAAGCTCTAGCTTGTGTTATTGGGCCTTCTGGAATGGGCAATGGACTTCTTGCATCTATTGAAGCCTTCCACCCATCATCTCCATGGTTCTCATCAATGTGTAATTAAGCATCAAATACTTGTGAGAAATGCTTGAAATCATCAAGGACTCATAGTTTAAAGCAATTCATCATAAACCTAGTCCCAAGAGAATATAGATGTGGTTGTTGCAGTGAATTTAGTGAATGATGTGGTCTTACAAGCTGTTTTCTATATCATTCAGTGTGAATGAGTCATTACAACGAAAAGTGGAGCCTTGTCCTTAAGAAATGAAGAGACGGTCTCATTTATCAGTAATTAAGCATTAAATACTTGTGAGACATGCTTGAAATCATCAGGGACTCATTGTTTAAAGCAATTCAACATATTCCTAGTCCCAAGAGAATATAGATGAGGTTGTTGCAGTGAATTTAGTGAAAGATGTGGTCTTACAAGCTGTTTTCTAGATCATTTAGTGTGAATGAGTCATTACAACGAATGGTGGAGCCTAGTTCTTAAGAAATGAAGTGACGGTCTCATTTATGTGTAATTAAGCATCAAATACTAGTGAGAAATGCTTGAAATCATCAAGGACTCATAGTTTAAAGCAATTCATCATAAACCTAGTCCCAAGAGAATATAGATGAGGTTGTTGCAGTGAATTTAGTGAATGATGTGGTCTTACAAGCTGTTTTCGATATCATTCAGTGTGAATGAGTCATTACAACGAAACGTGGAGCCTTGTCCTTAAGAAATGAAGAGACGGTCTCATTTATCAGTAATTAAGCATTAAATACTTGTGAGAAATGCTTGAAATCATCAAGGACTCATTGTTTAAAACAATTCAACATATACCTAGTCCCAAGAGAGTATAGATGAGGTTGTTGCAGTGAATTTAGGGAATGATATGGTCTTACAAGCTCCTTTCTAGATCATTTAGTGTGAATGAGTCATTACAACTAAAAGTGGAGCCCAGTTATTGAGAAAAGAAGAGACGATCTCATTTATGAGTAATTAAGTATCAAATACTTGTGAGAAATGCTTCAAATCATCAAGGACTCATTGCTTAAAGCAATTCAACATATACCTAGTCCCAAGAGAGTATAGATGAGGTTGTTGCAGTGAATTTAGGGAATGATGTGGTCTTACAAGCTGTTTTCTATATCATTCAGTGTGAATGACTGATTACAACGAAAAGTGGAGCCTTGTTCTTAAGAAATGAAGAGACGGTGTGATTTATGAGTAATTAAGCATCAAATACTTGTGAGAAATGCTTGAAATCATCAACGACTCATTTTTAAAGCAATTCCACATATACCTAGTCCCGAGAGAGTGTAGATGAGGTTTTGCAGTGAATTTAGGGAATGATGTGGTCTTACAAGCTGTTTTCTAGATCATTTAGTGTGAATGAGTCATTACAGCGAAAAGTGCAGCCTTGTTCTTAGGAAATGAAGAGACGGTGTCATTTATGAGTAATTAAGAATCAAATACTTGTGAGAAATGCTTGAAATCATCAAGGACTCATTGTTTAAAGCAATTCAACATATACCTAGTCCCAAGAGAGTATAGATGAGGTTGTTGCAGTGAATTTAGGGAATGATGTGGTCTTACAAGCTGTTTTCTAGATCATTTAGTGTGGATGAGTCATTACAACTAAAAGTGGAGCCTAGTTATTGAGAAAAGAAGAGACGACCTCATTTATGAGTAATTAAGTATCAAATACTTGTGAGAAATGCTTGAAATCATCAACAACACATTGTTTAAAGCAATTCCACATATACCTAGTCCCAAGAGAGTGTAGATCAGGTTTTGCAGTGAATTTAGGGAATGATGTGGTCTTACAAGCTGTTTTCTAGATCATTTAGTGTGAATGAGTCATTACAGCGAAAAGTGCAGCCTTGTTCTTAAGAGATGAAGAGACGGTGTCATTTATGAGTAATTAAGCATCAAATACTTGTGAGAAATGCTTGAAATCATCAACGACTCATTGTTTAAAGCAATTCCACATATACCTAGTCCCAAGAGTGTGTAGATCAGGTTTTGCAGTGAATTTAGGGAATGATGTGGTCTTACAAGCGGTTTTCTAGATCATTTAGTGTGAATGAGTCATTACAGCGAAAAGTGCAGCCTTGTTCTTAAGAGATGAAGAGACGGTGTCATTTATGAGTAATTAAGCATCAAATACTTGTGAGAAATGCTTGAAATCATCAAGGACTCATTGTTTAAAGCAATTCAACATATACCTAGTCCCAAGAGAATATAGACGAGGTTGTTGAAGTGAATTTAGTGAATGATGTGGTCTTACAAGCTGTTTTCTAGATCATTTAGTGTGAATGAGTCATTACAGTGAAAAGTGCAGCCTTGTTCTTAAGAAATGAAGAGACGGTGTCATTTATGAGTAATTAAGCATCAAATACTTGTGAGAAATGCTTGAAATCATCAAGGACTCATTGTTTAAAGCAATTCAACATATACCTAATCCCAAGAGTGTATAGATGAGGTTGTTGCAGTGAATTTAGGGAATGATGTGGTCTTACAAGCTGTTTTCTAGATCATTTAGTGTGGATGAGTCATTACACCTAAAAGTGGAGCCTAGTTATTGACAAAAGAAGAGACGGTCTGATTTGTGAGTAATTAAGTATCAAATACTTGTGGGAAATGTTTAAATCATCAAGGACTCATTGCTTAAAGCAATTCAACATATACCTAGACCCAAGAGAGTATAGATGAGGTTGTTGCAGTGAATTTAGGGAATGATGTGGTCTTACAAGCTGTTTTCTATATCATTCAGTGTGAATGACTCATTACAACGAAAAGTGGAGCCTTGTTCTTAAGAAATGAAGAGAGGGTCTCATTTATGAGTAATTAAGCATCAAATACTTGTGAGAAATGCTTGAAATCATCAACGACTCATTGTTTAAAGCAATTCCACATATACCAAGTCCCAAGAGTGTGTAGATCAGGTTTTGCAGTGAATTTAGGGAATGATGTGGTCTTACAAGCGGTTTTCTAGATCATTTAGTGTGAATGAGTCATTACAGCGAAAAGTGCAGCCTTGTTCTTAAGAGATGAAGAGACGGTGTCATTTATGAGTAATTAAGCATCAAATACTTGTGAGAAATGCTTGAAATCATCAAGGACTCATTGTTTAAAGCAATTCAACATATACCTAGTCCCACGAGAGTATTGATGAGGTTGTTGCAGTGAATTTAGGGAATGATGTGGTCTTACAAGCTGTTTTCTAGATCATTTAGTGTGGATGAGTCATTACACCTAAAAGTGGAGCCCAGTTATTGAAAAAAGAAGAGACGGTCTCATTTATGAGTAATTAAGCATCAAATACTTTTGAGAAATGCTTGAAATCATCAAGGACTCATTGTTTAAAGCAATTCAACATATACCTAGTCCCAAGAGAATATAGACGAGGTTGTTGAAGTGAATTTAGTGAATGATGTGGTCTTACAAGCTGTTTTCTAGATCATTTAGTGTGAATGAGTCATTACAGTGAAAAGTGCAGCCTTGTTCTTAAGAAATGAAGAGACGGTGTCATTTATGAGTAATTAAGCATCAAATACTTGTGAGAAATGCTTGAAATCATCAAGGACTCATTGTTTAAAGCAATTCAACATATACCTAATCCCAAGAGTGTATAGATGAGGTTGTTGCAGTGAATTTAGGGAATGAGGTGGTCTTACAAGCTGTTTTCTAGATCATCTAGTGTGGATGAGTCATTACAACTAAAAGTGGAGCCTAGTTATTGAGAAAAGAAGAGACGGTCTCATTTGTGAGTAATTAAGTATCAAATACTTGTGAGAAATGCTTGAAATCATCAAGGACTCATTGCTTAAAGCAATTCAACATATACCTAGACCCAAGAGAGTATAGATGAGGTTGTTGCAGTGAATTTAGGGAATGATGTGGCCTTACAAGCTGTTTTCTATATCATTTAGTGTGAATGACTCATTACAACGAAAAGTGGAGCCTTGTTCTTAAGAAATGAAGAGACGGTCTCATTTATGAGTAATTAAGCATCAAATACTTGTGAGAAATGCTTGAAATCATCAACGACTCATTGTTTAAAGCAATTCCACATATACCTAGTCCCAAGAGTGTGTAGATCAGGTTTTGCAGTGAATTTAGGGAATGATGTGGTCTTACAAGCTGTTTTCTAGATCATTTAGTGTGAATGAGTCATTACAGCGAAAAGTGCAGCCTTGTTCTTAAGAGATGAAGAGACGGTGTCATTTATGAGTAATTAAGCATCAAATACTTGTGAGAAATGCTTGAAATCATCAACGACTCATTGTTTAAAGCAATTCCACATATACCTAGTCCCAAGAGTGTGTAGATCAGGTTTTGCAGTGAATTTAGGGAATGATGTGGTCTTACAAGCGGTTTTCTAGATCATTTAGTGTGAATGAGTCATTACAGCGAAAAGTGCAGCCTTGTTCTTAAGAGATGAAGAGACGGTGTCATTTATGAGTAATTAAGCATCAAATACTTGTGAGAAATGCTTGAAATCATCAAGGACTCATTGTTTAAAGCAATTCAACATATACCTAGTCCCACGAGAGTATAGATGAGGTTGTTGCAGTGAATTTAGGGAATGATGTGGTCTTACAAGCTGTTTTCTAGATCATTTAGTGTGGATGAGTCATTACAACTAAAAGTGGAGCCCAGTTATTGAGAAAAGAAGAGACGGTCTCATTTATGAGTAATTAAGCATCAAATACTTTTGAGAAATGCTTGAAATCATCAAGGACGCATTGTTTAAAGCAATTCAACATATTCCTAGTCCCTAGAGAATATAGACGAGGTTGTTGAAGTGAATTTAGTGAATGATGTGGTCTTACAAGCTGTTTTCTAGATCATTTAGTGTGAATGAGTCATTACAGTGAAAAGTGCAGCCTTGTTCTTAAGAAATGAAGAGACGGTGTCATTTATGAGTAATTAAGCATCAAATACTTGTGAGAAATGCTTGAAATCGTCAAGGACTCATTGTTTAAAGCAATTCAACACCTACCTAGTCCCAAGAGTGTATTGATGAGGTTGTTGCAGTGAATTTAGGGAATGATGTGGTCATACAAGCTGTTTTCTAGATCATTTAGTGTGGATGAGTCATTACAACTAAAAGTGGAGCCTAGTTATTGAGAAAAGAAGAGACGGTCTCATTTATGAGTAATTAAGCATCAAATACTTGTGAGAAATGCTTGAAATCGTCAAGGACTCATAGTTTAAAGCTATTCCACATATTCCTTGTCCCAAGAGTGTATAGATGAGGTTGTTGCAGTGAATTTAGTGAATGATGTGGTCTTACAAGCCATTTTCTATATCATTCAGTGTGAATGAGTCATTACAACGAAAAGTGGAGCCTTGTTCTTAAGAAATGAAGAGACAGTCTCATTTATGAGTAAGTAAGCATCAAATACTTGTGCGAAATGCTTGAAATCATCATGGACTCGTTGTTTAAAGCAATTGAACATCTTCCTAGTCCCAAGAGAGTATAGATGAGGTTGTTGCTGTGAATTTATGAATGATGTGGTCATACAAGCTGTTCTCAAGATCATTTAGTGTGAATGAGTGATTACAACGAAATGTGGAGCCTTGTTATCGAGAAATGAAGAGACGGTCTCATTTATGAGTAAATAAGCATCAAATACTTGTGCGAAATGCTTGAAATCATCATGGACTCATTGCTTAAAGCAATTGAACATCTTCCTAGTCCCAAGAGAGTATAGATGATGTTGTTGCAGTGAATTTAGTGAATGATGTGGTCATACAAGCTGTTTTCAAGATCATTTAGTGTGAATGAGTGATTACAACGAAATGTGGAGCCTTGTTATTGAGAAATGAAGAGACGGTCTCGTTTATGAGTAATTAAGCATCAAATACTTGTGAGAAAAGCTTGAAATCATCAAGGACTAATTGTTTAAAGGAATTCAACATATACCTAGTCCCAAGAGAGTATAGATGAGTTTGTTGCAGTGAATTTAGTGAATGATGTGGTCTTACAGGCTGTTTTCTAGATCATTTAGTGTGAATGAGTCACTACACCGAAAAGTGGAGCCTTGTTCTTAAGAAATGCAGAGATGGTCTCATTTATGTGTAATTAAGTGTCAAATACTTGTGAGAAATGCTTGAAATCATCAAGGACTCATTGTTTAAAGCAATTGAACACCTTCCTAGTTCCACGAGAGTATAGATGAGGTTGTTGCAGTGAATTTAGTGAATGATGTGGTCATACAAGCTGTTTTCAAGATCATTGAGTGTGAATGAGTGATTACAACAAAATGTGGAGCCTTGTGATTGAGAAATGAAGAGACGGTCTCGTTTATGAGTAATGAACCATCAAATACTTGTGAGAAAAGCTTGAAATCATCAAGGACTTATTGTTTAAAGGAATTCAACATATACCTAGTCCCAAGAGAGTATAGATGAGGTTGTTGCAGTGAATTTAGTGAATGATGTGGTCTTACAAGCTGTTTTCTCGATCATTTAGTGTGAATGAGTCACTACATGAAAAAGTGGAGCCTTGTTCTTAAGAAATGCAGAGACGGTCTCATTTATGAGTAATTAAGTGTCAAATACTTGTGAGAAATGCTTGAAATCATCAAGGACTCATTGTTTAAAGCAATTCAACAAATACCTAGTCCCGAGATAGTATAGATGAGGTTGTTCCAGTGAATTTAGTCAATGATGTGGTCTTACATGCTGTTTTCTAGATCATTTAGTGTGAATGACTCATTACAACGAAAAGTGGAGCCTTGTTATTGAGAAATGAAGAGACGGTCTCATTTATGAGTAATTAAGCATCAAATACTTGTGAGAAATGCATGAAATCATCAGGCACTCATTGTTTAAAGCAATTCGACATGTACCTAGTCCCAAGAGAGTATAGATGAGGTTGTTGCGGTGAATTTAGTGAATAATGTGGTCTTACAAGCTGTTTTCTAGATCATTTAGTGTGAATGAGTCATTACAACGAAAAGTGGAGCCCTGTTCTTAAGAAAAGAAGAGACGGTCTCATTTATGAGTAATTAAGCATCAAATACTTGTGAGAAATGCTTGAAATCATCAAGGACTCATTGTTTAAAGCAATTCATGATATACCTTGTCCCAAGAGAGTATAGATGAGGTTGTTGCAGTGAATTTAGTGAATGATGTGGTCTTACAAGTTGTTTTCTAGATCATTTAGTGTGAATGAGTCATTACAACGAAAAGTGGAGCCCTGTTCTTAAGAAAAGAAGAGACGGTCTCATTTATGAGTAATTAAGCATCAAATACTTGTGAGAAATGCTTGAAATCATCAAGGACTCATTGTTTAAAGCAATTCATGATATACCTAGTCCCAAGAGAGTATAGATGAGGTTGTTGCAGTGAATTTAGTGAATGATGTGGTCTTACAAGTTGTTTTCTAGATCATTTAGTGTGAATGAGTCATTACAACGAAAAGTGGAGCCTTGTTCTTAAGAAATGAAGAGACAGTCTCATTTATGAGTAATTACGCATCAAATACTTGTGAGAAATACTTGAAATCATCAAGGACTCACTGTTTAAAGGAATTGAACTTCTTCCTAGTCCCAAGAGTGTATAGATGCGGTTGTTGCAGTGAATTTAGTGAATGATGTGGTCATACAAGCTGTTTTCAAGATCATTTCGTGTGACTGTGTCATTTCAACGAAAAGTGGAGCCTTGTTATTGAGAAATGATGAGACGGTGTCATTTTTGAGTAATTAAGCATCAAATACTTGTGAGAAATGCTTGAAATCATCAAGGACTCATTGTTTAAAGCAATTCAACATAAACCTAGTCCCAAGAGAGTATAGATGAGGTTGTTGCAGTGAATTTACTGAATGATGTGGTCATGCAAGCTGTTTTCAAGATCATTTATTGTGAATGAGTCATTACAACGAAAAGTGGAGCCTTGTTCTTAAGAAATGAAGAGACGGTCTCATTTATGAGTAAATAAGCATCAAATACTTGTGCGAAATGCTTGAAATCATCATGGACTCATTGTTTAAAGCAATTGAACATCTTCCTAGTCCCAAGAGAGTATAGATGAAGTTGTTGCAGTGAATTTAGTGAATGATGTGGTCATACAAGCTGTTGTCAAGATCATTTAGTGTGAATGAGTGATTACAACGAAATGTGGAGCCTTGTTATTGAGAAATGAAGAGACGGTCTCATTTATGGGTTCATAAGCATCAAATACTTGTGAGAAATGTTTGAAATCATCAACGACTCATTGTTTAAGGCAATAGAACATCTTCCTAGTCCCCAGGGAGTATAGATGAGGTTGTTGCAGTGAATTTAGTGAATGATGTGGTCATACAAGCTGTTTTCAAGAACATTTAGTGTGAATGAGTCATTACAACTAAGAGTGGAGCCTTGTTATTGAGAAATGAAGAGACGGTCTTATTTATGAGTAATTAAGCATCAAATACTTGTGAGAAATGCTTGAAATCATCAAGGACTGATTGTTTGAAGCATTTCAACATATACCTAGTCCCAAGAGAGTATAGATGAGGATGTCGCAGTGAATTTAGTGAATGATGTGGTCTGACAAACTGTTTTCTAGATCATTTAGTGTGAATGAGTCATTACAACGAAAGGTGGAGCCTTGTTCTTAACAAATGAAGAGACGGTCTCATTTATGAGTAATTAAGCATCAAATACGTGTGAGAAATGTTTGAAATCATCAACGACTCATTGTTTAAGGCAATAGAACATCTTCCTAGTCCCCAGAGAGTATAGATGGGGTTGTTGCAGTGAATTTAGTGAATGATGTGGTCATGCAAGCTGTTTTCAAGATCATTTCATCTGAATGAGTCATTACACCGAAGAGTGGAGCCTTGTTATTGAGAAATGAAGAGACGGTCTCATTTATGAGTAATTAAGCTTCAAATACTTGTGACACATGCTTGAAATCATCAAGGACTCATTGTTTAAAGCAATTCAACATATACCTAGTCCCAAGAGAGTATAGATGAGGTTTTGCAGTGAATTTAGAGAATGATGTGGTCTTACAAGCTGTTTTCTAGATCATTTAGTGTGAATGAGTCATTACAACGAAAGGTGGAGCCTTGTTATTGAGAAATGAAGAGACGGTCTCATTTATGAGTAACTAAGCATCAAATACCTGCGAGAAATGCTTGAAATCATCATGGACTCATTGTTTAAAGCAATTGAACATATTCCTAGTCCCAGGAGAGTATAGATGAGGTTCTTGCAGTGAATTTAGTGAATGATGTGGTCATACAAGCTGTTTTCAAGTTCATTTAGTGTGAATGAGTCATTACAACGAAAAGTGGAGCCTTGATGTTAGGAAATGAAGCGACGGTCTCATTTATGAGTAATTAAGCATCAAATACTAGTGAGAAATGCTTGAAATCATCAAGGGCTTAAAACAATTCAACATATACCTAGTCTCAAGGGGGTATAGATGAGGTTGTTGCTGTGAATTTAGTGAATGATGTGGTCTTACAAGCTGTTTTCTAGATCATTTAGTGTGAACGAGTCCTTAGAGCGAAAAGTGGTGCCTTGTTCTTAAGAAATGAAGAGACGGTCTCATTTATGAGTAATTAAGCATGAAATACTTGTGAGAAATGCTTGAAATCATCAAGGGCTCATTGTTTACAGCAATTCAACATATTCCTAGTCCCAAGAGTGTATAGATGGGGTTGTTGCAGTGAATTTACTGAATGATGGGGTCAGATGATGCGGAAAACCCCAAAAAGACGTGGCTTAGGGACCCAACGCACACAATGAATCAAAGAACAACCAGGAAAGCTAAATCAGGGTTTAATAACACAAACCCTAGACCCAAAATTCGAAGGAACACGAACCTAGGGTATTCAAGATGGAGATGGACGCCAGACTCCAGAAGAGGAAGGAATTGGGAGTGGTAAGTCGGTTTGAACGCCACAAGAAGAAAACCTCTTGATAAGTTCTTTAGTTCTTAAAAGAACTGAGGGAGAAAAACCCTTGCTGTTTATTTCACTCAAAGTTGTCTGATTTCTTGATTGTCTGATTTCCAAAGCTTACAAGAGGTGCCTATTTATAGGCTAAGATAGCAATCCTAAAGAGGCATAAATTCCTAGTTAGGACAATTCCTTATTTAGGCGGAATTCCTATCTAGGTACAAATTCTTATATGGAAAATAAACTCCTAATTTGGAGTTACTACTATTATTAGTCCTAACACTTTAATTACTCTAATGATATTAATAAGGCCTGGACTCTCTTCCAAGTTTAAATTCGCACCATTTGAAGTTGGGTTGGCCTGAGCATCCTGAATCAGCCCATTTAGTACTTCTTTAATCTTTCTGGCTCTAACTCGTGTTATTGGGCCTTCTGGAATGGGAAATGGACCTCTTGTATCCATTGAAACCTTCCACCCTTCATCTCTAGGATTCTCATCATTCCTCCTTTCCTCGAATGGATTCGTCCTCGAATCATCACCTTGTTTATACTTGATGATGTAAGGAAAGGTCTGAATGAATTTGATCCACTTGGTATGTCTTTTGTTCAACTTTCCTTGTACAAGGAGGACAGGAACTGCACAAGGACTCATGCTTTCCCTTACATGCCCTTTTGAAATATGTTCCTCAACCTGCCTTTGAAACTGCCTTGTCTCCTTTAGGTTACTCTTATATGTTGGCCGATTTTGGATTGATGCACCAGGGATGAAATCAATTTGATACTCAATTCCTTTCTTGGATGGCAATCCACTTAGGCCATTGTCATGGAATACACTTTCAAATTCCTGCAATAGAACAACAAGACTAGGCAAAGATGGCTCAAACTTGTTAGTGTTAAAAGAAGCCTTTTTGTACAAAAGTATGATCATAGGTTGTATAGCAAAAATTGCTCTTTTGGCATCACTTTCTTTTGCATAGAAACTTTCTGTTTTCTTCTCTTTCTCTTGTGTGCTCACGTTTTCTGCTCTCTTTCCTCTTTTTTCAATCTCTCCTTTTTGTTCACTCTCATTCTTAATCCTCAATTGATCCTCATAAGCTTGTTGAGGTGATAATGGTACAAGAGTGACGGGTTTTTCATTCATTACAAAGGAATATCGATTCTTGAATCCATCATGCATAACTCGCCTGTCAAACTGCCATGACCTTCCTAATAGAATATGGCCTGCTTGCATAGGTACAACATCACATAAAACTTCATCACAGTACCTTCCAATAGAAAATGACACGAGCACTTGCTTATCTACCTTAACTTCACCATTCTCATTCAACCATTGAAGTTTATATGGTTTAGGATGCTTCATAGTAGGTAAATTCAGCTTCTCAACCATAGTTGTGCTAGCAAGATTAGTGCAACTTCCACCATCAATAATCATACTACATACCTTATCTTTGATGAGACATCTCGTCTGAAAGATGTTACCTCGTTGCCCCTCATTTTCTTCTTTCACTTGCACATTCAATGCTTGCCTTGTGATGAGAGCTACTCCATTAGCCAGATACTTCTCTCCATCACTTTCACCCTCTGATGATGGCACAGAATCATCATCTTCGTGGTCATAGGCAAGTCTCAATTGCCTTCTTGCTTTAGAAGCCTCATATTCTTCGTGCCTCCTTTGCAACTCTGCTATTGTATTAGCTTGCTCCTCCATCATCTCTCTCATATCATCAAATCTGGTATTCATGTGCTCAAATTGTTGTTGCATAGCTTTGATCATGAAGGACATGTCAACAGCTCCCTCCTGAGTAGCACCTTTGCGTTTTAAAGTCATACTATTTTTTTTTTTTTATTTAGAACCAACTGATTTAGAGCCGGGCTCTGATACCAACTGATGCGGAAAACCCCAAAAAGACGTGGCTTAGGGACCCAACGCACACAATGAATCAAAGAACAACCAGGAAAGCTAAATCAGGGTTTAATAACACAAACCCTAGACCCAAAATTCGAAGGAACACGAACCTAGGGTATTCAAGATGGATATGGACGCCACACTCCAGAAGAGGAAGGAATTGGGAGTGATAAGTCGGTTTGAACGCCACAAGAAGAAAACCTCTTGATAAGTTTTTTAGTTCTTAAAAGAACCGAGGGAGAATCCTAAAGAGGCATAAATTCCTAGTTAGGACAATTCTTTATTTAGGCGGAATTCCTATCTAGGTACAAATTCTTATATGGAAAATAAACTCCTAATTTGGAGTTACTACTATTATTAGTCCTAACACTTTAATTACTCTAATGATATTAATAAGGCTTGGACTCTCTTCCAAGTTTAAATTCGCACCATTTGAAGTTGGGTTGGCCTGAGCATCCTGAATCAGCCCATTTAGTACTTCTTTAATCTTTCTGGCTCTAACTCGTGTTATTGGGCCTTCTGGAATGGGCAATGGACCTCTTGTATCCATTGAAACCTTCCACCCTTCATCTCTAGGATTCTCATCATCAGACAAGCTGTTTTCAAGATCATTTAGTGGGAATGAGTCATTACAACGAAAAGTGGAGACTTGTTATTGAGAAGTGAAGAGAGGGTCTCATTTATGAGTAATTAAGTATCAAATACTTGTGAGAAATGCTTGAGATCATCAAGGACTCATTGTTTAAAGCAATTCAAGATATAGCTAGTCCCAAGAGTGTATAGATGAGGATGTTGCTGTGAATTTGGTGAATGATGTGGTCTTACAAGCTGTTTTCTAGATCATTTAGTGTGAATGAGTCATTACAATGAAAAGTGGAGCGTTGTTTTTGAGAAATGAAGAGACGGTCTCATTTATGAGTAACTAAGCATCAAATACTTGTGAGAAATGCTTGAAATCATCATGGACTCATTGTTTAAAGCAATTGAACATATTCCTAGTGGTGCGGAAAACCCCAAAACGACGTGGCTTAGGGACCCAACGCACACAATGAATCAAAGAGCAACCAGGAAAGCTAAATCAGAGTTTAATAACACAAACCCTAGAGCCAATATTCGAAGGAGCACGATCCTAGGGTATTCAAGATGGATATGGACGCCACACTCCAGAAAAGGAAGGAATTGGGAGTGATAAGTCGATTTGAACGCTACAAGAAGAAGTACCTCTTGAAAAGTTCTTTAGTTCTTAAAAGAACCGAGGGAGAAAAGCCCTTGCTTTCTATTTCACTCAAAGTTGTCTAATTTCTTGATTGTCTGATTTCCAAAGCTTACAAGGGGTGCCTATTTATAGGCTTAGATAGCAATCCTAAAAAGGCAAAATTCCTATTTAGGACAATTCCTTATTTAGGAGGAATTCCTATCTTGGTACAAATTCTTATATGGAAAATAAACACCTAATTCGGAGTGACTACTATTACTAGTCCTAACACATTAATTACTTTATTGATATTAATAAGGCCTAGACTCTCTTCCAAGTTTAAATTCGCACCATTTGGAGCTGGGTTCGCCTGAGCGTCCTTAATAAGCCCATTTAGTGTTTCTTTCATCTTTCTGCCTGTGCAATGGACCTCTTGCATCCATTGAAGCTCTATCTCGTGTTATTGGGCCTTATGGAATGGGCAATGGACCTCTTGCATCAATTGAAGCTCTAGCTCATGTTATTGGGCCTTCTAGAATGTGCAATGGACTTTTTGCATCCTTTGAAGCGTTCCACCCTTCATCTCTACGGCACTCATCACCTAGTCCCAGGAGAGTATAGATGAGGTTCTTGCAGTGAATTTAGTGAATGATGTGGTCCTACAAGCTGTTTTCAAGTTCATTTAGTGTGAATGAGTCATTACAACGAAAAGTGCAGCCTTGTTACTACGAAATGAAGAGACGGTCTCATTTATGAGTAATTAAGCATCAAATAATAGAGACAAATGCTTGAAATCATCAAGGACTCATTGTTTAACGCAATTCAACATATACCTTGTCCCAACAGAGTATAGATGAGGTTGTTGCAGTCAATTTAGTGAATGATGTGGTCTTACAAGCTGTTTTCTAGATCATTTAGTGTGAATGACTCATTACAGCGAAAACTGGAGCCTTGTTCTTCAGAAAAGAAGAGAAGGACTCATTTATGAGTAATTAAGCATCAAATACTTGTGAGAAATGCTTGAAATCATCAAGGACTCACTGTTTAAAGCAATTGAACATCTTCCTAGCCCCAAGAGAGTATAGATGAGGTTGTTGCAGAGAATTTAGTGAATGATGCGGTCATACAAGCAGTTTTCAAGATCATTTAGTGTTAATGAGTCATTAGAACGAAAAGTGGAGCCTTGTTCTTAAGCAATGAAGAGACGGTCTCATTTATGAGTAATTAAGCATCAAATACTTGTGAGAAATGCTTGAAATCATCAAGGACTCATTGTTTAAAGCAATTGAACATCTACCTAGTCCCAAGAGAGTATAGATGAGGTTGTCGCCGTGAATTTAGTGAATGATGTGGTCAAACAAGCTGTTTTCAAGATCATTTAGTGTGAATGAGTCATTACAATGAAGAGTGGAGCCTTGTTATTGAGAAATGAAGAGACGGTCTCATTTATGAGTAATTAAGCATCAAATACTTGAGAGAAATGCTTGAAATCATCAAGGACTCATTATTTAAAGGAATTCAACATATACCTAGTCCCAAGAGAGTATAGATGAGGTTGTTGCAGTGAATTTAGTGAATGATGTGGTCGTACAATCAGTTTTCAAGATCATTTAGTGTGAATGAGTCATTAGAACGAAAAGGGGAGCCTTGTTCTTAAGAAATCAAGAGACGGTCTCTTTTATGAGTAATTAAGCATCAAATACTTGTGAGAAATGCTTGAAATCATCAAGGACTCATTGTTTAACGCAATTCAACATATACCTAGTCCCAAGAGAGTATATATGAGGTTGTTGCAGTGAATTTAGTGAATGATGTGGTCTGACAAGCTGTTTTCTAGATCATTTAGTGTGAATGAGTCATTACAACAAAAAGTGGAGCCTTATTCTTAAGAAATGAAGAGATGGTCTCATTTATGAGTAATTAAGTATCAAATACTTGTGAGAAATGCTTGAAATCACCAAGGACTCATAGTTTAAAGCAATTCAACATATACCTAGTCCCAAGAGAATATAGATGAGGTTACTGCAGTGAATTTAGTGAACGATGTGGTCTTACAAGGTGTTTTCTATATCATTCAATGTGAATGAGTCATTACAACGAAAAGTGGAGCCTCGTTCTTAAGAAATGAAGAGACAGTCTCATTTATGAGTAATTAAGCATCAAGTACTTGTGAGAAATGCTTGAAATGCTCAAGGACTCATTGTTTAAAGCAATTCAACATATACCTAGTCCCAAGAGAATATAGATGAGGTTCTTGCAGTGAATTTAGTGAATGATGTGGTCTTACAACCTGTTCTCTAGATCATTTATTGTGAGTGAGTCATTACAACGAAAAGTGGAGCCTTGTTCTTGGGAAATGAAGAGACGGTCTCATTTATGTGTAATTAAGCATCAAATACTAGTGAGAAATGCTTGAAATCATCAAGGACTCATTGTTTAAAGCAATTCAACATATACCTAGTCCCAATAGAGTATAGATGAGGTTGTTGCAGTGAATTTAGTGAATGATGTGGTCTGACAAGCTGTTTTCTAGATCATTTAGTGCAAATGAGTCAATACAACGAAAAGTGGAGCCTTGTTCTTAAGAAATCAAGAGACGGTCTCATTTATGAGTAATTACGCATCAAATGTTTGAGAGAAATGCTTGAAATCATCAAGGACTCATTGTTTAAAGCAATAGAACATCTTCCTAGTCCCCAGAGAGTATAGATGAGGTTGTTGCAGTGAATTTAGTGAATCATCTGGTCATACAAGCTGTTTTCAAGATCATTTAGTGTGAATGAGTCATTACAATGAAGAGTGGAGCCTTGTTATTGAGAAATGAAGAGACGGTCTCCTTTATGAGTAATTAAGCATCAAATACTTGTGAGAAATGCCTGAAATAATCAAGGACTCACTGTTTAAAGCAATTGAACTTCTTCCTAGTCCCAAGAGTGCATAGATGCGGTTGTTGCAGTGAATTTAGTGAATGATGTGGTCAAACAAGCTGTTTTCAAGATCATTTCGCGTGAATGTGTCATTACAACGAAAAGTGGAGCCTTGTTATTGAGCAATGATGAGACGGTCTCATTTATAAGTAATGAAGCATCAAATACTTGTGAGAAATGCTCTAAATCATCAAGGACTCATTGTTTAAAGCAATACAACATCTTCCTAGTCCCCAGAGGGTATACATGAGGTTGTTGCAGTGAATTTAGTGAATGATGTGGTCATACAAGCTGTTTTCAAGATCATTTAGTGTGAAGGAGTCATTACAACGAAAAGTGGAGACTTGTTATTGAGAAATGAAGGGACAGTCTCATTTATGAGTAACTAAGCATTAAATACTTGTGAGAAATGCTTGAAATCATCAAGGACTCATTGTTTAAAGCAATAGAACATCTTCCTAGTCCCCAGAAAGTATAGATGAGGTTGTTGCAGTGAATTTAGTGAATCATGTGGTCATACAAGCTGTTTTCTAGATCATTTAGTGTGAATGAGTCATTACAGCGAAAAGTGGAGCCGCGTTCTTCAGAAATGAAGAGACGGTCTCATTCATGAGTAATTAAGCATCAAATACTTGTGAGAAATGCTTGAAATCATCAAGGACTCATCGTTTAAAGCAATTGAACATATTCCAGGTCCCAGGAGAGTATAGATGAGGTTCTTGCAGTGAATTTAGTGAATGATGTGGTCATACAAACTGTTTTCAAGATCAGTTTGTGTGAATGAGTCATTACAACGAAAAGTCGAGACTTGTTAATGAGAAATGAAGAAACGGTCTCATTTATGAGTAATTTCAGCATCAAATACTTGTGAGAAATGCTTGAAATCATCAAGGGCTCATTGTTTAAAGCAATTCAACATATACCTAGTCTCAAGAGAGTATAGATGAGGTTGTTGCAGTGAATTTAGGGAATGATGTGGTCATACAAGCTGTTTTCAAGATCATTTCGCGTGAATGTGTCATTACAACGAAAGGTGGAGCCTTGTTATTGAGAAATGATGAGACGGTCTCATTTATGAGTAATTAAGCATCAAATACTTGTGAGAAATGCTCTAAATCATCAAGGACTCATTGTTTAAAGCAATACAACTTCTTCCTAGTCCCCAGAGAGTATAGATGGGGTTGTTGCAGTGAATTTAGTGAATGATGTGGTCATACAAGCTGTTTTCAAGATCATTTAGTGTGAATGAGTCATTACAACGAAAAGTGGAGACTTGTTATTGAGAAATGAAGAGACGGTCTCATTTATGAGTAATTCAGCATCAAATACTTGTGAGAAATGCTTCAAATCATCAAGGGCTCATTGTTTAAAGCAATTCAACATATACCTAGTCTCAAGAGAGTGTAGATGAGGTTGTTGCAGTGAATTTAGTGAATGATGTGGTCATACAAGCTGTTTTCTAGATCATTTATTGTGAATGAGTCATTACAACGAAAAGTGGAGCCTTGTTCTTAAGAAATGAAGAGACGGCCTCATTTATGAGTAATTAAGCATCAAATACTTGTGAGAAATGCTTGAAATCATCATGGACTCATTGTTTCGAGCAATTGAACATATTCCTAGTCCCAGGAGAGTATAGCTGAGGTTCTTGCAATGAATTTAGTGAAGGATGTGGTCATACAAGTATTTTTCAAGATCATTTAGTGTGAATGAGTCATTACAACGAAAAGTGGAGACTTGTTTTTGAGAAAAGAAGGGACGGTCTCATTTATGAGTAATTAAGCATTAAATACTGGTGAGAAATGCTTGAAATCATCAAGGACTCATTGTTTAAAGCAATAGAACATCTTCCTAGTCCCCAGAGAGTATAGATGAGGTTGTTGCAGTGAATTTAGTGAATCATGTGGTCATACCAGCTGCTTTCTAGATCATTTAGTGTGAATGAGTCATTAGAGCGAAAAGTGGAGCCGTGTTCTTCAGAAATGAAGAGATGGTCTCATTTATGAGTAATTCAGCATCAAATACTTGAGAGAAATGCTTGAAATCATCAAGGACTCACAGTTTAAAGCAATTGAGCATCTTCGTAGTCCCAAGAGAGTATGGATGAGGTTGTTGCAGAGAATTTAGTGAATGATGTGGTCATACAAGCAGTTTTCAAGATCATTTAGTGTGAATGAGTCATTGGAACGAAAAATGGAGCCTTGTTCTTAAGAAATGAAGAGACGGTCTCATTTATGAGTAATTAAGCATCAAATACTTGTGAGAAATGCTTGAAATCATCAAGGACTCGTTGTTTAAAGCAATTGAACATATTCCAGGTCCCAGGAGAGTATAGATGAGGTTCTTGCAGTGAATTTAGTGAATGATGTGGTCATACAAGCTGTTTTCAAGATCATTTTGTGTGAATGAGTCATTACAACGAAAAGTGGAGACTTGTTATTGAGAGATGAAGAGACGGTCTCATTTATGAGTAATTCAGCGTCAAATACTTGTGAGAAATGCTTGAAATCATCAAGGGCTCATTGTTTAAAGCAATTCAACATATACCTAGTCTCTAGAGAGTATAGATGAGGTTGTTGCAGTGAATTTAGTGAATGATGTGGTCATACAAGCTGTTTTCTAGATCATTTATTGTGAATGAGTCATTACAACGAAAAGTGGTGCCTTGTTCTTAAGAAATGAAGAGACAGCCTCATTTATGAGTAATTAAGCATCAAATACTTGTGAGAAATGCTTGAAATCATCATGGACTCATTGTTTCAAGCAATTGAACATATTCCTAGTCCCAGGAGAGTATAGCTGAGGTTCTTGCAATGAATTTAGTGAAGGATGTGGTCATACAAGTATTTTTCAAGATCATTTAGTGTGAATGAGTCATTACAACGAAAAGTGGAGACTTGTTATTGAGAAATGAAGGGACGGTCTCATTTATGAGTAATTAAGCATTAAATACTGGTGAGAAATGCATGAAATCATCAAGGACTCATTGTTTAAAGCAATAGAACATCTTCCTAGTCCCCAGAGAGTATAGATGAGGTTGTTGCAGTGAATTTAGTGAATCATGTGGTCATACAAGCTGCTTTCTAGATCATTTAGTGTGAATGAGACATTACAGCGAAAAGTGGAGCCGTGTTCTTCAGAAATGAAGAGACGGTCTCATTTATGAGTAATTAAGCATCAAATACTTGAGAGAAATGCTTGAGATCATCAAGGACTCACAGTTTAAAGCAATTGAGCATCTTCGTAGTCCCAAGAGAGTATGGATGAGGTTGTTGCAGAGAATTTAGTGAATGATGTGGTCATACAAGCAGTTTTCAAGATCATTTAGTGTGAATGAGTCATTACAATGAAGAGCGGAGCCTTGTTATTGAGAAATGAAGAGATGGTCTCATTTATGAGTAATTAAGTATCAAATACTAGTGAGAAATGCTTGAAATCCTCAAGGACTCATTGTTTAAAGCAATTCAACATATACCTAGTCCCAAGAGAGTATAGATGAGGTTGTTGCAGTGAATTTAGCGAATGATGTGGTCTTACAAGCTGTTTTCTAGATCATTTAGTGTTAAGGACTCATTTCCACGAAAAGTGGAGCCTTGTTCTTAAGAAATGAAGAGGCGGTGTCATTTATGAGTAATTAAGCATCAAATGCTTGTGAGAAATGCTTGAAATCACCAAGGACTCAATGTTTAAAACAATTCAACATATACCTAGTCCCAAGAGGGTATAGATGAGGTTGTTCCAGTGAATTTAGTGAATGATGTGGTCTTACAGGCTGTTTTCTAGATCCTTTAGTGTGAATGACTCATTACAGCGAAAAGTGCAGCCTAGTTCTTAAGAAATGAAGTGACGGTCTCATTTATGTGTAACTAAGCATCAAATACTTGTGAGAAATGCTTGAAATCATCATGGACTCATTGTTTAAAGCAATTCAACATATACCTAGTCCCAACAGAGTATAGACGAGGTTGTTCCAGTCAATTTAGGGAATGATGTGGTCTGACATGCTGTTTTCTAGATCATTTAGTGTGAATGAGTCATTACAACGAAAAGTGGAGCCTTCTTCTTAAGAAATGAAGAGGCGGCCTCATTTATGAGTAATTAAGCATCAAATACCTGTGAGAAATGCTTGAAATCATCAAGGAGTCATTGTTTAAAGGAATTGAACATATTCCTAGTCCCAGGAGAGTATAGATGAGGTTCTTGCAGTGAATTTAGTGAATGATGTGGTCTTACAAGCTGTTTTCTAGATCATTTAGTGTGAATGAGTCATTACATCGAAAAGTGGAGCCTAGTTATTGAGAAATGAAGAGTCAGTCTCATGTATCAGTAATTAAGCTTCAAATACTTGTGAGAAATGCTTGAAATCATCAAGGACTCAATGTTTCAAGCAATTCAACATATACCTAGTCCCAAGAGAGTATAGATGAGGTTGTTGCAGAGAATTTAGTGAATGATGTGGTCATACAAGCAGTTTTCAAGATCATTTAGTGTGAATGAGTAATTAGAACGAAAAGTGGAGCCCTGTTCTTGAGAAATGAAGAGACGGTCTCATTTATGAGTAATTAAGCATCAAATACTTGTGAGAAACGCTTGAAATCATCAAGGGCTCATTGTTTACAGCAATTCAACATATTCCTCGTCCCAAGAGAGTATAGATGAGGTCGTTGCAGTGAATTTAGTGAATGATGTGGTCTGACAAGCTGTTTTCTAGATCATTTAGTGTGAAGGAGTAATTACAACGAAGAGTGGAGCCTTGTTCGTAAGAAATGAAGAGATGTTCTCATTTATGAGTAATTAAGCATCAAATACTTGTGAGAAAAGCTTGAAATCATCAGGGACTCAATGTTTAAAGCAATTCAACATATACCTAGTCCCAAGAGAGTATAGATGAGGTTGTTCCAGCGAATTTAGTGAATGATGTGGTCTTACAAGCTGTTTTCTAGATCCTTTAGTGTGAATGAGTCATTACAACGAAAAGTGGAGCCTTCTTCTTAAGATATGATGAGACGGTCTCATTTATGAGTTATTAAGCATCAAATACTTGTGAGAAATGGTTGAAATCATCGAGGAATAATTGTTTAAAGCCATTCAACATATACCTAGTCCCAAGAGAGTATAGATGAGGGTGTTGCAGTGAATTTAGTGAATGATGTGGTCTTACAAGCAGTTTTCAAGATCATTTAGTGTGAATGAGTCATTACAACGAAAAGTGGAGACCTGTTATTGAGAAATGAAGCGACGGTCTCATTTATGAGTAATGAAGCATGAAATACTTGTGAGAAATGCTTGAAATCATCAAGGACTAATTGTTTAAAGCAATTCAACATATTCCTCGCCCCAAGAGAGTATAGATGAGGTCGTTGCAGTGAATTTAGTGAATCATGTGGTCATACAAGCTGTTTTCAAGATCATTTAGTGTGAATGAGTCATTACAACGAAAAGTGGAGCCTTGTTCTTGAGAAATGAATAGACAGTCTCATTTATGAGTAATTAAGCATCAAATACTTGTGATAAATGCTTGAAATCATCAAGGGCTCATTGTTACAGCAATTCAACATATTCCTCGTCCCAAGAGAGTATAGATGAGGTCGTTGCAGTGAATTTAGTGAATGATGTGGTCTGACAAGCTGTTTTCTAGATCATTTAGTGTGAATGAGTTATTACAGCAAAAAGTGGAGCCTTCTTCTTAAGAAATGATGAGACGGTCTCTTGCATGAGTAATTAAGCATCAAATACTTGGGAGAAAAGCTTGAAATCATGAAGGACTCATTATTTAAAGGAATTCAACCTATACCTAGTCCCAAGAGAGTATAGATGAGGTTGTTGGAGTGAATTTAGCGAGTGGTGTGGCCTTACAAGCTGTTTTCTTGATCATTTAGTGCGAATGAGTCATTACAACGAAAAGTGCAGCCTTGTTCTCAAGAAAAGAAGAGACGGTCTCATTTAAAAGTAATTAAGCATCAAATACTTGTGAGAAATGCTTGAAATCATCAAGGACTCATTGTTTAAGACAATTCAACATATACCTAGGCCCAAGAGAGTATAGATGAGGTTGTTCCGGTGAATTTAGTGAATGATGTGGTCTTACAAGCTGTTATCTAGCTCATTTAGTGTGCATGAGTCATTACAGCAAAAGGTAGAGCCTAGTTCTTATGAAATGAAGTGACGGTCTCATTTATGTGTAATTAAGCAACAAATACTTGTGAGAAATGCTTGAAATCATCAAGGACTCATATTTTCAAGCAATTCAACATATACCTAGCCCAAGAGGGTATAGATGAGGTTGTTCCAGTGAATTTAGTGGATCTTGTGGTGTTACAAGCTGTTTTCTAGATCATTTAGTGTGAATGAGTCATTACAGTGAATCGTGGAGCCTAGTTCTTAACAAACGAAGTGATGGTCTCATTTATGTGTAATTAAGCATCAAATACTTGTGTGAAATGCTTGAAATCATCAAGTACTCATTGTTTAAAGCAATTCAACATATACCTAGTCCCAAGAGAGTATACACGAGGTTGTTCCAGTGAATTTAGTGAATGATGTGGTCTGACAAGCTGTTTTCTAGATCATTTAGTGTGAATGAGTGATTACAACGAAAAGTGGAGCCTTGTTCTTAAGAAATGAAGAGACGGACTCATTTATGAGTTATTAAGCATCAAATACTTGTGAGAAATGCTTGAAATCATCAAGGACTCATTGTTTAAAGCAATTGAGCATATTCCTAGTCCCAGGAGGGTATAGATGAGGTTCTTGCAGTGAAGTTAGGGAATGATGTCGTCTTACAAGCTGTTTTCTAGATCATTTAGTGTGAATGAGTCATTACAACGAAAAGGTGGAGCCTAGTTATTGAGAAATGAAGAGACGGTCTCATTTATGAGTAATTAAGCTTCAAATACTTGTGGGAAATGCTTGAAATCATCAAGGACTCATTGTTTCAAGCAATTCAACACATACCTAGTCCCAAGAGAGTGTAGATGAGGTTGTTGCAGTGAATTTAGTGAATGATGTGGTCTTACAAGCTGTTTCTCGATCATTTAGTGTGAATGAGTCATTACAACGAAAAGTGGAGCCTTGTCTTAAGAAAAGAAGAGACGGTCTCATTTATGCGTAATTAAGCATCAAATACTTGTGGGAAATGCTTGAAATCANTTTTTGAGTAATTAAGCATCAATATTTGTGAAGAAACGCTTGAAATCATCGAAGACTGATTGTCAAAAGCAATTCAAACGTATCTTAGTCCAGTGAGTATAAATGAGGTTGTTGCACTGTGAATTAAGTGAATGGTGTGGTCATACAAGCTGTTTTCAAGATCATTTAGTGTGAATTAGTCATTACAACTAAAAGTGGAGGCCTGTTATCAAGAAATGAAGCGACGGTTTCATTTTTGAGTAATTAAGCATCAAATACTTGTGAGAAATGCTTGAAATCATCAAGGACTCATTGTTTAAACCAATTCAACATATTCCTAGTCCCAAGAGAGTATAGATGAGGTTGTTGCAGTGAATTTTTGTGAAAGATGTGGTCATACAAGCTGTTTTCAAGATCATTTAGTGTGAATGAGTCTTTACAACGAAAAGTGGTGTCTTGTTATTAAGAAATGGAGAGACGGTCTCATTTCCGAGTAATTAAGCATCAAATACCTGTGAGAAATGCTTGAAATCGTCAAAGCCTCTTTATTTAAAGTAATTCAACAAATTCCTAGTCCCTAGAGAGTGTAGATGAGGTTGTTGAAGTGAATTTAGTGAATGATGGGGTCATACAAGCTGTTTTCAAGATCATTTAGTGTGAATGAATCATTACAACGAAAAGTGGAGCCTTGGTATTAAGAAATCGAGAGTCCGACTCATTTTTGAGCAATTAAGCATCAAATACTTGAGAGAAATGCTTGAAATCTTCAAACACTCTTTCTGTAAGGCAATTCAACATATTCCTAGTCCCAAGAGAGTATAGATGTGGTTGTTGCAGTGAATTTAGCGAATGATGTGGCCATACAAGCTGTTTTCAAGATCATTTAGTGTCAATGAGTCGTTACAAACGAAAAGTGGAGCTTTGTTATTAAGAAATGGAGAGACGTTCTCATTTTAGAGTAATTAAGCATCAAATACTTGTCAGAAATGCTTCAAATCATCAACGACTCATTGTTTAAAGCAATTCAACATATTCCTAGTCCCAAGAGAGTGTAGATGAGCTTGTTGAAGTGAATTTAGTGAATGACGTGGTCAAACTAGCTGTTTTGAGGATCGTTTAGTGTGAATGAGTCATTACTACGAAATGTGGAGCCTTGTTATTAAGAAATGAAGAGACGGTTTCATTTTTGAGTAATTAAGCATCAAATACATGTGAGAAATGCTTGGAATCATCAAGGACTCATTGTTTAAAGCAATTCAACATATTCCTAGTCCCAAGAGGGTATAGATGAGGTTCTTGCACTGAATTTAGTGAATGATGTGGTCATACAAGCTGTTTTCAAGATCATTTAGTGTGAATGAGTCATTACAACGAAAGGTGGAGCCTTGCTATTAAGAAATGAAGAGACGGTCTCATCTATGTGTAATTCAGCATCAAATACTTGTGGGAAATGCTAGAAATCATCAAGGACTCATTGTTTCAAGCAATTCAACATATTCCTATTCCCAAGAGGGTATAGATGAGGTTCTTGCAGTGAATTTAGTGAATGATGTGGTCATACAAGCTGTTTTCAAGATCATTTAGTGTGAATGAGTCATTACAACGAAAAGTGGAGCCTTGTTATTAAGAAATGAAGAGACGGTCTCATTTATGAGTAATTAAGCATCAAATACTTGTGAGAAATGCTTGAAATCATCAAGGACTCATTGTTTAAAGCAATTCAACATATTCCTATTCCCAAGAGAGTGTAGATGAGGTTGTTGCAGTGACTTTAGTGAAGGATGTGGTCATACAAGCTGTTTTCAAGATCATGTAGTGTGAATGAGTCATTACAACGAGGAGTGGAGCCTTGATATTAAGAAATGGAGAGACCCTCTCTTTTATGAGTAAGTAAGGATCAAAAACTTGTGAGAAATGCTTGAAATCGTCAAGGACTCATTGTTTAAAGCAATCCAACATATTCATCATCCCAAAAGTGTATAGATGAGGTTCTTGCAGTGAATTTAGTGAACGATGTGGTCATATAAGCCTTTTTCAAGTTCATTTAGTGTGAATGAGTGATTACAACAAAAAGTGGTGCCTTGTTATTAAGAAATGAAGAGACCGTCTCATTTATGAGTAATTAAGCATCAAATACTTGTGAGAAATGCTTGAAATCATCAAGGACTCATTGTTTAAAGCAATTCAACATATTCCTATTCCCAAGAGAGCATAGATGAGGTTGTTGCAGTGACTTTGGTGAAGGATGTGGTCATACAAGCTGTTTTCAAGATCATTTAGTGTGAATGAGTCATTACAACGAAGAGTGGATCCTTGATATTAAGAAATGGAGAGACCCTCTCTTTTATGAGTAAGTAAGGATCAAAAACTTGTGAGAAATGCTTGAAATCGTCAAGGACTCATTGTTTAAAGCAATTCAACATATTCCTCATCCCGAAAGTGTAAAGATGAGGTTCTTGCAGTGAATTTAGTGAATGATGTGGTCATATAAGCCTTTTTGAAGTTGATTTTGTGTGAATGAGTCATTACAACGAAAAGTGGAGCCTTGTTATTAAGAAATGAAGAGACAGTCTCATTTATGAGTAATTAAGCATCAAATATTTGTGAGAAATGCTTGAAATCATCAAGGACTCATTGTTTAAAGCAATTCTACATATTCCTAGTCCCAGGAGAGTATAGATGAGGTTGTTGCGGTGAATTTTGTGAATGATGTGGTCATACAAGCTGTCTTCAAGATCATTTAGTGTGAATGGCTCATTACAACGAAAAGTGGAGCCTTGTTATTGGGAAATGGAGAGACAGTCTCATTTATGACTAATTAAGCATCAAATACATCTGAGAAATGCTTGAAATCATAAGGACTCATTGTTGAAAGCAATTCAACATATTCCTAGTCCCAAGAGAGTATAGATGAGGTTGTTTTAGTGAATTTAGGGAATGATGTGGTCATAAATGCTGTTTTCATGATCATTTAGTGTGAATGAGTCATTACAACGAAGAGTGGAGCCTAGTTCTTAGGACATGAAGAGACGGTCACATTTAAGAGTAATTAAGCATCAAATAGTTGTGAGAAATGCTTCAAATAAAAAACAACTCACTGTTTAAAGCAACTCAACATATTCCTAGTCCCAAGAGAGTATAGAAGAGGTTGTTGCAGTGAATTTAGTGAATGATGTGGTCATACAAGCTGTTTTCAAAATCATTAATGTGAATGAGTCATTACAACGAAGTGTGGAGCCTTGATTTTAAGAAATGGAGAGACCATCTCATTTATGAGTAAGTAAGCATCAAATACTTGTGAGAAATGCTTGAAATCATCAAGGACTCATTGTTTAAAGCAATTCAACATATTCCTAGTCCCACGAGTGTATAGATGAGGTTGTTGAATTGAATTTAGTGAATGATGTGCTCATACAAGCTGTTTTCAAGATCATTTAGTGTGAATGAGTCATTACAACGAAAAGTGGAGCCTTGTTATTAAGAAATGAAGAGACAGTCTCATTTATGAGTAATTAAGCATCAAATACTTGTGAGAAATGCATGAAATCATCAAGGACTCATTGTTTAAAGCAACTCAACATATTCCTATTCCCAAGAGAGGATAGATGAAGTTGTTGCAGTGAATTTAGTGAATGATGTGGTCATACAAGCTGTTTTCAAGATCATTTAGTGTGAATGAGTCATTACAACGAAGAGTGGAGCCTTGATATTAAGAAATGGAGAGACCGTCTCATTTGTGAGTAATTAAGCATCAAAAACTTGTGAGAAATGCTTGAAATCATCAAGGACTCATTGTTTAAAGCAATTCAACATATTCCTAGTCCCAAGAGTGTATAGATCAGGTTCTTGCAGGGAATTTTGTGAATGATGTGGTCATCCAAGCTGTTTTCAGGTTCATTTAGTATGAATGAGTCATTACCACGAAAAGTGGAGCCTTGTTATTAAGAAATGAAGAGACAGTCCCATTTATGAGTAATTAAGCATCAAATACTTGTGAGAAATGCTTGAAATCATCAACGACTCATTGTTTAAAGCAATTCAACATATTCCTAGTCCCAAGAGTGTATAGATGAGGTTGTTGCAGTGAATTTAGCGAATGATGTGGCCATAGAAGCAGTTCTCAAGATCATTTAGTGTGAATGAGTCGTTACAACGAAAAGTGGAGCCTCGTTATTAAGAAATGGAGAGACGGTCTCATTTTAGAGTATTTAAGCATCAAATACTTGTGAGAAATGCTTGAAATCATCGAGGACTCATTGTCTAAAGCAATTCAACATATTCCTAGTCCCAAGAGAGTATAGATGAGGTTGTTGCAGTGAATTTAGTCAATGATGTGGTCATACAAGCTAGTTTCAAGATCATTTAGTGTGAATGAGTCATTACCACGAAAACTGGAGCCTTGTTATTGAGAAATGAAGAGACGGTCTAATTTATGAGTAATTAAGCATCTAATACATGTGAGAAATGCTTGAAATGATAATGACTCATTGTTGAAAGCAATTCAACAAATTCCAAGTACCAAGAGAGTATAGATGTGGTTGTTGCAGTGAATTTAGTGAATGATGTGGTCATACAAGCTGTTTTCAAGTTCATTTTGTGTGAATGAGTCATTACAACGAAGAGTGGAGCCTTGATATTAAGAAATGGAGAGACCGGCTCATTTATGAGTAATTAAGCATCAAATACTTGTGCGAAATGCTTGAAATCATCAAGGACTCATTGTTTAAACCAATTCAACATATTTGTAGTCCCAAGAGTGTATAGATCAGGTTCTTGCAGTGAATTTAGTGACTGATGTGGTCATACAAGCTGTTTTCAGGTTCATCTAGTGTGAATGAGTCATTACAACGAAAAGTGGAGCCTTGTTATTAAGAAATGAAGAGACAGTCCCATTTATGAGTAATTAAGCATCAAATACTTGTGCGAAATCCTTGAAATCATCAAGGACTCATTGTTTAAAGCAATTCAACATATTCCTAGTCCCAAGAGTGTATAGATGAGGTTGTTGCAGTGAATTTAGTGAATGATGTGGTCATACAAGCTGTTTTCCAGATCATTTCATGTGAATGAGTCATTACAACAAAAAGTGGAGCGTTGTTATGGAGAAATGAAGAGACGGTATCATTTATGAGTAATTAAGCATCAAATACATGTGAGAAATTCTTGAAATCATAAGGACTCATTGTTTAAAGCCATTCAACATATTCCTAGTCCCAAGAGAGTATAGATGAGGTTGTTGCACTGAATTTAGTGAATGATGTGGTCATATACGCTGTTTCCAAGTTCATTTAGTGTGCATGAGTCATTAGAACGAAAAGTGGAGCCCTGTTATTACGAAATGAAGAGATGGTCTCATTTATGAGTAATTAAGCATCAAATACTTGTGAGAAATGCTTGAAATCGTCAAGGACTCGTTGTTTAAAGCAATTCAACATATTCCTAGTCCCAAGAGAGTATAGATCAGGTTGTTGCAGTGAATTTAGTGAATGATGTGGTCATACAAGCTAATTTCAAGATCATTTAGTGTGAATGAGTCATTACAACGAAAATTGGAGCCTTGTTATTGAGAAATGAAGAGACAGTCTCATTTATGAGTAATTAAGCATCAAATACATGTGAGAAATTCTTGAAATCATAAGGACTCATTGTTTAAAGCAATTCAACAAATTCCTAGTCCCAAGAGAGTATAGATGAGGTTGTTGCACTGAATTTAGTGAATGATGTGGCCATATAGGCTGTTTCCAAGTTCATTTAGTGTGAATGAGTCATTACAACGAAAAGTGGAGCCTAGTTATTACGAAATGAAGAGATGGTCTCATTTATGAGTAATTAAGCATCAAATACTTGTGAGAAATGCTTGAAATCGTCAAGGACTCGTTGTTTAAAGCAATTCAACATATTCCTAGTCCCAAGAGAGTATAGATCAGGTTGTTGCAGTGAATTTAGTGAATGATGTGGTCATACAAGCTAATTTCAAGATCGTTTAGTGTGAATGAGTCATTACAACGTAAAATGGAGCCTTGTTATTGAGAAATGAAGAGACGGTCTCATTTATGAGTAATTAAGCATCAAATACATGTGAGAAATTCTTGAAATCATAAGGACTCATTGTTTAAAGCAATTCAACATATTCCTAGTCCCAAGAGAGTATAGATGAGGTTGTTGCACTGAATTTAGGGAATGATGTGGTCATATAGGCTGTTTCCAAGTTCATTTAGTGTGAATGAGTCATTACAACGAAAAGTGGAGCCTAGTTATTACGAAATGAAGATATGGTCTCATTTATGAGTAATTAAGCATCAAATACTTGTGAGAAATGCTTGAAATCATCAAGGACTCGTTGTTTAAAGCAATTCAACATATTCCTAGTCCCAAGAGAGTATAGATCAGGTTGTTGCGGTGAATTTAGTGAATGATGTGGTCATACAAGCTAATTTCAAGATCATTTAGTGTGAATGAGTCATTACAACGTAAAATGGAGCCTTGTTATTGAGAAATGAAGAGACGGTCTCATTTATGAGTAATTAAGCATCAAATACATGTGAGAAATTCTTGAAATCATAAGGACTCATTGTTTAAAGCAATTCAACATATTCCTAGTCCCAAGAGAGCATAGATGAGGTTGTTGCACTGAATTTAGGGAATGATGTGGTCATATAGGCTGTTTCCAAGTTTATTTAGTGTGAATGAGTCATTACAACGAAAAGTGGAGCCTAGTTATTACGAAATGAAGATATGGTCTCATTTATGAGTAATTAAGCATCAAATACTTGTGAGAAATGCTTGAAATCATCAAGGACTCGTTGTTTAAAGCAATTCAACATATTCCTAGTCCCAAGAGAGTATAGATGAGGTTGTTGCAGTGAACTGAGTGAATGATGTGGTCATACAAGCTAATTTCAAGATCATTTAGTGTGAATGAGTCATTACAATGAAAACTGGAGCCTTGTTATGGAGAAATGAAGAGACGGTCTCATTTATGAGTAATTAAGCATCTAATACATGTGAGAAATGCTTAAAATCATAAGGACTCATTGTTGAAAGCAATTCAACATATTCCAAGTACCAAGAGAGTATAGATGTGGTTGTTGCAGTGAATTTAGTGAATGATGTGGTCATACAAGCTGTTGTCAAGTTCATTTAGTGTGAATGAGTCATTACAACGAAGGGTGGAGCCTTGATTTTAAGAAATGGAGAGACCACCTCATTTATGAGTAATTATGCATCAAATACATGTGCGAAATGCTTGAAATCATCAAGGACTCATTGTTTAAAGCAATTCAACATATTCCTAGTCCCAAGAGAGTATAGATGAGGTTCTTGCAGTGAATTTAGTGAAAGATGTGGTCTTACAAGCTGTTTTCTAGACCATTTAGTGTGAATGAGTCATTACAACGAAAAGTGGAGCCTTGTTCTTAAGAAATGAAGAAAGGGTCTCATTTAAGAGTAATTAAGCATCAAATACTTTTGAGAAATGCTTCAAATCAAAAACGACTCACTGTTTAAACCAACTCAACATATTCCTAGTCCCAAGAGTGTATAGAAGAGGTTGCTGCAGTGAATTTAGTGAATGATGTGGTCATACAAGCTGTTTTCAAGATCGTTAATGTGAATGAGTCATTACAACGAAGAGTGGAGCCTTGATTTTAAGAAATGGAGAGACCGTCTCATTTCTGAGTAATGAAGCATCAAATACTTGTCAGAAATGCTTGAAATCATCAAGGACTCATTGTTTAGAGCAATTCAACATATTCCTAGTCCCACGAGAGTATACATGAGGTTGTTGCAGTGAATTTAGTGAATGATGTGGTCATACAAGCTGTTTTCAAGATCATATAGTCTGAATGAGTCATTACAACGAAAAGTGGAGCCTTGTTGTTGAGAAATCAAGAGACAGTCTCATTTATGAGTAATTAAGCATCAAATAGTGGTGAGAAATGCTTGAAACCATCAAGCACTCCTTGTTTAAGGCAATTCAACATATTCCTAGTCCCAAGAGAGTTTAGATGAGGTTGTTGCAGTGAATTTAGTGAATGATGTGGTCTTACAAGCTGTTTTCTAGATCATTTAGTGTGAATGAGTCATTACAACGAAAAGTGGAGCCTTGTTAATAAGAAATGAAGAGATGGTCTCATTTATGAGTAATTAAGCATCAAATAGTGGTGAGAAATGCCTGAAATCATCAAGGACTCATTGTTTAAAGCAATTCAACATATTCCTAGTCCCAAGAGTGTATAGATGAGGTTGTTGCAGTGAATTTAGTGAAAGATGTCGTCATACAAGCTGTTTTCAAGATCATTTAGGGTGAATGAGTCCTAACAACGAAAAATGGAGCCTTGTTATTGAGAAATGAAGAGACGGTCTCATTTATGAGCAATTAAGCATCAAATACATGTGAGAAATGCTTGAAATCATAAGGACTCATTGTTTAAAACAAATCAACATATTCCTAGTCCCAAGAGGGTGTAGATGAGGTACTTGCAGTGAATTTAGTGAATCATGTGGTCATATAAGCTGTTTTCAAGTTCATTTAGTGTGATTGAGTCATTCCAGCGAAAAGTCGAGCCTTGTTATTAAGAAATCAAGAGACGGTCTCATTTAGGAGTAATTAAGCATCAAATACTTTTGAGAAATGCTTGAAATCAGCAAGGACTCATTTTTTAAAGCAATTCAACATATTCCTAGTCCCAAGAGAGTATAGATGAGGTTGTTGCCGTGAATTTAGTGAATGATGCGGCCCTACAAGCTGTTTTCAAGTTCATTTAGTGTGAATGAGTCATTACAACGAAAAGTCGAGCCTTGTTATTAAGAAATGAAGACACGGTCTCATTTATGATTTATTAAGCGTCAAATACTTGTGAGAAATGCTTGAAATCATCAAGGACTCATTGTTTAATGGAATTCAACATACTCCTAGTCCCAATAGAGTATAGATGAGGTTGTTGCACTGAATTTAGTGAATGATGTTGTCATATAAGCTCTTTTCAAGTTCATTTTAAGAAATGGAGAGACCATCTCATTTATGAGTAATTATGCATCAAATACATGTGCGAAATGCTTGAAATCATCAAGGACTCATTCTTTAAAGCAATTCAACATATTCCTAGTCCCAAGAGAGTATAGATGAGGTTCTTGCAGTGAATTTAGTGAAAGATGTGGTCTTACAAGCTGTTTTCTAGACCATTTAGTGTGAATGAGTCATTACAACGAAAAGTGGAGCCTTGTTATTAAGAAATGAAGAGACGGTCTCATTTATGAGTAATTAAGCATCAAACACTTCTGAGAAATGCTTCAAATCAAAAAGGACTCATTGTTTAAAGCAACTCAACATATTCCTACTCCCAAGAGAGTATAGATGATGTTCTTGCAGTGAATTTAGCGAATCATGTGGTCATACAAGCTGTTTTCAAGATCATTTAGTGTCAATCAGTCATTACAATGAAAAGTGGAGCCTTGTTATCGAGAAATGAAGAGACAGTCTCATTTATGTGTAATTAAGCATCAATTACATGTGAGAAATGCTTGAAATCATAAGGACAAATTGTTTAAAGCAATTCAACATATTCCTAGTCCCAGGAGTGTATAGATGAGGTTCTTTCAGTGAATTTAGTGAATGATGTGGTCATATAAGCTGTTTTCAAGTTCATTTCGTGTGAATGAGTCTTTACAATGAAAAGTCGAGCCTTGTTATTAAGAAATGAAGAGACGGTCTCATTTATGAGTAATTAAGCATCAAATACTTCTGAGAAATGCTTCAAATCAAAAAGGACTCATTGTTTAAAGCAACTCAACATATTCCTACTCCCAAGAGAGTATAGATGATGTTCTTGCAGTGAATTTAGCGAATCATGTGGTCATACAAGCTGTTTTCAAGATCATTTAGTGTGAATGAGTCATTACAACGAAAAGTGGAGCCTTGTTATCGAGAAATGAAGAGACAGTCTCATTTATGTGTAATTAAGCATCAATTACATGTGAGAAATGCTTGAAATCATAAGGACTAATTGTTTAAAGCAATTCAACATATTCCTAGTCCCAGGAGTGTATAGATGAGGTTCTTTCAGTGAATTTAGTGAATGATGTGGTCATATAAGCTGTTTTCAAGTTCATTTCGTGTGAATGAGTCTTTACAATGAAAAGTCGAGCCTTGTTATTAAGAAAAGAAGAGACGGTCTCATTTATGAGTAATTAAGCATCAAATACTTGTGAGAAATGCTTGAAATCATCAAGGACTAATTGTTTAAAGCAATTCAACATATTCCTAGTCCCAAGAGTGTATAGATGAGATTCTTGCAGTGAATTTAGTGAAGGATGTGGTCATACAAGCTGTTTTCAAATTCATTTAGTGTGAAAGAGTCATTGCAACGGAAAGTGGAGCCTTGTTATTAAGAAATGAAGAGACGGTCTCATTAATGAGTAATTAAGCATCAAATACTTGTGAGAAATGCTCGAAATCATCAAGGACTCATTGTGTAAAGCAATTCAACATATTCCTAGTCCCAAGAGAGTATAGATGAGGTTGTTGCAGTGAATGTAGGGAATCATCTCGTCATACAAGCTGTTTTCAAGATCATTTAGTGTGAATGAGCCATTAAAACGAAAAGTGGAGCCATGTTATTGAGAACTGAAGAGACACTCTCATTTATGAGTAATTACGCATCAAATAGTGGTGAGAAATGCTTGAAATCATCAAGGACTCATTGTTTAAAGCAATTCAACATATTCCTAGACCCAAGAGAGTATAGATGAGGTTGTTGCCGTAAATTTAGTGAACGATGTGGTCTTACAAGCTGTTTTCTAGATCAATTTAGTGTGAATGAGTCATTAGAGGCGACAAAGTGGAGCCTTGTTCTCAAGAAATGAAGGGACGGTCTCATTTTATGAGTAATTAAGCATTAAATAGTGGTCAGAAATGCCTGAAATCATCAGGGACTCATTGTTTAAAGCAAGTCAACATATTCCCTAGTCCCAAGAGAGTATAGATGACGTTGTTGCAGTGAATTTAGTGAAATATGTGGTCTTACAAGCTGTTTTCTACATCATTTAGTGTGAATGAGACATTACAACGAAAAGTGGAGGCTTGTTGTCAAGAAATGAAGAGACGGTCACATTTATGTGTAATTAAGCATCAAATAGTGGTGAGAGATGCTTGAAATCATCAAGGACTCATTGTTTAAAGCAATTCAACATATTCCTAGTCCCAAGAGAGTATAGATGAGGTTGTTGCAGTGAATTTAGTGAATGATGTGGTCATACAAGCTGTTTTCAAGATCATTTAGTGTGAATGAGTCATTACAACGAAAAGTGGAGCCTTGTTATTGAGAAATGAAGAGACGGTCTCATTTATGAGTAATTAAGCATCAAATAGTGGTGAGAAATGCTTCAAATCATCAAGGACTCATTGTTTAAAGCAATTCAACATATTCCTAGTCCCAAGAGAGTATAGATGAGGTTGTTGCAGTGAATTTAGTGAATGATGTCGTCTTACAAGCTGTTTTCTACATCATTTAGTGTGAATGAGTCATTACAACGAAAAGTGGAGGCTTGTTCTCAAGAAATGAAGAGACGGTCACACTTATGAGTAATTAAGCATCAAATAGTGGTGAGAGATGCTTGAATCATGAAGGACTCATTGTTTAAAGCAATTCAACATATTCCTAGTCCCAAGAGAGAATAGATGAGGTTCTTGCAGTGAATTTACTGAATGATGTGGTCATACAAGCTGTTTTCAAATTCATTTAGTGTGAATGAGTCATTACAATAAAAAGTGGAGCCTTGTTATTGAGAAATGCAGAGACGGTCTCATTTATGAGTAATTAAGCATCAAGTACTTGTGAGAAAAGCTTGACATCATCAAGGACTCATTGTTTAAAGCAATTCAACATATTCCTAGTCCCAAGAGAGTATAGATGAGGTTCTTGCAGTGAATTTCGTGAATCATGTCTTCATACAGGCTGTTTTCAAGATCATTTAGTGTGAATGAAGCATTATAACAAAAAGTGGAGCCTTGTTATTGAGAAATGAACATACGGTCTCATTTATGAGTAATTAAGCCTGAAATACTTGTGGGAAATGCTTGAAATCATCAAGGACTCATTGTTTAAAGCAATTCAACATATACCTAGTCCCAAGAGAGTATAGATGAGGTTGTTACAGTGAAATTAGTGAATGATAATGTCTTACAAGCTGTTTTCTAGATCATTTAGTGTGAATAAGTCATTACAACGAAAAGTGGAGCCTCGTTGTCAAGAAATGAAGGGACGGACTCATTTATGTGTAATTAAGCATCAAATAGTGGTGGGGAATGCTTGAAATCATCAAGGACTCTTTGTTTAAAGCAATTCAACATATTCCTAGTCCCAGGAGAGTATAGATGAGGTTGTTGCAGTGAATTTAGTGAATGATGTGGTCTTACAAGCTGTTTTCAAGATCATTTATTGTGAATGAGTCATTACAACGAAAAGTGGAGCCTTGTTTTTCAGAAATCAAGAGACGGTCTCATTTATGAGTAATTCAGCATCACATACTTGTGAGAAATGCTTGAAATCATCAAGGACTCATTGTTTAAAGCAATGCAACATATACCCAGACCCAAGAGAGTATAGATGAGGTTGTTGCAGTGAATTTACTGAATGATGTGGTCTTACAAGCTCATTTCTAGATCATTCAGTGTGAATGAGTCATTACAACGAAAACTGGAGCCTTCTTCTCAAGAAATGAAGAGACGGTCTCATTTATGAGTAATTAAGCGTCAAATAGTGGTGAGAAATGCTTGAAATCATCAAGGACTCATTGTTTAAAGCAATTCAACATATTCCTAGTTCCAAGGGAGTATAGATGAGGTTGTTGCAGTGAATTTAATGAATGATGTGGTCTTACAAGCTGTGTTCTAGATCATTTAGTGTGAATGAGTCATTACAGCGAACAGTGGAGCCTTGTTCTAAAGAAATGAAGAGACGGTCTCATTTATGAGTAATTAAGCATTAAATAGTGGTGAGAAATGCCTGAAATCATTGAGGACTCATTGTTTAAAGCAATTCAACATATTCCTAGTCCCAAGAGAGTATAGATGAGGTTGTTTCAGTGAATTTAGTGAATGATGTGGTCTTCCAAGCTGTTTTCTACATCATTTAGTGTGAATGAGACATTAAAACGAAAAGTGGAGGCTTGTTCCCAAGAAATGAAGAGACGGTCACTTTTATGAGTAATTAAGCATCAAATAGTGGTGAGAGAGGCTTGAAATCATCAAGGACTCATTGTTTAAAGCAATTCAACATATTCCTAGTCCCAAGAGAGAATAGATGAGGTTCTTGCAGTGAATTTAGTGAATGATGTGGTCATACAAGCTGTTTTCTAATTCATTTAGTGTGAATGAGTCATTACAATAAAAAGTGGAGCCTTGTTATTGAGAAATGAAGAGACGGTCTCATTTATGGGTAATTAAGCATCAAGTACTTGTGAGAAATGCTTGATATCATCAAGGACTCATTGTTTAAAGCAATTCAACATATTCCTAGTCCCAAGAGATTATAGATGAGGTTGTTGCGGTGAATTTAATGAATGATGTGGTCTTACAAGCTGTTTTCTACATCATTTAGTGTGAGTGACTCATTACAACGAAATGTGGAGGCTTGTTCTCAAGAAATGAAGCGACGGTCTTATTTATGAGTAATTAAGCATCAAATAGTGGTGAGAAATGCCTGAAATCATCAAGGACTCACTGTTTAAAGCAATTCAACATATTCCTAGTCCCAAGAGAGTATAGATGACGTTCTAGCAGTGAATTTAGTGAATGATGTGGTCATACAAGCAGTTTTCAAGATCATTTAGTGTGAATGAAGCATTACAACGAAAAGCGGAGCCTTGTTATTGAGAAATGAACATACGGTCTCATTTATGAGTAATTAAGCATCAAATACTTGTGGGAAATGCTTGAAATCATCAAGGACTCATTATTTAAAGCAATTCAACATATACCTAGTCCCAAGAGAGTATAGATGAGGTTGTTGCAGTGAATTTACTGAATGATGTGGTCTTACAAGCTGTTTTCTACATCATTTAGTGTGAATGAGTCATTACAACGAAAAGTGGAGCCTTCTTTTCAAGAAATGAAGAGACGGTCTCATTTATGAGTAATTAAGCATCAAATAGTGGTGGGAAATGCTTGAAATCATCAAGGACTGATTGTTTAAAGCAATTCAACATATTCCTAGTCCCAAGAGAGTATAGATGAGGTTGCTGCAGTGAATTTAGTGAATGATGTGGTCTTACAAGCTGTTTTCTACATCATTTAGTGTGAATGAGTCATTACAACGATAAGTGGAGGCTTGTTCTCAAGAAATGAAGAGACGGTCTCATTTATGAGTAATTAAGCATCAAATAGTGGTGAGGAATGCTTGAAATCATCAAGGACTCATTGCTTAAAGCAATTCAACATATTCCTAGTCCCAAGAGAGTATAGACGAGGTTCTTGCATTGAATTTAGTGAATGATGTGGTCTTACAAGCTGTTTCCAAGATCATTTAGTGTGAATGAGTCATTACAGCGACAAGTGGAGCCTTGTTCTCAAAAAATTAAGAGACGGTCTCATTTATGAGTAATTAAGCAGCAAATAGTGGTGAGAAATGCTTGAAATCATCAACGACTCATTGTTTAAAGCAATTCAGCATATTCCTAGTGCCAAGGGAGTATAAATGAGGTTGTTGCACTGAATTTAGTGAATGATGTGGTCTTACAAGCAGTTTTCTACATCACTTAGTGTGAAAGAGTCATTACAACGAAAAGGGGAGCCTTGTTCTCCAGAAATGAAGAGATGGTCTCATTTATGAGTAATTAAGCCTTAAATAGAGGTCACAAATGCCTGAAATCATCAAGGACTCATTGTTTAAAGCAATTCCAGATATTCCTAGTCCCAAGAGAGTACAGTTGAGGTTGTTGCAGTGAATTTAGTGATGTGGTCATACAAGCTGTTTTCAAGATCATTTAGTGTGAATGAGTCATTACAACGAAAAATGGAGCCTTGTTATTGAGAAAAACGAAAAGTGGAGCCTTCATATTGAGAAATGAAGAGACGGTCTCATTTATGAGTAATTAAGCATCAAATACTTGAGAGAAATGCTTGAAATCATCATGGACTCATTGTCTAAACCAATTCAACATATTCCTAGTCCCAAGAGAGTATAGATGAGTTTCTTGCAATGAATTTAGTGAATGATGTCGACATACAAGCTGTTTTAAAGATCATTTAGCGTGAATGAGTCATTACAACGGAAAGTAGAGCCGTGTTATTGAGAAATGATGAGACTGTCTCATTTATGAGTAATTAAGCATCAAATACTTGTGAGAAATGCTTGAAATCATCAAGGACTCATTGTTTAAAGCAATTCAACATATACCCAGTCCCGAGAGAGTATAGATGTGGTTGTTGCAGTGAATTTATCGAATGATGTGGTCTTACAAGTTGTTTTCTAGATCATTTAGTGTGAATGAGTCATTACAACGAAAAGTGGGGCCTTGTTCTCAAGAAATGAAGAGACGGCCTCATTTATGAGTAATTAAGCATCAAATAGTGGTGAGACATGCTTGAATTTATCGAGGACTCATTGTTTAAAGCAATTCAACATATTCCTAGCCCCAAGAGGATATAGATGAGGCATTGCAACGAAAAGTAGAGCCTTGTTATTGAGAAATGAAGAGACAGTCTCATTTATGAGTAATTAAGCATCAAATACTTGTGAGAAATGCTTGAAATCATCAAGGACTCATTGTTTAAAGCAATTCAACATATTCCTAGTCCCAAGAGAGTATAGATGAGGTTGTTGCTGTGAATTTATTGAATGATGTGGTCTTACAAGTTGTTTTCTAGATCATTTAGTGTGAATGAGTCATTACAACGAAAAGTGGAGCCTTGTTCTCAAGAAACGAAGAGACGGCCTCATTTATGAGTAATTAAGCATCAAATAGTGGTGAGAAATGCTTGAAATCATCGGGGACTCGTTGTTTAACGCAATTCAACATATTCCTAGCCCCAAGAGAGTATACATGCAATTGTTGCAGTGAATTTAGTGAATCATGTGGTCTTACAAGCTGTTTTCTACATCATTTAGTGTGAATGAGTCATTACAACGAAAAGTGGAGCCTTGTTATTAAGAAATGAAGAGATGGTCTCATTTATGAGAAATTAAGCATCAAATATTTGTGAGAAATGCTTGAAATCATCAAGGACTCATTGTTTAAAGCAATTCAACATATTCCTAGTCCCAAGAGAGTATAGATGAGGTTCTTGCGGTGAATGTAGTGAATGATGTGGACATATAAGCTTTTTTTCAAGATCATTTAGTGTGAATGAGTCATTACAACAAAGAGTGGAGCGTTGACATTAAGAAATGGAGAGACCATATCATTTGTGAGTAATTAAGTATCAAATACTTGCGAGAAATGCTTGAAATCATCAAGGACTCATTGTTTAAAACAATTGAACATCTTCCTAGTCCCAAGAGAGTATAGATGAAGTTGTTGCAGAGAATTTAGTGAATGATGTGGTCTTAAAAGCTGTTTCCACGATCATTTAGTATGAATGAGTCATTACAACGAAAAGTGGAGCCTTCTTATTGAGAAATAAAGCGGCGGACTCATTTATGAGTAATTAAGCATCAAATACATGTGAGAAATACTTGAAATCATAAGGACTCATTGTTTAAAGCAATTCAACTTCTTCCTAGTCCCAAGAGAGTATAGATGAGGTTCTTGCAGTGAATTTAGTGAATGATGTGGTCATATAAGCGGTTTTGAAGTTCATTTAGTGTGAATGAGTCATTACAACGAAAAGTGGAGCCTTGTTATTAAGAAATGAAGAGACGGTCTCATTTATGACTAATTAAGCTTCAAATACTTGTGAGAAATGCTTGAAATCATCAAGAACTCATTGTTTAAAGCAATTCAACATATTCCTAGTCCCAAGAGGGTATAGATGCGGTTCTTGCCATGAATTTAGTGAATGATGTGTTCTTACAAGCTGTTTTCTAGATCATTTAGTGTGAATGAGTCATTACAACGAGAAGCGGAGACTTGTTCTCAAGGAATGAAGAGACGGTCTCATTTAAGAGTAATTAAGCGTCAAATAGTGGTGAGAAATGCTTGAAATCATCAAGGACTCATTGTTTAAAGCAATTCAACATATTCCTACTCCCAAGAGAGTATAGATGAGGTTGTTGCAGTGAATTTAGTGAATGATGTGGCCATAAAAGCTGTTTTCTAATTCATTTAGTGTCAATGAGTCATTACAAGGAAAAGTGGAGCCTTGTTATTAAGAAATGAAGAGATGGTCTCATTTATGAGTAATTAAGCATCAAATACTTGTGAGAAATGCTTGAAATCATCAAGGACTCATTGTTTTATGCAATTCAACATATTCCTAGTCCCATGAGAGTATAGATGAGGTTCTTGCAGTGAATGTACTGAATGATGTGGTCATACAAGCTGTTTTCAAGATCATTTATTGTGAATGAGTCATTACAACGAAAAGTGGAGCCTTCTTATTAAGAAATGAACAGACGATCTCATTTATGAGTAATTAAGCATCAAATACTTGTGAGAAATGCTTGAAATAATCAAGGACTGATTGTTTAAAGCAATTCAACATATACCTAGCCCCAAGAGAGTAAAGATGAGGTTGTTGCAGTGAATTTAGCGAACGATGTGGTATTACAAGCTATTTTCTAGATCATTTAGTGTGAATAAGTCATTACAACAAAAAGTGGAGCCTTGTTCTCAGGAAATGAAGAGGCGGTCTCATTTATGAGTAATTAAGCATCAAATAGTGGTGAGAAGTGCTTGAAATCTTCAAGGACTCATTGTTTAAAGCAATTCAACATCTTCCTAGTCCGAAGAGAGTATAGATGAAGTTGTTGCAGTGAATTTAGTGAATGATGTGGTCTTAAAACCTGTTTTCAAGATCATTTCGTATGAATGAGTCATTACAACGAAAAGTGGAGCCTTCTTATTGAGAAATAAAGCGGCGGACTCATTTATGAGTAATTAAGCATCAAATACATGTGAGAAATGCTTGAAATCATAAGGACTCATTATTTAAAGCAATTCAACTTATTCCTAGTCCCAAGAGAGTATAGATGAGGTTCTTGCAGTGAATTTAGTGAATGATGTGGTCATATATGCGGTTTTGAAGTTCATTTAGTGTGAATGAGTCATTACAACGAAAAGTGGAGCCTTGTTATTAAGAAATGAAGAGACGGTCTCATTTATGAGTAATTAAGCATCAAATACTTGTGAGAAATGCTTGAAATCATCAAGAACTCATTGTTTAAAGCAATTCAACATATTCCTAGTCCCAAGAGGGTATAGATGAGGTTGTTGCAGTGAATTTAGTGAATGATGTGTTCATACAAACTGTTTTCAACATCATTTAGTGTGGATGAGTCATTAAAACGAAGAGTGGATCCTTGATATTAAGAAATGGAGAGACCGTCTCATTTATGAGTAATTAAGCATCAAATACTTGTGAGAAATGCTTAAAATCTTCAAGGACTCACCGTTTAAAGCAATTCAACATATTCCTAGTCCCAAGAGAGTGTAGATGAGGTTGTTGCAGTGAATTTAGTGAATGATGTGGTCTTACAAGCTGTTTTCTACATCACTTAGTGTGAATGAGTCATTACAACGAAAAGTGGAGCCTTGTTCACAAGAAATGAAGAGACGGTCTCATTTAAGAGTATTTAAGCATCAAATAGTGGTGAGAAATGCTTGAAATCATCAAGCACTTATTGTTTAAAGCAATTCAAGATATTCCTAGTCCCAAGAGAGTATAGATGAGGTTCTTGCAGTGAATTTAGTGAATGATGTGGTCATATATGCTGCTTTCAAGATCATTTGGTGTGAATGAGTCATTACAAAGAAGAGTGGAACCTCGATATGAAGAAATGGAGAGACCGTCTCATTGATGAGTAATTAAGCATCAAATACATGTGAGAAATGCTTGAAATCATCAAGGACTCATTGTTTAAACCAATTCAACATATTCCTAGTCCGAAGAGTGGATAGATGAAGTTCTTCCAGTGAATTTAGTGAATGATGTGGTCATACAAGGTGTTTTGAAGTTCATTTAGTGTGAATGATTCATTACAATGGAAAGTGGAGCCTTGTTATTAGGAACTGAAGAGACGGTCTCATTTATGAGAAATTAAGCATCAAATACTTGTGGGAAATGCTTGAAATCATCAAGGACTCATTGTTTAAAGCAATTCAGCATATACCCAGTCCCGAGAGAGTATAGATGAGGTTGTTGCAGTAAATTTACTGAATGATGTGGTCTTACAAGCTGTTTTCTAGATCATTTAGAGTGAATGAGTCATTACAACGAAAAGTGGAGCCTTGTTCTCAAGAAATGAAGTGACGGTCTCATTTATGAGTTATTAAGCATCAAACAGTGGTGAGAAGTGCTTGAAATCATCAAGGACTCATTGTTTAAAGCAATTCAACATATTCCTAGTCCCAAGAGAGTATAGATGAGGTTGTTGCAGTGAATTTAGTGAATGATGTGGTCTTATAAGCTGTTTTCTACATCATTTAGTGTGAATGAGTCAGTACAACGAAAAGTGGAGCCTGGTCCTCAAGAAATGAAGAGACGGTCTCATTAATGAGTAATTAAGCATCAAATAGTGGTGAGAAATGCTGGAAATCATCAAGGACTCCTTGTTTCAAGCAATTCAACATATTCCTAGACCCAAAAGTTGAGAGATGAGGTTGTTGCAGTGAATTTAGTGAATGATGTGGTCATACAGGCTGTTTTCAAGTTCATTTAGTGTGAATGAGTCCTTACAACGAAAAGTGGAGCCTTGTTACTAAGAAATGAAGAGACGGTCTCATTTATGAGTAATTAAGCATCAAATACTAGTGAGAAATGCTTCAAATCAAAAAGGACTCATTGTTGAAAGCAACTCAACATATTCCTAGTCCCAAGAGAGTATAAATGAGGTTGTTGCAGTGAATTTAGTGAATGATGTGGTCATACAAGCTGTTTTCAAGATCATTTAGTGTGAATCAGTCATTACAACGAAGAGTGGAGACTTGTTATTAAGAAATGGAGAGACCGTCCCATTTATGAGTAATTAAGCATCAACTACTTGTGAGAAATGCTTGAAATCATCAAGGACTCATTGTTTAAAGCAATTCAACATATTCCTAGTCCCAAAAGTGCATAGATGAGGTTGTTGCAGTGAATTTAGTGAATGATGTGGTCATACAGGCTGTTTTCAAGTTCATTTAGTGTGAATGAGTCCTTACAACGAAAAGTGCAGCCTTGTTTTTAAGAAATGAAGAGACGGTCTCATTTATGAGTAATTAAGCATCAAATACTAGTGAGAAATGCTTCAAATCAAAAAGGACTCATTGTTGAAAGCAACTCAACATATTCCTAGTCCCAAGAGAGTATAAATGAGGTTGTTGCAGTGAATTTAGTGAATGATGTGGTCATACAAGCTGTTTTCAAGATCATTTAGTGTGAATCAGTCATTACAACGAAGAGTGGAGCCTTGTTATTAAGAAATGGAGAGACCGTCCCATTTATGGGTAATTAAGCATCAACTACATGTGAGAAATGCTTGAAATCATCAAGGACTCATTGTTTAAAGCTATTCAACATATTCCTTGTCCCAAGAGTTTATAGATGAAGTTCTTGCAGTGAATTTAGTGAATGATGTGGTCATACAAGCTGTTTTCAAGATCATTTAGTGTGAATGAGTCATTACAACGAAGAGTGGAGCCTTGTTATTAAGAAATCGAGAGACTGTGTCATTTATGAGTAATTAAGCATCAAATACTTGTGGGAAATGCTTGAAATCATCATGGACTCATTGTCTAACGCAATTCAACATATTCCTAGCCCCAAGAGCGCATAGATGAGGTTGTTGCAGTGAATTTAGTCAATGATGTGGTCAGACAAGCTGTTTTCAAGTTCATTTAGTGTGAATGAGTCATTACAACGAAAGGTGGAGCCTTGTTCTTAGGAAATGAAGAGATGGTCTCATTTATGAGTAATTAAGCATCAAATACTTGTGAGAAATGCTTCAAATCAAAAAGGACTCAATGTTTAAAGCAATTCAACATATTCCTAGTCCCAAGAGAGTATAGATGAGGTTGTTGCAGTGAATTTAGTGAACGATGTGGTCTTATAAGCTGTTTTCTACATCATTTAGTGTGAATGAGTCAGTACAACGAAAAGTGGAGCCTTGTCCTCAAGAAATGAAGAGACGGTCTCATTCATGAGTAATTAAGCATCAAATAGTGGTGAGAAATGCTGGAAATCATCAAGGACTCCTTGTTTCAAGCAATTCAACATATTCCTAGACCCAAAAGAGTAGATATGAGGTTGTTGCAGTGAATTTAGTGAATGATGTGGTCTTACAAGCTGTTTTCTACATCACTTAGTGTGAATCAGTCATTACAACGAAAACTGGAGCCTTGTTCTCAAGAAATGAAGAGACGGTCTCATTTATGAGTTATTAAACATCAAACAGTGGAGAAAAATGCTTGAAATCAACAAGGACCAATTGTTTAAAGCAATTCAACATATTCCTAATCCCAAGAGAGTATAGATGAGGTTCTTGCAGTGCATTTACTGAATGATGTGGTCATATAAGCTGTTTTGAAGATCATTAGTGTGAATGAGTCAATACAAAGAAGAGTGGAACCTCGATATTAAGAAATGGAGAGACCGTCTCATTTATGAGTAATTAAGCATCAAATACATGTGAGAAATGCTTGAAATCATCAAGGACTCATTGTTTAAACCAATTCAACATATTCCTAGTCCGCAGAGTGTATAGATGAGGTTCTTCCAGTGAATTTAGTGAATGATGTGGTCATACAAGCTGTTTTCAAGTTCATTTATTGTGTATGATTCATTACAACGAAAATTGGAGCCTTGTTATTAAGAAATGAAGGAACGGTCTCATTTATCAGTAATTAAGCATCAAATACTTGTGAGAAATGCTTGAAATCATCAAGGACTCATTGTTTAAAGCAATTCAACATATTCCTAGTCCGAAGAGTGTATAGATGAGGTTCTTGCAGTGAATTTAGTGAATGATGTGGTCATACAAGCTGTTTTCAAGTTCATTTAGTGTGAATGAGTCCTTACAACGAAAAGTGGAGGCTTGTTATTAAGAAATGAGGAGACGGCCCCATTTATGAGTAATTAAGCATCAAATACTTGTGAGAAATGCTTCAAATAAAAAAGGACTCATTGTTTAAAGCAATTCAACATATTCCTAGTCCCAAGAGTCTATTGATGAGGTTCTTGCGGTGAATTTTGTGAATGATGTGGTCATACAAGCTGTTTTCAAGTTCATTTAGTGTGAATGAGTCCTTACAACGAAAAGTGGAGCCTTGTTATTAGGAAATGAAGAGACGGTCTCATTTATGAGTAATTAAGCGTCAAATACTTGTGAGAAAGGCTTGAAATCATCATGGACTCATTGTCTAAAGCAATTGAACATATTCCTTGTCCCAACAGAGTATAGATGAGGTTCTTGCAGCGAATTTAGTGAATGATGTGGTCATACAAGCTGTTTTCAAGTTCATTTAGTGTGAATGAGTCCTTACAACGAAAAGTGGAGCCTTGTTATTAAGAAATGAAGAGACAGTCTCATTTATGAGTAATTAAGAATCAAATACTTGTGAGAAATGCTTCAAATCAAAATGGACTCATTGTTTAAAGCAACTCAACATATTCCTAGTACCAAGAGAGTATAGATGAGGTTGTTTCAGTGAATTTAGTGAATGATGTGGTCATACAAGCTGTTTTCAAGATCATTTAGTGTGAATGAGTCATTACAACGAAGAGTGGAGCCTTGTTATTAAGAAATGGAGAGACCATGTCATTTATGAGTAATTAAGCATCAAATACTTGTGAGAAATGCTTGAAATCATCATGGACTCATTGTCTAACACAATTCAACATATTCCTAGCCCCAAGAGCGCATAGATGAGGTTGTTGCTGTGAATTTAGTGAATGATGTGGTCATACAAGCTGTTTTCAAGTTCATTTAGTGTGAATGAGTCCTTACAACGAAAAGTGGAGCCTTGTTATTAAGAAATGAGGAGACGGCCCCATTTATGAGTAATTAAGCATCAAATACTTGTGAGAAATGCTTCAAATAAAAAAGGACTCATTGTTTAAAGCAATTCAACATATTCCTAGTCCCAAGAGTCTATTGATGAGGTTCTTGCGGTGAATTTTGTGAATGATGTGGTCATACAAGCTGTTTTCAAGTTCATTTAGTGTGAATGAGTCCTTACAACGAAAAGTGGAGCCTTGTTATTAAGAAATGAAGAGACGGTCTCATTTATGAGTAATTAAGCGTCAAATACTTGTGAGAAAGGCTTGAAATCATCATGGACTCATTGTCTAAAGCAATTGAACATATTCCTTGTCCCAACAGAGTATAGATGAGGTTCTTGCAGCGAATTTAGTGAATGATGTGGTCATACAAGCTGTTTTCAAGTTCATTTAGTGTGAATGAGTCCTTACAACGAAAAGTGGAGCCTTGTTATTAAGAAATGAAGAGACAGTCTCATTTATGAGTAATTAAGAATCAAATACTTGTGAGAAATGCTTCAAATCAAAATGGACTCATTGTTTAAAGCAACTCAACATATTCCTAGTACCAAGAGAGTATAGATGAGGTTGTTTCAGTGAATTTAGTGAATGATGTGGTCATACAAGCTGTTTTCAAGATCATTTAGTGTGAATGAGTCATTACAACGAAGAGTGGAGCCTTGTTATTAAGAAATGGAGAGACCATGTCATTTATGAGTAATTAAGCATCAAATACTTGTGAGAAATGCTTGAAATCATCATGGACTCATTGTCTAACACAATTCAACATATTCCTAGCCCCAAGAGCGCATAGATGAGGTTGCTGCTGTGAATTTAGTGAATGATGTGGTCATACAAGCTGTTTTCAAGTTCATTTAGTGTGAATGAGTCCTTGCAACGAAAAGTGGAGCCTTGTTATTAAGAAATGAGGAGACGGCCCCATTTATGAGTAATTAAGCATCAAATACTTGTGAGAAATGCTTCAAATCAAAAAGGACCCATTGTTTAAAGCAATTCAACATATTCCTAGTCCCAAGAGTCTATAGATGAGGTTCTTGCAGTGAATTTAGTGAATGATGTGGTCATACAAGCTAATTTCAAGATCATTTAGTGTGAATGAGTCATTACAACGAAAAGTGGAGCCTTGTTATTGAGAAATGAAGAGACGGTCTCATTTATGAGTAATTAAGCATCAAATACTTGAGAGAAATGCTTGAAATCATCATGGACTCATTGTCTAAACCAATTCAACATATTCCTAGTCCTAAGAGAGTATAGATGAGGTTGTTGCCGTGAATTTAGTGAATGATGTGGTCATACAAACTGTTTTCAAGATCATTTAGTGTGAATGAGTCCTTACAACGAAAAGTGGAGCCTTGTTATTAAGAAATGAGGAGACGGCCCCATTTATGAGTAATTAAGCATCAAATACTTGTGAGAAATGCTTCAAATCAAAAAGGACCCATTGTTTAAAGCAATTCAACATATTCCTAGTCCCAAGAGTCTATAGATGAGGTTGTTGCAGTGAATTTAGTGAATGATGTGGTCATACAAGCTGTTTTCAAGCTCATTTAGTGTGAATGAGTCCTTACAACGAGAAGTCGAGCCTTGTTATTGAGAAATGAAGAGACGGTCTCATTTATGAGTAATTAAGCATCAAATACTTGAGAGAAATGCTTGAAATCATCATGGACTCATTGTCTAAACCAATTCAACATATTCCTAGTCCTAAGAGAGTATAGATGAGGTTGTTGCCGTGAATTTAGTGAATGATGTGGTCATACAAGCAGTTTTCAAGATCATTTAGTGTGAATGAGTCATTGCAACGAAAAGTAGAGCCTTGTTATTAAGAAATGAAGAGATGGTCTCATTTATGAGTAATTAAGCATCAAATACTTGTGAGCAACGCTTGAAATCATAAGGACTCATTGTTTAAAGCAATTCAACATATTTCTAGCCCCAAGAGAGTGTAGATGAGGTTGTTGCAGTGGATTTAGTGAATGATGTGGTCATACAAGCTGTTTTCAAGTTCATTTAGTGTGAATGAGTCATTACAACGAAAGGTGGAGCCTTGATATTAAGAAATGGAGAGACTGCCTCATTTATGAGTAATTAAGCATCAAATACTTGTGAGAAATGCTTCAAATAAAAAAGGACTCATTGTTTACAGCAACTCAACATATTCCTAGTCCCAAGAGAGTATAAATGAGGTTGTTGCAGTGAAGTTAGTGAATGATGTGGTCATACAAGCTGTTTTCAAGATCATTTTGTGTGAATGAGTCATTACAACGAAAAGTGGAGCCTTGTTATTAAGAAATGAAGAGACGGTCTCATTTATGAGTAATTAAGCATGAAATACTTGTGAGAAATGCTTGAAATCATCATCGACTCATTGTCTAAACCAATTCAACATATTCCTAGTCCTCAGAGAGTATAGATGAGGTTGTTGCCGTGAATTTAGCGAATGATGTGGTCATACAAGCTGTTTTCAAGATCATTTACTGTGAATGAGTCATTACAACGAAAGGTGGAGCCTTGTTCTTAGGAAATGAAGAGACGGTCTCATTTATGAGTAATTAGGCAACAAATACTTCTGAGAAATGCTTCAAATCAAAAAGGACTCATTGTTTAAAGCAACTCAACATATTCCTAGTCCCAAAAGAGTATAGATCAGGTTGTTGCAGTGAATTTAGTGAATGATGTGGTCATACAAGCTGTTTTCAAGTTCATTTAGTGTGAATGAGTCCTTACAACGAAAAGTGGAGCCTTGTCATTAAGAAATGAAGAGACGGTCTAATTTATGAGTAATTAAGCATCAAATACTTGTGAGAAATGCTTCAAAATCAAAAAGGACTCATTGTTTATAGCAAATCAACATATACCTAGTCCCAAGAGAGTATAGATGAGGTTGTTGCAGTGAATTTAGTGATTGATGTGGTCATACAAGCTGTTTTCAAGATCATTTTGTGTGGATGAGTCATAACAACGAAGAGTGGTGCCTTGTTATTCAGAAATGAAGAGATGGTCTCATTTATAAGTAAGTAAGCATCAAATACTTGTGAGAAATGCTTGAAATCATCAAGGACTCATTGTTTAAAGCAATTCAACATATTCCTAGTCCCAAGAGTGTATAGAAGAGGTTGTTGCAGTGAATTTAGTGAATGATGTGGTCATACAAGCTGTTTTCAAGATAATTTAGTGTGAATGAGTCATTACAACGAAAAGTGGAGCCTTTGTTGTTGAGAAATGAAGCGACGGTCACATTTATGAGTAATTAAGCATCAAATGCTTGTGAGAAATGCTTCAAATCAAAAAGGACTCATTGTGTAAAGCAATTCAACATATTCCTAGCCCCAAGAGAGTATAGATGAGGTTGTTGCAGTGGATTTAGTGAATGATGTGGTCATACATGCTGTTTTCAAGTTCATTTAGTGGGAATGAGTCCTTACAACGAAAGGTGGAGCCTTGTTCTTAGGAAATGAGGAGACGGTCTCATTTATGAGTAATTAGGCAACAAATACTTCTGAGAAATGCTTCAAATCAAAAAGGACTCATTGTTTAAAGCAACTCAACATATTCCTAGTCCCAAAAGAGTATAGATCAGGTTGTTGCAGTGAATTTAGTGAATGATGTGGTCATACAAGCTGTTTTCAAGATCATTTAGTGTGAATGTGTCATAACAACGAAGAGTGGAGGCTTGTTATTATGAAATGGAGAGACCGTCGCATTTACGAGTAATTAAGCATCAACTACTTGTGAGAAATGCTCGAAATCATCAAGGACTCATTATTTAAAGCAATTCAACATATTCCTAGTCCCAAGAGAGTATAGATGAGGTTGTTGCAGTGAATTTAGTGAATGATGTGGTCATACAAGCTGTTTTCAAGATCATTTAGTGTGAAAGAGTCCTTACAACGAATAGTGGAGCCTTTGTTGTTGAGAAATTAAGAGACGGTCTCATTTATGAGTAATTAAGCATCGAATACTTGTGAGAAATGCTTCAAATCAAAAAGGACTCATTGTTTAAAGCGACTCAACATATTCCTAGTCCCAAGAGAGTATAGATGAGGTTGTTGCAGTGAATTTAGCGAATGATGTGGTCATACAAGCTGTTTTCAAGATCATTTAGTGTCAATCTGTCAGAACAATGAAGAGTGGAGGCTTGTTGTTATGAAATGGAGAGACCGTCGCATGTATGGGTAATTAAGCATCAACTACTTGTGAGAAATGCTCGAAATCATCAAGGACTCATTATTTAAAGCAATTCAACATATTCCTAGCCCCAAGAGAGTATAGATGAGGTTGTTGCAGTGAATTTAGTGAATGATGTGGTCATACAAGCTGTTTTCAAGATCATTTAGTGTGAATGAGTCATTACAACGAAAAGTTGAGCCTTTGTTGTTGAGAAATGAAGAGACGGTCTCATTTAAGAGTAATTAAGCATCAAATACTTGTGAGAAATGCTTGAAATCATCGTGGACTCATTGTCTCAAGCAATTGAACATATTCCTAGTCCCAACAGAGTATAGATGAGGTTCTTGCAGTGAATTTAGTGAATGATGTGGTCATACAAGCTGTTTTCAAGTTCATTTAGGGTGAATCAGTCCTTACAACGAAAAGTGGAGCCTTGTCATTAAGAAATGAAGAGACAGTCTCATTTATGAGTAATTAAGCATCAAATACTTGTGAGAAATGCTTCAAATCAAAAAGGACTCATTGTTTAAAGCAATTCAACATATACCTAGTCCCAAGAGGGTATAGATGAGGTTGTTGCAGTGAATTTAGTGAATGATGTGGTCATACAAGCTGTTTTAAAGATCATTTAGTGTGAATGAGTCGTAACAACCAAGAGTGGTGCCTTGTTATTAAGAAATGGAGAGACCGTCTCATTTATGAGTAATTAAGAATCAAATACTTGTGAGAAATGCCTTAAACCATCAAGGACTGATTGCTTAAAGCAATAGAACATCTTCCTAGTCCCAAGAGAGCATAGATGAGGTTGTTGAAGTGAATTTAGTGAATCAAGTGGTCATACAAGCTGTTTTCAAGATAATTTAGTGTGAATAAGTCATTACAACGAAAAGTGGAGCCTTGTTATTGAGAAACGAAGAGACGGTCTCATTTATGAGTAATTTAGCATCAAATACTTGTGAGCAATGCTTGAAATCATAAGGCCTCATTGTTTAAAGCAATTCAACATATTCCTAGCCCCAAGAGAGTATAGATGAGGTTGTTGCAGTGGATTTAGTGAATGATGTGGTCATACAAGCTGTTTTCAAGTTCATTTAGTGTGAATGAGTCATTACAACAAAAGGTGGAGCCTTGTTCTTAGGAAATGAAGAGACGGTCTCATTTATGAGTAATTAGGCAACAAATACTTCTGAGAAATGCTTCAAATCAAAAAGGACTCATTGTTTAAAGCAACTCAACATATTCCTAGTCCCAAGAGAGTATAGATCAGGTTGTTGCAATGAATTTAGTGAATGATGTGGTCAAACAAGCTGTTTCCAAGATCATTTAGGGTGAATGAGTCATTACAACGAAAAGTCGAGCCTTGTTATTGAGAAATGAAGAGACGGTCTCATTTATGAGTAATTAAGCATCAAATACATGTGAGAAATGCTTGAAATCATAAGGACTCATTGTTTAAAGCAACTCAACATATTCCTAGTCCCAAAAGAGTATAGATCAGGTTGTTGAAGTGAATTTAGTGAATGATGTGGTCATACAAGCTGTTTTCAAGATCATTTAGTGTGAATGTGTCATAACAACGAAAAGTGGAGCCTTCCAATTGAGAAATGAAGAGACGGTCTCAGTTATGAGTAATTAAGCATCAAATAATTGTGAGAAATTCTTGAAATCGTAAATACTCATTGTTTAAAACAATTCAACATATTCCTAGTCCCAAGCGAGTATAGATGAGGTTGTTGCAGTGAATTTAGGGAATGATGTGGTCATACCAGCTGTTTTCAAGGTCATTTTGTGTGAATGAGTCATAACAACGAAGAGTGGAGCCTTGTTATTAGGAAATGGAGAGACTGTCTCATTTATGAGTAATTAAACATCAAATACTTGTGAGAAATGCATGAAAACATCAAGCACTCATTGTTTAAAGCAATAGAACATCTTCCTAGTCCCAAGAGAGTATAGATGAGGTTGTTGCACTTAATTTAGTGAATGAGGTGGTCATACAAGCCGTTTTGAAGACCATTTAGTGTGAATGAGTCATTACAACGAAAAGTGGAGCCTTGTTATTGAGGAATGAAGAGACGGTCTCATTTATGAATAATTAGGCATCAAATACTTGTGAGAAATGCTTGAAATCATCAAGGACTCATTGTTTAAAGCAATAGAACATCTTCCTTGTCCCAAGAGAGTATAGATGAGGTTGTTGCAGTGAATTTAGTGAATGATGTTGTGATACAACTGTTTTCAAGATCATTTAGCGTGAATGACTCATTACAATGAAAAGTGGAGCCTTGTTGTTGAGAAATGAAGAGACGGTCTCATTTATGAGTAATTAAGCATCAAATACTTGTGAGCAACGCTTGAAATCATAAGGACTCATTGTTTAAAGCAATTCAACATATTTCTAGCCCCAAGAGAGTGTAGACGAGGTTGTTGCAGTGGATTTAGTGAATGATGTGGTCATACATGCTGTTTTCAAGTTCATTTAGTGTGAATGAGTCATTACAACGAAAGGTGGAGCCTTGATATTAAGAAATGGAGAGACTGCCTCATTGATGAGTAATTAAGCATCAAATACTTGTGAGAAATGCTTCAAATCAAAAAGGACTCATTGTTTAAAGCAACTCAACATATTCCTAGTCCCAAGAGAGTATAGATGAGGTTGTTGCAGTGAATTTAGGGAATGATGTTGTCAGACAAGCTGTTTTCAAGTTCATTTAGTGTCAATGAGTCATTACAACGAAAGGTGGAGCGTTGTTCTTAGGAAATGAAGAGACGGTCCCATTTATGAGTAATTAAGCATCAAATACTTGTGAGAAATACTTCAAATAAAAAAGGACTCATTGTGTAAAGCAACTCAACATATTCCTAGTCCCAAGAGAGTATAGATGAGGTTGTTGCAGTGAATTTAGTGAATGATGTGGTCATACAAGCTGTTTTCAAGATCATTTAGTGTGAATGACTCATTACAATGGAAAGTGGAGCCTTGTTATTGAGAAATGAAGAGACGGTCTCATTTATGTGTAATTAAGCATCAAATACTTGTGAGAAATGCTTCAAATCAAAAAGGACTCATTGTTTAAAGCAATTCAACATAAACCTAGTCCCAAGAGTGTATAGATGAGGTTGTTGCAGTGAATTTAGTGAATGATGTGGTCATACAAGCTGTTTTCAAGATCCTTTAGTGTGAATGAGTCATGAGAACGAAAAGTGGAACCTTGTTATTAAGAAATGAAGAGACGGTCTCATTTATGAGTAATTAAGCATCAAATACTTGTGATAAATGCTTGAAATCATCAAGGACACATTGTTTAAAGCAATAGAACATCTTCCTTGTACGAAGAGAGTATAGATGAGGTTGTTGCAGTGAATTTAGTGAATGATGTTGTCATAGAAGCTGTTTTGAAGATCATTTAGCGTGAATGAGTCATTACAATGAAAAGTGGAGCCTTGTTGTTGAGAAATGAAGAGACGGTCTCATTTATTAGTAATTAAGCATCAAATAATTGTGAGAAATGCTTGAAATCATAAATACTCATTGTTTAAAACAATTCAACATATTCCTAGTCCCAAGAGAGTATAGATGAGGTTGTTGCAGTGAATTTAGTGAATGATGTGGTCAGACAAGCTGTTTTCAAGTTCATTTAGTGTGAATCAGTCATAACAACGAAAAGTGGAGCCTTGTTACTGAGAAATGAAGAGACGGTCTCATTTATGAGTAATTAAGCATCAAATAATTGGGAGAAATGCTCGAACTCATAAATACTCATTGTTTAAAACAATTCAACATATTCCTAGTCCCAAGAGAGTATAGATGAGATTGTTGCAGTTAATTTAGTTAATGATGGGGTCATACAAGCTGTTTTGAAGATCATTTAGTGTGAATGAGTAATTACAACGACAAGTGGAGCCTTGTTATTGAGGAATGAAGAGACGGTCTCATTTATGAGTAATTCAGCATCAAATACTTGCGAGAAATGCTTGAAATGATCGAGGACTCATTGTTTAAAGCAATTCCCCATATTCCTTGTCCCAAGAGAGTATAGATGTGATTGTTGCAGTGAATTTAGTGAATGATGTGGTCATACAACCTGTTTTCAAGATCATTTAGTGTGAATGAATCATTACAACGAAAAGTGGAGCCTTGTTATTGTGAAATGAAGAGACGGTCACATATATGAGTAATTAAGCATCAAATACTTGTGAGAAATGCTTCAAATCAAAAACGACTCATTGTTTAAAGCAATTCAACATATACCTAGTCTCAAGAGAATATAGATGAGGTTGTTGCAGTGAATTTCGTCAATGATGTGGTCATACAAGCTGTTTTCAATATCATTTAGTGTGAATGAGTCATTACAACGAAGAGTGGAGCCTTGTTATTGAGAAATGAAGAGACGGTCTTATTTATGAGTAATTAAGCATCAAATACTTGTGAGACATGCCTGAAATCATCATGGACTCATTGTTTAAAGCAATAGAACATCTTCCTAGTCCCAAGAGAGTATAGATGAGGTTGTTCCAGTTAATTTAGTGAATGATGTGGTCATGCAAGCTGTTTTGAAGATCATTTAGTGTGAATGAGTCATTACAACGAAAAGTGGAGCTTTGGTACTGAGAAATGAAGATACGGTCTCATTTATGAGTAATTAAGCATCAAATACTTGTGAGAAATGCTTGAAATCATCGAGGACTCATTGTTTAAAGCAATTCAACATATTCCTAGTCCCAACAGTGTATAGATGAGGTTATTGCAGTGAATTTAGTGAATGATGTCGTGATACAAGCTGTTTTCGAGATCATTTAGGGTGAATGAGTCATTACAATGAAAAGTGGAGCCTTGTTATTGAGAAATGAAGAGACGGTCCCATTTATGAGTAATTAAGCATCAAATACTTGTGAGAAATGCTTGAAATCATGGAGGACTCATTGTTTAAAGCAATGCAACATATTCCTAGTCCCAAGAGTGTATAGAAGAGGTTGTTGCAGTGAATTTAGTGAATGATGTGGTCATACAACCAGTTTTCAAGATCATTTAGTGTGAATGAGTCATTACAATGAAAAGTGGAGCCTTCTTATTGAGAAATGAAGAGACGGCCCCATTTATGAGTAATTAAGCATCAAATACCTGTGGGAAAGGCTTCAAATCAAAACGGACTCATTGTTTAAAGCAATTCAACATATACCAAGTCCCAAGAGAGTATAGATGAGGTTGTTGCCGTGCATTTAGTGATTGATGCGGTCATATAAGCGGTTTTCAAGTACATTTAGTGTGAATGAGTCATTACAACGAAAAGTGTAGCCTTGTTAATGAGAAATGAAGAGACGGTCTCATTTATGAGTAATTAAGCATCAAATACTTGTGAGAAATGCTTCAAATAAAAAAGGACTCCTTGTTTAAAGCAATTCAACATATACCTAGTCCGAAGAGAGTATAGATGAGGTTGTTGCAGTGAATTTAGTGAATGATGTGGTCAGACAAGCTGTTTCCAATTTCATGTAGTGTGAATGAGTCGTTACAACTAAAGTTGGAGCCTTGTTCTTAGGAAATGAAGAGACGGTCTCATTTATGTGTAATTAAGCATCAAATACTTGTGAGAAATGCTTCAAATCAGAAAGGACTCATTGTTTAAAGCAATTCAACATATACCTAGTCCCAAGAGAGTATAGATGAGGTTGTTGCAGTGAATTTAGTGAATGATATTTTCATACAAGCTGTTTTCAAGATCATTTAGTGTGAATGAGTCATAACAACGAAGAGTGGTGCCTTGTTATTATGAGATAGAGAGACGGTCTCATTTATGAGTAATTAAGCATCAAATACTTGTGAGAAATGCCTGAAATCATCAGGCACTCATTGTTTAGAGCAATAGAACATCTTCATTGTCCCAAGAGAGTATAGATGAGGTTGTTGCTGTGAATTTAGTGAATGATGTGGTCATACCAGCTGTTTTCGAGGTCATGTAGTGTGAATGAGTCGTAACAACGAAGAGTGGAGCCTTGTTATTAAGAAATGGACAGACCGTCTCATTTATGAGTAATTAAGCATCAAATACTTGTGAGAAATGCCTGAAATCATCAAGGACTCATTGTTTAAGGCAATAGAACTTCTTCCTAGTCCCATGAGAGTATAGATGAGGTTGTTGCGGTTAATTTAGTGAATGATGTGGTCATACAAGCTGTTTTGAAGATCATTTAGTGTGAATGAGTCATTACAATGAAAAGTGCAGCCTTGTTATTGAGGAATGAAGAGACGGTCTCATTTATGAGTAATTAAGCATCAAATACTTGTGAGAAATCCTTGAAACCATAAGGACACATTGTTTAAAGCAATTCAACATATTCCTAGTCCCAAGAGAGTATAGATGAGGTTGTTGCAGTGAATTTAGTGAATGATGTGGTCATACATGCTGTTTTCAAGTTCATTTAGTGTGAATGTGTCATTACAACGAAGCGTGGAGCCTTGTTCTTTGGAAATGAACAGACCGTCCCATTTATGAGTAATTAAGCATCAAATACTTGCGAGAAATGCTTCAAATCAAAAAGGACTCATTGTTTAAAGCAACTCAACAAATTCCTAGTCCCAAGAGAGTATAGATGAGGTTGTTGCAGTGAATTTAGTGAAAGATGTGGTCATACAAGCTGTTTTCAAGTTCATTTACGGTGAATGAGTCATTACAACGAAAGGTGGAGCCTTGTTCTTAGGAAATGAAGTGACGGACTAATTTATGAGTAATTAAGCATCAAATACTTGTAAGAAATGCTTCAAATCAAAAAGGAATCATTGTTTAAAGCAATTCAACATATACCTAGTCCCAAGAGAGTATACATGAGGTTGTTGCACTGAATTTAGAGAATGATGTGGTCATACAAGCTGCTTTCAAGATCATTTAGTGTGAATGAGTCATAACAACGAAAAGTGGAGCCTTGTTATTGAGAAATGAAGCGACGGTCTCATTTATGAGTAATTAAGCATCAAATACATGTGAGAAATGCTTGAAATCATAAGGACCCATTGTTTAAAGCAATTCAACATATTCCTAGTCCCAACAGAGTATAGATGAGGTTGTTGCAGTGAATTTAGTGAATGATGTGGTCATACAAGCTGTTTTCAAGATCATTTAGTGTGAATGAGTCATTACAACGAAAAGTGGAGCCTTGTTATAGTGAAATGAAGAGACGGTCACATATATGAGTAATTAAGCATCAAATACTTGTGAGAAATGCTTCAAATCAAAAAGGACTCATTGTTTAAAGCAATTCAACATATACCTAGTCCCAAGAGAGTATAGATGAGGTTGTTGCAGTGAAGTTAGTGAATGATGTGGTCATACAAGCTGTTTTCAAGATCATTTAGAGTGAATGAGTCATAACAACGAAAAGTGGAGCCTTGTTGTTGAGAAATGAACAGACGGTCTCATTTATGAGTAATTAAGCATCAAATACTTGTGAGAAATGCCTGAAATCATCAAGGACTCATTGTTTAAAGCAATAGAACATCTTCCTAGTCCCAAGAGAGTATCGATGAGGTTGTTGCAGTTAATTTAGTGAATGATGTGGTCATACAAGCTGTTTTGAAGGTCATTTAGTGTGAATGAGTCATTACAACGAAAAGTGGAGCCTTGGTATTGAGAAATGAAGAGATGGCCCCATTTCTGAGTACTTAAGCATCAAATACTTGTGAGAAATGCTTCAAATCATCGAGGACTCATTGTTTAAAGCAATTCATCCTATACCTAGTCCCAAGAGAGTATGGATGAGGTTGTTGCAGTGAATTTAGGGAATGATATTTTCATACAAGCTGTTTTCAAGATCATTTAGTGTGAATGAGTCAGAACAACGAAGAGTGGTGCCTTGTTATTATGAAATAGAGAGACCGTCTCATTTATGAGTAATTAAGCATCACATACTTGTGTGAAATGCCTGAAATCATCAAGCACTCATTGTTTAGAGCAATAGAACATCTTCATTGTCCCAGGAGAGTATAGATGAGGATGTTGCAGTGAATTTAGTGAATGATGAGGTCATACAAGCTGTTTTGAAGATCATTTTGTATGAATGAGTCATTACAACGAAAAGTGGAGCCTTGTTATTGAGTAAAGAAGAGACGGTCTCATTTATGAGTAATTAAGCATCAAATAATTGTGAGAAATGCTTGAAATCATAAATACTGATTGTTTAAAAGAATTCAACATATTCCTAGTCACAAGAGAGTATAGATGAGGTTGTTGCTGTGAATTTGGTGAATGATGTGGTCATACAAGCTGTTTTCAAGTTCATTGAGCGTGAATGAGTCATTACAACGAAAGGTGGAGCCTTGTTCTTAGGAAATGAAGTGACGGTGTCATTTATGAGTAATTAAGCATCAAATACTTGTGAGAAATGCTTGAAATCATAAGGACTCATTGTTTAAAGCAATAGAACATCTTCCTTGTCCCAAGAGAGTATAGATGAGGTTCTTGCTGTTAATTTAGTGATTGATGTTGTCATACAAGCTGTTTTGAAGATCATTTAGTGTGAATGAGTCATTACAATGACAAGTGGAGCCTTGTTATTGAGAAATGAAGAGACGGTCTCATGTAAGAGTAATTAAGCATCAAATACTTGTGAGAAACCCTTGAAATCATAAGGACTCATTGTTTAAAGCAATTCAACATATTCCTATTCCCAAGAGAGTACAGATGAGGTTGTTGCCGTGAATTTAGTGAATGATGTGGTCATACAAGCTGTTTTCAAGTTCATTTAGTGTGAATGAGTCATTACAACGAACGGTCGAGCCTTGTTCTTTGGAAACGAACAGAACGTCTCATTTCTGAGTAATTAAGCATCAAATACTTGGGAGAAATGCTTCAAATCAAAAAGGACTCATTCTTTAAAGCAACTCAACATATTCCTAGTCCCAAGAGAGTATAGATGAGGTTGTTGCAGTGAATTTAGTGAATGATGTGGTTATACAAGCTGTTTTCAAGATCACTTAGTGTGAATGAGTCATAACAACGAAAAGTGGAGCCTTGTTATTGAGAAATGAAGTGACGGTCTCATATATGAGTAATTAAGCATCAAATACATGTGAGAAATGCTTCAAATAAAAAAGGACTCATTGTTTAAAGCAACTCAACATATTCCTAGTCCCAAGAGAGTATAGATGAGGTTGTTGCAGTGAATGTAGTGAATGATGTGGTCATAGAAGCTGTTTTCAAGATCATTTAGTGTGGATGAGTCATAACAACAAAGAGTGGAGCCTTGTTATTAAGAAAAGGAGAGACCGTCTCATTTATGAGTAATTAAGCATCAAATACTTGTGAGAAATGCCTGAAATCATCAAGGACTCATTGTTTAAAGCACTAGAACATCTTCCTAGTCCCAAGAGAGTATAGATGAGGTTGTTACAGTGAATTTAGTGAATGATGTGGTCATACAAGCTGTTTTCAGGATCATTTAGTGTGAATGAGTCATTACAACGAAGAGTGGAGCCTTGTTATTAAGAAATGGGGAGACCGTCTCAGTTATGAGTAATTAAGCATCAAATAACTGTGACAAATGCTTGGAAAGATCAAGGACGCATTGTTTAAAGCAATAGAACATCTTCCTAGTCCCAAGAGAGTATAGATGAGGTTGTTGCAGTGAATTTAGTGAATGATGTGGCCATACAAGCCGTTTTGAAGATCATTTAGTGTGAATGAGTGATAACAACGAAAGGTGGAGCCTTGTTCTTCGGAAATGAAGGGACGGTCTCATTTTTGAGTAATTAAGCATCAAATACTTGTGAGAAATGCTTGAAATCATAAGGACTCATTGTTTAAAGCAATTCAACATATTCCTAGTCCCAAGAGAGTATAGATGAGGTTGTTGCAGTGAATTTAGTGAATGATGTGGTCATACAAGCTGTTTTCAAGATCATTTAGGGTGAATGAGTCATTACAACGAAAGGTGCAGCCTTGTTCTTTGGAAATGAAGAGACGGTCTCATTTATGAGTAATTAAGCTTCAAATACTTGTGAAAAGTGCTTGAAATCATCAAGGACTGATTGTTTAAAGCAATTCAACATATACCTAGTCCCAAGAGAGTATAGATGAGGTTGTTGCAGTGAATTTAGTGAATGATGTGGTCATACAAGCAGCTTTCAAGATCATTTAGTGTCAATGAGTCATTACAACGAAAAGTGGAGCCTTGTTCTTGAGAAATGAAGAGACGGTCTCATTTATGAGTATTTAAGCATCAAATACTTGTGAGAAATGCTTGAAATCATCAAGGACCCATTGTTTACAGCAATTAAACATATTCCTCGTCCCAAGAGAGTATAGATGAGGTTGTTGCATTGAATTTAGTGAATGATGTGGTCATACAAGCTGTTTTCAAGATCATTTAGGGTGAATGAGTCATTACAACGAAAGGTGCAGCCTTGTTCTTTGGAAATGAAGAGACGGTCTCATTTATGAGTAATTAAGCATCAAATACTTGTGAGAAATGCTTCAAATCAAGACGGACTCATTGTTTAAAGCAACTCAACATATTCCTAGTCCCAAGAGAGTATAGCTGAGGTTGTTGCAGTGAAGTTGGTGAATGATGTGGTCTTACAAGCTGTTTTCAACATCATTTAGTGTGAATGAGTCATTACAACGAAAAGTGGAGCGTTGTTCTTGAGAAATGAAGGGACGATCTTATTTATGAGTAATTAAGCTTGAAATACTTGTGAGAAATGCTTGGAATCATAAGGACTCATTGTTTAAAGCAATTCAACATATTCCTAGTCCCAAGAGAGTATAGATGAGGTTGTTGCAGTGAATTTAGTGAATGATGTGGTCATACAAGCTGTTTTCGACGTTCATTTAGTGGAATGAGTCATTATACAACAAAAGGTGGAGCCTTGTTCTTAGGAACATGAAGAAGACGACTTCATTCATGCAGTAATTAAGCCATTCGAACAATACTTGTGAGAACATGCAATCAAAGTACAAAAAGGACTTCATTGTTTTAAAGGCAATTCAACATTATTCTAGTCCCAAGGAGAGCATAAGATGAGCCGTATGTTTCTGCCAGTGACATTTAGTCGCAATGATGTGTCTTACAAAAGACTGGTGGTTCTTTGATCACTTTATTGTGGAAAATGATGTCTATGTTACACGCAAAGTGGAGCCTTGTTCTTTAGGAATTAGAAGCGACCGGGCCTCGTCTTAAGAGTAGATTAAGCATCCAAGATACTTGTGAAGAAATGCTTGTAAATTGAATCATAAGGACTCATTGTTTTTATAAGCAATCTCAACATATTCCCAGTCCCAAGAGAGTATAGATGAGGTTCTTGCAGTGAATTTAGTGAATGATGTGGTCAGACAAGCTGTTTTCAAGATCATTTAGTGTGAATGGGTCATTACAACGAAAAGTGGAGCCTTGTTGTTGAGAAATGAAGAGACGGTCTCATTTATGAGTACTTAAGCATCAAATACTTGTGAGAAATGCTTGAAATCATCAAGGACTCATTGTTTAAAGCTATTCAACGTATACCTAGTCCAAGAGAGTATAGATGAGGTTGTTGCAGTGAAGTTTGTTAATGATGTGGTCTTACAAGCTGTTTTCTCGATCATTTAGTGTGAATGAGTCATTACAACGGAAAGTGGAGCCTTGTTCTTAAGAAATGAAGAGACGGTCTCATTTATGAGTAATTAGGCATCAAATACTTGGGAGAAATGCTTGACATCCCCAAGGACTCATTGTATAAAGCAATTCAACATCTTCCTAGTCCCAGGAGAGTATAGATGAGGTTGTTGCAGTGAATTTATTGAATGATGTGGACTTACAAGCTGTTTTCAAAACCGTTTAGTCTGAATGAGACATTACAAGGAGAAGTGGAGCCTTGTTATTAAGAAATGGAGAGACGGTCTCATTTTTGAGTAATTAAGCATCAAAGACTTGTGAGAAAGGCTTGAAATCCTCAAAGACTCCTTGTCAAAAGCAATTCGACGTTTTCCTAGTCCCAAGAGAGTATAGATGAGGTTGTTGCAGTGAATTTAGTGAATGATATGGTCATACAAGCAGGTTTCAAGATCATTTAGTGTGAATGAGTCATTACAACGAAAAGTGGAGCCTTGTTGTTGAGAAATAAAGAGACGGTCTCATTTATGAGTACTTAACCATCAAATACTTGTGAGAAATGCTTGAAATCATCAAGGACTCATTGTTTAAAGCTATTCAACGTATACCTAGTCCCAAGAGAGTATAGATGAGGTTGTTGCAGTGAATTTAGTTAATGATGTGGTCTTACAAGCTGTTTTCTCGATCATTTAGTGTGAATGAGTCATTACAACGAAAAGTGGAGCCTTGTTCTTAAGAAATGAAGAGACGGTCTCATTTATGAGTAATTAGGCATCAAATACTTGGGAGAAATGCTTGAAATCCCCAAGGACTCATTGTATAAAGCAATTCAACATCTTCCTAGTCGCCGGAGAGTATAGATGAGGTTGTTGCAGTGAATTTAGTGAATGATGTGGACTTACAAGCTGTTTTCAAAACCGTTTAGTCTGAATGAGACATTACAACGAAAAGTGGAGCCTTGTTATTAAAAAATGGAGAGACGGTCTCATTTTTGAGTAATTAAGCATCAAAGACTTGTGAGAAAGGCTTGAAATCCTCAAGGACTCCTTGTCAAAAGCAATTTGACGTTTTCCTAGTCCCAAGAGAGTATAGATGAGGTTGTTGCAGTGAATTTAGTGAATGATATGGTTATACAAGCAGGTTTCAAGATGATTTAGTGTGAATGAGTCATTACAACGAAAAGTGGAGCCTTGTTCTTAGGAAATGAAGAGACGGCCTCATTTTTGAGTAATTGAGCCTCAAATACTTGTGGGAAATGCTTGAAATCATAAGGACTCATTGTTTAAACCAATTCAACATATTCCTAGTCCCAAGAGAGTATAGCTTAGGTTGTTGCAGTGAATTTAGTGAATGATGTGGTCTTACAAGCTGTTTTCAAGATCTTGCTGTTTTCAAGATCATTTTGTGTGCATGTTGTGGTCTTACAAGCTGTTTTCAAGATCATTTAGTGTGAATGAGTCTTTGCAACGAAAAGTGGAGCCTTGTTATTGAGAGATAAAGAGACGGTCTCATTTATGAGTAATTAAGCATCAAATACTTGTGAGAAATGCTTGAAATCCTAAGGACTCATTGTTTAAAGCAATTCAACATATTCGTAGTCCCAAGAAAGTATAGCTTAGGCTGTTGCAGTGAATTTAGTGAATGATGTGGTCTTACAAGCTGTTTTCTAGATCATTTAGTGTGAATGAGTCATTACAACGAAAAGTGGAGCCGTGTTCTTAAGAATGAAGAGACAGTCTCATTTATGAGTAATTAGGCATCAAATACTTGTGAGAAATGCTTGAAAGCACCAAGGACTCAATGTTTAAAGCAATAGAACATCTTCCTAGTCCCAAGAGAGTATAGATGACGTTGTTGCAGTGAATTTAGTGAATGATGTGGTGATACAAGCTGTTTTCAAGATCATTTGGTGTGAATGAGTCATTACAAGGAAAAGTGGAGCCTTGTTATTGAGAAATGAAGAGACGGTCTCATTTATGAGTAATTAAGCATCAAATACTTGTGAGAAATGCTTGAAATCATAAGGACGCATTGTTTAAAGCAATTCAACATATTCCTAGTCCCAAGAGAGTATAGATGACGTTGTTGCAGTGAATTTAGTGAATGATGTGGTCATAGAAGCTGTTTTCAAGTTCATTTAGTGTAAGTGAGTCATTACAACGAATGGTGGAGCCTTGTTCTTAGGAAATGAAGAGACGGACTCATTTATGAGTAATTAAGCATCAAATACTTGTGAGAAATGCATCAAATCAAAAAGGACTCATTGTTTGAAGCAACTCAACATATTCCTAGTCCCAAGAGAGCATAGATGAGGTTGTTGCAGTGAATTTAGTGAATCACGTGCTCTTACAAGCTGTTTTCTTGATCATTTATTGTGAATGAGTCATTACAACGAAAAGTGGAGCCTTGTTATTGGGAAATGAAGAGACGGTCTCATTTATGAGTAATTAAGCATCAAATACTTGTGATAAATGCTTGAAATCATAAGGACTCATTGTTTAAAGCAATTCAACATATTCCTAGTCCCAAGAGAGTATAGATGAGGTTGTTCCAGTGAATTTAGTGAATTATGTGGTCATACAAGCTGTTTTCAATTTCATTTAGGGTAAATGAGTCATTACAACGAAAGGTGGAGGCTTGTTCTTAGGAAATGAAGAGACGGACTCATTTACGAGTAAGTAAGCATCAAATACTTGTGACAAATGCATCAAATCAAAAAGGACTCATTGTTTAAAGCAATTCAACGTATACCTAGTCCTAAGAGAGTATAGATGAGGTTGTTGCAGTGAATTTAGTGAATGATGTGGCCATACAAGCTGTTTTCAACATCATTTACTGTGAATGAGTCATTACAATGAAAAGTGGAGGCTCGTTCTTAAGAAATGAAGAGACGGTCTCATTTATGAGTAATTAAGCATCAAATACTTGCGAGAAATGCTTGAAAGCACCAAGGACTCAATGTTTAAAGCAATAGAACATCTTCCTAGTCCCAAGAGAGTATAGATGACGTTGTTGCAGTGAATTTAGTGAATGATGTGGTGATACAAGCTGTTTTCAAGATCATTTGGTGTGAATGAGTCATTACAAGGAAAAGTGGAGCCTTGTTATTGAGAAATGAAGAGACGGTCTCATTTATGAGTAATTAAGCATCAAATACTTGTGAGAAATGCTTGAAATCATAAGGACGCATTGTTTAAAGCAATTCAACATATTCCTAGTCCCAAGAGAGTATAGATGACGTTGTTGCAGTGAATTTAGTGAATGATGTGGTCATAGAAGCTGTTTTCAAGTTCATTTAGTGTAAGTGAGTCATTACAACGAATGGTGGAGCCTTGTTCTTAGGAAATGAAGAGACGGACTCATTTATGAGTAATTAAGCATCAAATACTTGTGAGAAATGCATCAAATCAAAAAGGACTCATTGTTTGAAGCAACTCAACATATTCCTAGTCCCAAGAGAGCATAGATGAGGTTGTTGCAGTGAATTTAGTGAATCACGTGCTCTTACAAGCTGTTTTCTTGATCATTTATTGTGAATGAGTCATTACAACGAAAAGTGGAGCCTTGTTATTGGGAAATGAAGAGACGGTCTCATTTATGAGTAATTAAGCATCAAATACTTGTGATAAATGCTTGAAATCATAAGGACTCATTGTTTAAAGCAATTCAACATATTCCTAGTCCCAAGAGAGTATAGATGAGGTTGTTCCAGTGAATTTAGTGAATTATGTGGTCATACAAGCTGTTTTCAATTTCATTTAGGGTAAATGAGTCATTACAACGAAAGGTGGAGGCTTGTTCTTAGGAAATGAAGAGACGGACTCATTTACGAGTAAGTAAGCATCAAATACTTGTGACAAATGCATCAAATCAAAAAGGACTCATTGTTTAAAGCAATTCAACGTATACCTAGTCCTAAGAGAGTATAGATGAGGTTGTTGCAGTGAATTTAGTGAATGATGTGGCCATACAAGCTGTTTTCAACATCATTTACTGTGAATGAGTCATTACAATGAAAAGTGGAGGCTCGTTCTTAAGAAATGAAGAGACGGTCTCATTTATGAGTAATTAAGCATCAAATACTTGCGAGAAATGCTTGAAAGCACCAAGGACTCAATGTTTAAAGCAATAGAACATCTTCCTAGTCCCAAGAGAGTATAGATGACGTTGTTGCAGTGAATTTAGTGAATGATATGGTGATACAAGCTGTTTTCAAGATCATTTGGTGTGAATGAGTCATTACAAGGAAAAGTGGAGCCTTGTTATTGAGAAATGAAGAGACGGTCTCATTTATGAGTAATTAAGCATCAAATACTTGTGAGAAATGCTTGAAATCATAAGGACGCATTGTTTAAAGCAATTCAACATATTCCTAGTCCCAAGAGAGTATAGATGACGTTGTTGCAGTGAATTTAGTGAATGATGTGGTCATAGAAGCTGTTTTCAAGTTCATTTAGTGTAAGTGAGTCATTACAACGAATGGTGGAGCCTTGTTCTTAGGAAATGAAGAGACGGACTCATTTATGAGTAATTAAGCATCAAATACTTGTGAGAAATGCATCAAATCAAAAAGGACTCATTGTTTGAAGCAACTCAACATATTCCTAGTCCCAAGAGAGCATAGATGAGGTTGTTGCAGTGAATTTAGTGAATCACGTGCTCTTACAAGCTGTTTTCTTGATCATTTATTGTGAATGAGTCATTACAACGAAAAGTGGAGCCTTGTTATTGGGAAATGAAGAGACGGTCTCATTTATGAGTAATTAAGCATCAAATACTTGTGATAAATGCTTGAAATCATAAGGACTCATTGTTTAAAGCAATTCAACATATTCCTAGTCCCAAGAGAGTATAGATGAGGTTGTTCCAGTGAATTTAGTGAATTATGTGGTCATACAAGCTGTTTTCAATTTCATTTAGGGTAAATGAGTCATTACAACGAAAGGTGGAGGCTTGTTCTTAGGAAATGAAGAGACGGACTCATTTACGAGTAAGTAAGCATCAAATACTTGTGACAAATGCATCAAATCAAAAAGGACTCATTGTTTAAAGCAATTCAACGTATACCTAGTCCTAAGAGAGTATAGATGAGGTTGTTGCAGTGAATTTAGTGAATGATGTGGCCATACAAGCTGTTTTCAACATCATTTACTGTGAATGAGTCATTACAATGAAAAGTGGAGGCTCGTTCTTAAGAAATGAAGAGACGGTCTCATTTATGAGTAATTAAGCATCAAATACTTGCGAGAAATGCTTGAAAGCACCAAGGACTCAATGTTTAAAGCAATAGAACATCTTCCTAGTCCCAAGAGAGTATAGATGACGTTGTTGCAGTGAATTTAGTGAATCATGTGGTGATACAAGCTGTTTTCAAGATCATTTGGTGTGAATGAGTCATTACAAGGAAAAGTGGAGCCTTGTTATTGAGAAATGAAGAGACGGTCTCATTTATGAGTAATTAAGCATCAAATACTTGTGAGAAATGCTTGAAATCATAAGGACGCATTGTTTAAAGCAATTCAACATATTCCTAGTCCCAAGAGAGTATAGATGACGTTGTTGCAGTGAATTTAGTGAATGATGTGGTCATAGAAGCTGTTTTCAAGTTCATTTAGTGTAAGTGAGTCATTACAACGAATGGTGGAGCCTTGTTCTTAGGAAATGAAGAGACGGACTCATTTATGAGTAATTAAGCATCAAATACTTGTGAGAAATGCATCAAATCAAAAAGGACTCATTGTTTGAAGCAACTCAACATATTCCTAGTCCCAAGAGAGCATAGATGAGGTTGTTGCAGTGAATTTAGTGAATCACGTGCTCTTACAAGCTGTTTTCTTGATCATTTATTGTGAATGAGTCATTACAACGAAAAGTGGAGCCTTGTTATTGGGAAATGAAGAGACGGTCTCATTTATGAGTAATTAAGCATCAAATACTTGTGATAAATGCTTGAAATCATAAGGACTCATTGTTTAAAGCAATTCAACATATTCCTAGTCCCAAGAGAGTATAGATGAGGTTGTTCCAGTGAATTTAGTGAATTATGTGGTCATACAAGCTGTTTTCAATTTCATTTAGGGTAAATGAGTCATTACAACGAAAGGTGGAGACTTGTTCTTAGGAAATGAAGAGACGGACTCATTACGAGTAAGTAAGCATCAAATACTTGTGACAAATGCATCAAATCAAAAAGGACTCATTGTTTAAAGCAATTCAACGTATACCTAGTCCTAAGAGAGTATAGATGAGGTTGTTGCAGTGAATTTAGTGAATGATGTGGCCATACAAGCTGTTTTCAACATCATTTACTGTGAATGAGTCATTACAACGAAAAGTGGAGCCTTGTTGTTGAGAAATGACGAGACGGTCTCATTTATGAGTAATTAAGCATCAAATACTTGTGAGAAATGCTTCAAATCATCAAGGACTCACTGTTTAAGCAATTCGACGTATACCTAGTCCCAAGAGAGTATAGATGAGGTTGTTGCAGTGAATTTAGTGAATGATGTGGTCATACAAGCTGTTTTCAAGATCTTTTAGTGTGAATGAGTCATTACAACGAAAAGTGGAGCCTTGTTAGGAAGAAATGAAGAGACGGTCTCATTTTTGAGTAATTAAGCATCAAATACTTGTGAGAAATGCTATAAATCATCAAAGACTCTTTGTTTAATGCAATTCAACATATTCCTAGTCCCAAGAGAGTATAGATGAGGTTGTTGCAATGAATTTAGTGAATGATGTGGTCATACAAGCTGTTTTCGAGATCATTTAGTGTCAATGAGTCATAACAACGACGAGTGGTGCGTTGTTATAAGAAATGGAGAGACCGTCTCATTTATGAGTAATTAAGCATCCAATACTTCTGAGAAATGCCTGAAATGATCACGCAGTCATTGTTTAAAGCAATAGAACATCCTCAGAGTCCAAGAGAGTATAGATGAGGTTGTTGTAGTGAATTTAGTGAATGATGTGGTCATAAAAGCTGTTTTCAAGATCATTTTGTGTGAATGTGTCATTAAAACGAAAGGTGGAGCCTTGTTCTTAGGAAATGAAGGGAGGGTCTCCTTTATGAGTAATTAAGCATCAAATACTTGTGAGAAATGCATCAAATCAAAACGGACTCAATGTTTAACACAACTCAACATATTCCTAGTCCCAAGAGAGTATAGATGAGGTTGCTGCAGTGGATTCAGTGAATGATGTGGTCATACAAGCTGTTTTCAAGATCTTTTAGTCTGAATGAGTTACTACAACGAGAAGTGGAGCCTTGTTATTAGGAAATGGTGAGGCCGTCTCGTTTTTGAGTAATTAAGCATCAAATACTTGTGAGAAAGGCCTGAAATCTTCAAGGACTCATTGTTTAAATCAATAGAACATCTTTTTAGTCCCGAGAGAGTATAGATGAGATAGTTGGAGTTAATTTAGTGAATGATGTGGTCATACAAGCTGGTTTCAAGATCATTTAGTGTGAATGAGTCATAACAACGAAAGGTGGGGCCATGTTATTGAGAAATGAAGAGACGGTCTCATTTATCAGTCATTAAGCATCAAATAATTGTGAGAAATGCTTGAAATCCTCAAGGACTCATTGGTTAAAGCAATTGAACATCTTCCTAGTCCCAAGAGAGTATAGATGAGGTTGTTGCAGTGAATTTAGTGAATGATGTGGTCATACAAGCTATTTTCAAGTTCATTTAGCGTGAATGAGTCATTACAACGAAGGGTGGAGCCTTGTTGTTTGGAAATGAACAGACCATCTCATTTCTGTGTAATTAAGCATCAAATACTTGTGAGAAATGCTTCAAATCAAAAAGGACTCATTGTTTAAAGCAACTCAACGTATTCCTAGTCCCAAGAGAGTATAGATGAGGTTGTTGATGTTAATTTAGTGAATGATGTGGTCATACAACCTGTTTTCAAGATCATTTAGTGTGAATGAGTCATAACAACGAAGAGTGGAGCCTTGTTATTAAGAAATGGATTGACCGTCTCAATTATGAGTAATTAAGCATCAAATACTTGTGAGAAATGCCTGAAATCATCAACCACTCTTTGTTTAAAGCAATAGAACATCTTCCTTGGCCCAAGAGGGTATAGATGAGGTTGTTGCAGTTAATTTAGTGAATGATGTGGTCATACAAGCTGTTTTGAAGATCATTTAGTGTGAATGGGTCATTACAACAAAAGGGGGAGCGTTGTTCTTAGGAAATGAAGGGACGGTCTCATTTATGAGTAATTAAGCATCAAATACTTGCGAGAAATGCCTGAAATCATCAAGGACTCATTGTTTAAAGCAATAGAAAATCTTCTTAGTCCCAAGAGAGTATAGATGAGGTTGTTGCAGTTAATTTAGTGAATGATGTCGTCATACAAGCTGTTTTCAGGGTCATTTAGTGTGAATGAGTCGTTACAACGAAAGGTGGAGTCTTGTTGTTAGGAAATGAAGGGAGGGTCTCATTTATGATTAATTAAGCATCAAATACTTGTGAGAAATGCTTCAAATCAAAATGGACTGAATGTTTAATGCAACTCAACATATTCCTAGTCCCAAGAGAGTATAGATGAGGTTGTTGCAGTGAATTTAGTGAATGATGTGGTCATACAAGCTGTTTTCAAGATCTTTTAGTCTGAATGAGTTACTACAACGAAAAGTGGAGCCTTGTTATTAAGAAATGGAGAGGCCGTCTCATTTTTGAGTAATTAAGCATGAAATACTTGTGAGAAATGCCTGAAATCATGAAGGACTCATTGTTTAAAGCAATAGAACATCTTCTTAGTCCCAAGAGAGTATGGATGAGATTGTTCCAGTTCATTTAGTGAATGATGTGGTCATACAAGATGTTTTCATGGTCCTTTAGTGTGAATGAGTCATTACAACGAAAGGTGGAGCGTTGTTCTTAGGAAATGAAGGGACGGTCTCATTTATGAGTAATTAAGCATCAAATACTTGTGAGAAATGCCTAAAATCATTTAGGACTCATTGTTTAAAGCAATAGAACATCTTCTTAGTCCCAAGAGAGTATAGATGAGGTTGTTGCAGTTAATTTAGTGAATGATGTCGTCATACAAGCTGTTTTCAGGATCATTTAGTGTGAATGAGTCGTTACAACGAAAGGTGGAGCCTTGTTCTTAGGAAATGAAGGGAGGGTCTCATTTATGATTAATTAAGCTTCAAATACTTGTGAGAAATGCTTCAAATCAAAATGGACACAATGTTTAATGCAACTCTACATATTCCTAGTCCCAAGAGAGTATAGATGAGGTTGTTGCAGTGAATTTAGTGAATGATGTGGTCATACAAGCTGTTTTCAAGATCTTTTAGTCTGAATGAGTTACTACAACGAAAAGTGGAGCCATGTTATTAAGAAATGGAGAGGCCGTCTCATTTTTGAGTAATTAAGCATCAAATACTTGTGAGAAATGCCTGAAATCATCAAGGACTCATTGTTTAAAGCAATAGAACATCTTCTTAGTCCCAAGAGAGTATAGATGAGGTAGTTGGAGTAAATTTAGTGAATGAATCATAACGACGAAAAGTGGAGCCATGTTATTGAGAAATGAAGAGACGGTCTCATTTATCAGTAATTAAGCATCATATAATTGTGAGAAATTCTTGAAATCCTCAAGGACTCATTGGTTAAAGCAATTCAACATCTTCCTAGTTCCAAGAGAGTATAGATGAGGTTGTTGCAGTTAATATAGTGAATGATGTCGTCATACAAGCTGTTTTCAGGATCATTTAGTGTGAATGAGTCATTACAACGAAAGGTGGAGCCTTGTTCTTAGGAAATGAAGAGACGGTCTCATTTATAAGTAATTAAGCATCAAATACTTGTGAGAAATGCTTCAAATCAAAGAGGACTCATTGTTTAAAGCAACTCAACATATTCCTAGTCCCAAGAGAGTATGATGAGGTTGTTGCAGTGAATTTAGTGAATGATGTGGTCATACAAGCTGTTTTCGAGATCATTTAGTGTCAATGTGATGAGAACCGTAGACATGAAGGGTGGAAGGCTTCAAAGGATGCAAAAAGTCCATTGCACATTCTAGAAGGCCCAATAACACGAGCTAGGGCTTCAATGGATGCAAGAGGTCCATTGCACATTCCAGAAGGCCGAGGTAGGGCCAGAAAGATTAAAGAAGCACTAAATGGGCTGATTAAGGATGCTCAGGCCAACCCAGCTTCAAATGGTGCGAATTTAAACTTGGAAGAGAGTCCAGGCCTTATTAATATCATTAGAGTAATTGAAGTGTTAGGAGTAATAATAGTAGTAACTCCAAATTAGGAGTTTATTTTCCATATAAGAATTTGTACCTAGATAGAAATTCCGCCTAAATAAGGAATTGTCCTAACTAGGAATTTATGCCTCTTTAGGATTGCTATCTTAGCCTATAAATAGGCACCCCTTGTAAGCTTTGGAAATCAGACAATCAAGAAATCAGACAACTTTCAGTGAAATAGAAAGCAAGGGTTTCTCCTTCGGTTCTTTTGAGAACTAAAGAACTTATCAAGAGGTTTTCTTCTTGTGGCGTTCAAACCGACTTATCACTCCCAATTCCTTCCTTTTCTGGAGTGTGGCGTCCATATCCATCTTGAATACCCTAGGTTCGTGTTCCTTCGAATATTGGGTCTAGGGTTTGTGTTATTAAACTCTGATTTAGCTTTCCTGGTTGCTCTTTGATTCATTGTGTGCGTTGGATCCCTAAGCCACGTCTTTTTGGGGTTTTCCGCATCAGTTGGTATCAGAGCCTGGCTCTAAATCAGTTGGCTCTAAATCAGAAAAAATAAAAAAAAAATAGTATGACTTCGAAACACAAAGGTGCTGCTATGGAGGGAGCTGTGGACATGTCATTCATGATCAAAGCTATGCAACAACAATTTGAGCACATGAATACCAGATTTGATGATATGAGTGAGAGGATGGAGGAGCAAGCTAATACAATAGCAGAGTTGCAGAGGAGGCACGAAGAATATGAGGCTTCTAAAGCTAGAAGGCAATTGAGACGTGCCTATGACCACGAAGATGATGATTCTGTGCCATCATCAGAGGGTGAAAGTGATGGAGAGAAGTATCCGGTTAATGGAGTAGCTCTCATCACAAGGCAAGCATTGAATGTGCAAGTAAAAGAAGAAAATGAGGGGCAACGAGGTAACATCTTTCAGACGAGATGTCTCATCAAAGATAAGGTATGTAGTATGATTATTGATGGTGGAAGTTGCACCAATCTTGCTAGCACCACTATGGTTGAGAAGCTGAATTTACCTACTATGAAGCATCCTAAACCATATAAGCTTCAATGGATGAATGAGAGTGGTGAAGTTAAAGTAGATAAGCAAGTGCACGTGTCATTTTCTATTGGAAGGTATCACGATGAAGTTTTATGTGATGTTGTACCTATGCAAGCAAGCCATATTCTATTAGGAAGGCCATGGCAGTTTGACAGACGAGTTATGCACGATGGATTCAAGAATCGATATTCCTTTGTAATGAATGATAAACCCGTCACTCTTGTACCATTATCACCTCAACAGGCTTATGAGGATCAATTAAGGATTAAAACTGAGAGTGAACAGAAAAGAGAGATGGAAAAAAGAGAAAAGAGAGGAGAAAACATGAGAACACAAGAGAAAGAGAAGAAAACAGAAAGTTCCTATGCAAAAGAAAGTGATGTACAAAGAGCAATTTTTGCCAAACAACCTATGATCATACTTTTGTACAAAAAGGCTTCTTTTAACACTAACAAGCTTGAACCATCTTTGCCTAGTACTATTGTTGTTCTATTGCAGGAATTTGAAGATGAATTCCATGATGATGTCCCAAGTGGATTGCTACCTAAGAGAGGAATTAAGAATCAAATTGTTTTCATCCTTGGTGCATCCATGCCAAACCGGTCAGCATATAAGAGTAATCTTGAGGAGACAAAGGAGCATAAAAGACAGGTTGAAGAACTTATTTTCAAAGGATATGTGAGGGAAAGCATGAGTCATTATGTACTTCCTATCCTACTTGTACGAGGAAAGTTGAACAGAAGGCATGCCAAGTGGATCAAATTCATTCAGACCTTTCCCTACGTCATCAAGTATAAACAAGGTGATGATTCGAGGACGAATCTTTTTGAGGAAAGGGGGAATGATGAGAACCGTAGACATGAAGGGTGGAAGGCTTCAAAGGATGCAAAAAGTCCATTGCACATTCTAGAAGGCCCAATAACACGAGCTAGGGCTTCAATGGATGCAAGAGGTCCATTGCACATTCCAGAAGGCCGAGGTAGGGCCAGAAAGATTAAAGAAGCACTAAATGGGCTGATTAAGGATGCTCAGGCCAACCCAGCTTCAAATGGTGCGAATTTAAACTTGGAAGAGAGTCCAGGCCTTATTAATATCATTAGAGTAATTGAAGTGTTAGGAGTAATAATAGTAGTAACTCCAAATTAGGAGTTTATTTTCCATATAAGAATTTGTACCTAGATAGAAATTCCGCCTAAATAAGGAATTGTCCTAACTAGGAATTTATGCCTCTTTAGGATTGCTATCTTAGCCTATAAATAGGCACCCCTTGTAAGCTTTGGAAATCAGACAATCAAGAAATCAGACAACTTTGAGTGAAATAGAAAGCAAGGGTTTTTCTCCCTCGGTTCTTTTAAGAACTAAAGAACTTATCAAGAGGTTTTCTTCTTGTGGCGTTCAAATCGACTTATCACTCCCAATTCCTTCCTTTTCTGGAGTGTGGCGTCCATATCCATCTTGAATACCCTAGGTTCGTGTTCCTTCGAATATTGGGTCTAGGGTTTGTGTTATTAAACTCTGATTTAGCTTTCCTGGTTGCTCTTTGATTCATTGTGTGCGTTGGATCCCTAAGCCACGTCTTTTTGGGGTTTTCCGCATCACAATGAGTCATAACAACGAAGAGTGGAGCCTTGTTATTAAGAAATGGATTGACCGTCTCATTTATGAGTAATTAAGCATCAAATACTTGTGAGAAATGCCTGAAATCATCAACCACTCTTTGTTTAAAGCAATAGAACATCTTCCTTGGCCCAAGAGAGTATAGATGAGGTTCTTGCAGTCAATTTAGTGAATGATGTGGTGATACAAGCTGTTTTGAAGATCATTTAGTGTGAATGGGTCATTACAACGAAAGGTGGAGCGTTGTTCTTAGGAAATGAAGGGACGGTCTCATTTATGAGTAATTAAGCATTAAATACTTGTGAGAAATGCCTGAAATCATCAAGGACTCATTGTTTAAAGCAACTCAACATATTCCTAGTCCCAAGAGAGTATAGATGAGGTTGTTGCAGTGAACTTAGTGAATCATGTGGTCATACAAGCTGTTTTCAAGATCATTTAGTGTGAATGAGTCATTACAACGAAGGGTGGAGCCTTGTTATAAAGAAATGGAGAGACCGTCTCATTTATGAGTAATTAAGCATCAAATACTTGTGAGAAATGCTTGAAATCGTAAGGACTCATTGTTTAAAGCAATTCAACATATTCCTAGTCCCAAGAGAGTATAGATGAGGTTGTTGCTGTGAATTTAGTGAATGATGTGGTGATACAAGCTCTTTTCAAGTTCTTTTAGTGTGAATGAGTCATTACAACGAAAGGTGGAGCCTTGTTCTTTGGAAATGAAGAGACGGTCTCATTTATGAGTAATTGAGCATCAAATACTTGTGTGAAATGCTTGAAACCATAAGGACTCATTGTTTAAAGCAATTCAACATATTCCTAGTCCCAAGAGAGTATAGCTGAGGTTGTTGCAGTGAATTTAGTGAATGATGTGGTGATACAAGCTGTTTTCAAGATCATTTAGTGTGAATGGGTCATTACAACGAAAGGTGGAGCCTTGTTCTTAAGAAATGAAGAGACGGTCTCATTTATGAGTAATTGAGCATCAAATACTTGTGAGAAATGCTTCAAATCAAAAGGGACTCATTGTTTAAAGCAACTCAACATATTCCTAGTCCCAAGAGAGTATAGATGAGGTTGTTGCAGTGAATTTAGTGAATGATGTGGTCATACAAACTGTTTTCGGGATCATTTAGTGTCAATGAGTCATAACAACGAGGAGTGGAGCATTGTTATTAAGAAATGGAGAGAGTGTCTCATTTATGAGTTATTAAGCATCAAATACTTGTGAGAAATGCCTGAAATCATCAAGCAGTCATTGTTTAAAGCAATAGAACATCTTCAGAGTCCCAAGAGAGTATAGATGAGGTTATTGTAGTGAATTTAGTGAATGATGTGGTCATACAAGCTGTTTTCAAGATCAATTAGTGTGAATGAGTCATTAAAACGAAAGGTGGAGCCTTGTTCTTAGGAAATGATGGGACGGTCTCATTTATGAGTAATTAAGCATCAAATACTTGTGAGAAATGCTTCAAATCAAAAAGGACTCATTGTTTAAAGCAACTCAACATATTCCTAGTCCCAAGAGAGTATAGATGAGGTTGTCGCAGTGAATTTAGTGAATGATGTGGTCATACATGCGGTTTTCAAGATCATTTAGTGTGAATGAGTCATTACAACGAGGAGTGGAGCTTTAATGTTAAGAAATGGAAAGACCGTCTCATTTATGAGTAATTAAGCATCAAATACTTGTGAGAAATGCTTCAAATCAAAAAGGACTCATTGTTTACAGCAACTCAACATATTCCTAGTCCCACGAGAGTATAGATGAGGTTGTTGCAGTGAATTTAGTGAATGATGTGGTCATAAAAGCTGTTTTCAAGATCATTTAGTGTGAATGAGTCATTACAACGAATGGTGGAGCCTTGTTCTTAGGAAATGAAGGGACGGTCTCATTTATGAGTAATTAAGCATGAAATACTTGTGAGAAATGCTTCAAATCATAAGGACTCTTTGTTTAACGCAATTCAACATATACCTAGTCCCAAGAGAGTATAGATGAGGTTGTTGCAGTGAATTTAGTGAATGATGTGGTCATACAAGCTGTTTTCAAGATTGTTTAGTGTGAATGGGTCATTACAACGAAAGGTGGAGCCTTGTTCTTAAGAAATGAAGAGACGGTCTCATTTATGAGTAATTGAGCATCAAATACTTGTGAGAAATGCTTCAAATCAAAATGGACTCATTGTTTAAAGCAACTCAACATATTCCTAGTCCCAAGACAGTATAGATGAGGTTGTTGCAGTGAATTTAGTGAATGATGTGGTCATACAAGCTGTTTTCAAGATCATTTAGTGTGAATGAGTCATTACAATGAAGAGTGGAGCCTTGTTATAAAGAAATGGAGAGACCGTCTCATTTATGAGTAATTAAGCATCAAATACTTGTGACAAACGCTTGAAATCATGAAGGACGCATTGTTTAAAGCAATAGAACATCTTCCTAGTCCCAAGAGGGTATAGATGAGGTTGTTGCAGTGAATTTAGTCAATGATGTGGTGATACAAGCTGTTTTGAAGTTCATTTAGTGTGAATGAGTCATTACCACGAAAAGTGGAGCCTTGTTATTAAGAAATGGAGAGACCGTCTCATTTCTGAGTAATTAAGCTTGAAATACTTGTGAGAAAGGCTTGAAATCCTCAAAGACTCATTGTTGAAAGCAATTGAACGTTTTCCTAGTCCCAAGAGAGTATAGATGTGGTTGTTGCAATGGATTTAGTGAATGATGTCGTCATAGAAGTTGTTTTCATGATCATTCAGTGTGAATGAGTCGTTACAACGAAAAGTGGAGCCTTGTTCTTGGGAAATGAAGAGACGGTCTCATTTATGCGTAAATAAGCAGAAAATTCTTGTGAGAAATGCTTGAAATCTTCAAGGACTCATTGTTTAAAGTAATTCAACATATTCCTTATCCCAAGAGAGTATAGCTGAGGTTGTTGCAGTGAATTTAGTGAATGATGTGGTCTTACAAGCTGTTTTCAAGATCTTTTAGTCTGAATGAGTCATTACAACGAAAAGTGGAGCCTTGTTATTAAGAAATGGAGAGGCCGCCTCATTTTTGAGTAACTAAGCATCAAATACTTGTCAGAAAGGGTTGAAATCCTCAAAGACTCATTGTTGAAAGAAATTCAACGTTTTCCTAGTCCCAAGAGAGTATAAATGAGGTTGTTGCACTGAATTTAGTGAATGATGTGGTCATACAGGCTGTTTTCTAGATCATTTAGTGTGAATGAGCCATTACAACGAAAAGTGGAGCCTTCTTCTCAAGAAATGAAGAGACGGTCTCATTTATGAGTAATTAAGCATCAAACAGTGGTGAGAAATGCTTGAAATCATCAAGGACTCATTGTTTAAAGCAATTCAACATATTCCTAGTCCCAAGAGAGTATAGATGAGGTTGTTGCAGTGAATTTAGTGAATGATGTGGTCATACAAGTTGTTTTCAAGTTCTTTTAGTGTGAATGAGTCATTACAACGAAAGGTGGAGCCTTGTTCTTTGGAAATGAAGAGACGGTCTCATTTATGAGTAATTGGGCATCAAATACTTGTGTGAAATGCTTGAAACCATAAGGACTCATTGTTTAAAGCAATTCAACATATTCCTAGTCCCAAGAGGGTATAGCTGAGGTTGTTCCAGTGAATTTAGTGAATGATGTGGTCATACAAGCTGTTTTCAAGATGATTTAGTGTGAATGGGTCATTACAACGAAAGGTGGAGCCTTGTTCTTAAGAAATGATGAGACGGTCTCATTTATGAGTAATTGAGCATCAAATACTTGTGAGAAATGCTTCAAATCAAAAAGGACTCATTGTTTAAAGCAACTCAACATATTCCTAGTCCCAATAGAGTATAAATGAGGTTGTTGCAGTGAATTTAGTGAATGATGTGGTCATACATGCTGTTTTCAAGACCATCTATTGTGAATGAGTCATTACAATGAAAAGTGGAGCCTTCTTATTGAGAAATGTAGAGACGGTCTCATTTATGAGTAATTAAGCATCAAATACATGCCAGAAATGCTTGAAATCATATAGACTCATTATTTAAAGCAATTCATCATATTGCTAGTCGCAAGAGAGTATAGATGAGGTTGTTGCAGTGAATTTTGAGAATGATATGGTCATACAAGCTGTATTTAAGATCATTTAGTGTGAATGAGTCATTACAACGAAAAGTGGAGCCCTGTTATTGAGAAATGAAGAGACGGTCTCATTTATGAGTAATTAAGCATCAAATACTTGTGAGAAATGCTTGAAATCATCAGGACTCGTTGTTTAAAGCAATTCAACATATTCCTAGTCCCAAGAGAGTATAGATGTGGTTCTTGCAGTGAATTTAGTTAATGATATGGTCATACAGGGTGTTTTCAAGTTCATTTAGTATCAATGAGTCATTACAACGAAAGGTGGAGCCTTGTTCTTAGGAAATGAAGAGATGGTCTCATTTATGAGTAATTAAGCATCAAATACTTGTGAGAATTGCTTCAAATCAAAAAGCACTCATTGTTTAAAGCAACTCAACATATTCCTAGTCCCAAGAGAGTATAGATGAGGTTGTCGCAGTGAATTTAGTTAATGATGTGGTCATACAAGCTGTTTACAAGATCATTTAGTGTGAATGAGTCATAACATCGAAGAGCAGAGCCTTGTTATTAAGAAATGGAGACACCGTCTCATTTATGAGTAATTAAGCATCAAATACTTGTGAGAAGTGCTTGAAATCATCAAATACTTGTGAGAAGTGCTTGAAATCATCAAGGACTCATTGTTTAAAGTAATTCAACATATTCCGGGTCCCAAGAGTGTATAGATGAGGTTCTTGCAGTGAATTTAGTGAATGATGTCGTCATACAATCTGTTTTCACGATCATTTAGTGTGAATGAGTCATTACCACGAATAGTGGAGCCTTGTCATTAAGAAATGAAGAGACGGTTTAATTTATGAGTAATTAAGCATCAAATACTTGTGAGAAATGCTTGAAATCATCAGGGACTCATTGTTTAAAGCAATTCAACATATACCTAGTCCCACGAGAGTATAGATGCGGTTGTTGCAGTGAATTTAGTGAATGATGTGGTCATACAAGCTGTTTTCAAGATCATTTAGTGTGAATGAGTCATAACAACAAACTGTGGTGCCTTGTTACTAAGAAATGGGGAGACCGTCTCATTTATGAGTAATTAAGCATCAAATACTTGTGAGAAATGCTTGAAATCATCAAGGACTCATTGTTTAAAGCAATTCAACATATACCTAGTCCCAAGAGAGTATAGCTGAGGTTGTTGCAGTGAATTTAGTGAATGATGTGGTCTTACAAGCTGTTTTCAAGATCATTTAGTCTGAATGAGACATTACAACGAAAAGTGGAGCCTTGTTATTAAGAAATGGAGAGACCACCTCATTTTTGAGTAATTAAGCATCAAATACTTGTGAGAAAGGCTTGAAATCCTCAAAGACTCATTGTTGAAAGCAATTCAACGTTTTCCTAGTCGCAAGAGAGTATAGATGAGGTTGTTGCAGTGAATTTAGTGAATGATGTGGTCATACAAGCCGTTTTCAAGATCATTTAGTGTGAATGAGTCGTTACAACGGAAAGTGGAGCCTTGTTCTTAAGAAATGAAGAGACGGCCTCATTTATGGGTAATTAAGCATCAAATTCTTGTGAGAAATGCTGGAAATCTTCAAGGACTCATTGTTTAAAGCAATAGAACATCTTCCTTGTCCCAAGAGAGTATAGATGAGGTTGTTGCAGCGAATTTAGTGAATGATGTGGTCATAACAGATGTTTTCAAGATCATTTAGTGTGAATGAGTCATTACAACGAAAGGTGGAGCCTTGTTCTGAGGAAATGAAGGGACGGTCTCATTTAAGAGTATTTAAGCATCAAATACTTGTGAGAAATGCTTGAAATCATAAGGACTCATTGTTTAAAGCAATTCAACATATTCCTAGTCCGAAGAGAGTATACATTAGGTTGTTGCGGTGAATTTAGTGAATGATGTGGACATACAAGCAGTTTTGAACATCATTTAGTGTGAATGAGTCATTACAACGAAAAGTGGAGCCTTGTTCTTAAGAAATGAAGAGACGGTCTCATTTATGAGTAATTAAGCATCAAATACTTGTGAGAAATGCTTGAAATCATCAAAGACTGATAGTTGAAAGCAATTCAACGTTTTCCTAGTCCCAAGAGAGTATAGATGAGGTTGTTGCAGTGAATTTAGTGAATCATGTGGTCATACAAGCTGTTTTCAAGATCATTTCGTGTGAATGAGTCCTTACAAAGAAAAGTGGAGCCTTGTTCTCAAGAAATGAAGAGACGGTCTCATTTATGAGTAATTAAGCATCAAATACTTGTGAGAAATGCTTGAAATTATCAAGGACTCATTGTTTAAAGCAATAGAACATCTTCCTAGTCCCAAGAGAGTATAGATGAGGTTGTTGCAGTGAATTCAGTGAATGATGTGGTCATACGAGCTGTTTTCAAGATCATTTAGTGTCAATGAGTCATTACAACGAAGAGTGGAGCCTTGTTATTAAGAAATGGAGAGACCGTCTCATGTTTGAGTAATTAAGCATGAAATACTTGCGAGAAAGGCTTGAAATCCTCAAAGACTCATTGCTGAAAGCAATTGAACGTTTTCATAGTGCCAAGAGAGTATAGATGAGGTTGTTGCAGTGAATTTAGTGAATGATGTGGTCATACAAGTAGTTTTGATGATCATTTAGTGTGAATGAGTCGTTACAACGAAAAGTGGGGCCTTGTTCTTAAGAAATGAAGAGACGGTGTCATTTATGAGTAATTAAGCATCATATTCTTGTGTGAAATGCTTGAAATCTTCAAGGACTCATTGTTTAAAGCAATAGAAGATCTTCCTACTCCAAGAGAGTATAGGTGAGGTTCTTGAAGTGAATTTAGTGAATGATGTGGTCATAAAAGCTGTTTTCAAGATCATTTAGTGAGAATGAGTCATTACAACAAAAAGTGGAGCCTTGTTATTGAGAAATGAAGAGACGGTCTCATTTATGAGTAATTAAGCATGAAATACTTGTGAGAAATGCTTCAAATAAAAAAGGACTCATTGTTTAAAGCAACTCAACATATTCCTAGTCCCAAGAGAATATAGATGAGGTTGTTGCAGTGAATTTAGTGAATGATGTGCTCATACAAGCTGTTTCAAGATCATTTAGTGTGAATGAGTCATTACAACGAAAAGCGGAGCCTTGTTCTAAAGAAATGAAGAGACGGTGTCATTTATGAATAATTAAGCATCAAATAGTGGTGAGAATGCTTGAAATCATCAAGGACTCATTGTTTAAAGCAATAAAAAATCTTCCTAGTTCCAAGATAGTATAGATGAGGTTGTTGCAGTGAATTTAGTGAATGATGTGGTCATACAAGCTGTTTTCAAGATCATTTAGTGTGAATGAGCCATTTACAACGAAAAGTGGAGCCTTCTTCTCAAGAAATAAAGAGACGGTCTCATTTATGAGTAATTAAGCCTCAAATAGTGGTGAGAAATGCTTGGAATCATCAAGGACTCATTGTTTAAAGCAATTGAACATCTTCCTAATCCCAAGAGAGTATAGATGAGGTTGTTGCAGTGAATTTAGTGAATGATGTGGTCATACAAACTGTTTTCAAGATCATTTAGTGTGAATTAGTCATTACAACGAAAAGTGGAGCCTTGTTATTGTGAAATGAAGAATGATCTCATTTATGAGTAACTAAGCATCAAATACTTGTCAGAAATGCTTGAAATTATCAAGACTCATTGTTTAAAGCAATAGAACATCTTACTAGTCCCAAGAGAGTATAGATGAGGTTGTTGCTGTGAATTTAGTGAATGATGTGGGTCATACAAGCAGTTTTCAAGATCATTTAGTGTGAATGAGTCCTTACAACGAAAAGTGGAGCCTTGTTATTGAGAAATGAAGAGACGGTCACATTTTTGAGTAATTAAGCATCAAATAGTTGTGAGAAAAGCTTGAATCATCAGGACTTGTTGTTTAAAGCAATTCAACATATTCCTAGTCCCAAGAAAGCATAGATGAGGTTCTTGCAGTGAATTTTGTAAATGATAATGGTCATAACAGGCTGTTTCAAGTTCTTTTAGTGTCAATGAGTCATTACACAACGAAAGGTGGAGCCTTGTTCTTAAGAAATGAACAGACGGTCTCATTTATGAGTAATTAAGCATCAAATACTTGTGAGAAATGCTTGAAATCATCAAGGACTCATTGTTTAAAGCAATTCAACATATTCCTAGTCCCAAGAGAGTATAGATGAGGTTCTCGCAGTGAATTTAGTGAATGATGTGCATCATCAAGCTGTTTTCAAGATAATTTAGTGTGAATGAGTCATGACAACGAAATGTGGAGCCTTGGTTATTGAGAAATGAGAGACGATCTCATTTATGAGTAATTAAGCATCAATACTTCTGAGAAATGCTTTTTGAAAGATCATAAAGGACTCATTGTTTAAAGGCATTCAACATATTCCTAGTCCCAAGAGTGTATAGCTGAGGTGTTGGGCAGTGAATTTAGTGAATGTATCGTAGTCTTATCCAGCTGTTTTCAAGACCAATTTTGTATGAATGAGACATTACAACGAAAATTGGGAGCCTTGTTATTCAGAAATGGAGAGACCGTCTCATTTTTTGAGTAATTAAGCATCAAATACTTGTGTGAAAGGCCTGAAATCCTCAAAGACTCATTGTTGAAAGCAATTCAACGTTTTCCTAATCCCGAGAGAGCATAGTTGAGGTTGTTGCAGTGTATTTTGTGAATGATGTGGTCATACAAGCTGTTTTCAAGATCATTTAGTGTGAATGAGTCATACAATGAACAGTGGAGCCTTGTTCTTTAGAAATGAAGAGACGGTCTCATTTATGAGTAATTAAGCATCAAATACTTGTGAGAAATGCTTGAATCATCAAGGACTCATTGTTTAAAGCAATAGAACCTCTTCCTAGTCCCAAGAGAGTATAGATGAGGTTGTTGCAACGAATTTAGTGAATGATGTGGTCATACAAGCTGTTTTCAAGATCATTTAGTGTGAATGAGTCATTACAACGAAAAGTGGAGCCTTGTTGTTGAGATCTGAGGGAACCGTCTCATTTATGAGTAATTAACCATCAAATACAAGTGTGTTACGCTTGAAATCATAAGGACTCATTGTGTAATGCAATTCAACATATTCCTAGTGCCAAGAGAGCATAGATCAGGTTCTTGCAGTGAATTTGGTGAAGGATGTGGTCATTCAAGCTGTTTTCAAGTTCATTTAGTGTGAATGAGTCATTACAACGAAAGTGGAAGACTTGTTATTAAGAAATGAAGAGACTGTCTCCATTTATGAGTAATTACGTGTCAAATACTTGTGAGAAAATACTTGAAATCATCGAGGACTCATTGTTTAAGCAATTCAACATATTCCTAGTCCCAAGAGGAGTATAGATGGGCTGTTGCAGTGAATTAGTGAATGATGCGGTCATACAGCTGTGTTCATGATCATTTATTGTGAATGAGTCATTACAACGAAAAGTGGAGCCTTGTATTGAGAAATGAAGGGTCCGTCCCATTTATGATAATTAACCATCAAATACAAGTGAGTTATGCTTGAAATCATAAGGACTCGTTGTGTAATGCAATTCAACATATTCCTAGTGCCCAAGACAGTATAGATCAGGTTCTGCATGGATTTAGTGAATGATGTGTCATTCAAGCTGTTTTCAGTTCATTTAGCGTGAATGAGTCATTACAACGAAAAGTGGAGACTTGTTATTAAAATTAAGAGACGGTCTCATTTATGAGTAATTTAAGCGTCAAATACTTGTGAGAAATGCTTGAAATAATCGAGGACTCATTGTTAAGCAACTCAACATATTCCTAGTCCCATGAGAGTATAGATGAGGGTGTTGCACTGAATCTAGTGAATGATGTGGTCTTACAAGCTGTTTTTCAAGATCATTTAGTGTGAATGAGTCATTACAACGAAAAGTTGGAGCCTTGTTGGGTGGGACATGAAGAGACGGTCTCATTATGTAGTACATTAAGCATCTAATACTTGTGAGAAATGATTGAAATCATCAAGGTCTTCATTGTTTTAATGCAATTGAACATTTACCTAGTGCCAAGAGAGACTATAGATGAGGTTGTTTGCTGTGAATTTAGGTGAATAGATGTGGTCATACAAAGCAGTTTTCAAGATCATTAGTCGTGAATGAGTCAATTACCAACGAAAGTGGGGCCTTGTGTTGACCAAATGAAGAAGGACGGTACCCATTTAATGGGTAATTAAGCATCAAATAGCATTGAGAAGAAATGCCTTGAAATCATCTTGGACGCATTGTTTAAACCAATTGAACATAATTCCCTATTCCCAAGAGAGTATAGATGAGGTTATTGGTGTGAATTTAGTGAATGAGTGGTCATACAAGTTGTTTCGACATCATTTAGTGTGAATGCAGTCATACAACGGAAAGTGGGCCTTGTTATGAGAAATGAAGAGACTGTCTTATTTATGAGAATTGAGCATCAAATACTTGTGAGAAAAATGCTTGAAATTATCAGGACTCATTGTTTGAAGCAATCAACATATTCCTAGTCCAAAAGAGTATAGATGTGGTTGTTGCAGTGCATGTAGTGAATGATCTGGTTCATACATGCTGCTTCATGTTATTTAGTGTGAATGAGTCATTACAACGAAAAGTGGGAGCCTTGTTATTAAGAAATGAAGAGACGGACTCATTTATGAGTAATTAAGCATCAAATTCTTGTGAGAAATGCTTCAAAATCATCCAAGACTCATTGTCGAAAGCAATTCCACTTTTCCTAGTCCCAAGAGAGTTAGATGAGGTTGTTGCAGTGAATTTGGTGATGATGCGGGTCATACAAGCTGCTTCATGATCATTTATTGTGAATGGGGTCATTACAACGAAAGGTGGAGCCTTGTTATTGAGAAAATTGAAGAGAGGTCTCATTTATCAGTAATTAAGCATCGAATACTTGGTGAGAAATGCTGAAATCATAAGGGACTCATTGTTTTTAAAGCAATTCAACATATTCCTATTCCCAAGAGAATATAGGCTGAGGTGGTTGCAGTGAATTTAGTGAATGATGTGGTTGACAAGCTGTTTTCATGATCGTTTAGTCTGAAGAGACATTACAACGAAAAGTGGAGCATGTTATTAAGAAATGGGAGAGACCGTCTCATTTTTGAGTAATTAAGCATGAAATATTGTGAGAAAGGCTTACATCCTCAAAGACTCATTGTTGAAAGCAATTCAACGTTTCCTAGTCCCAAGAGAGTATAGATGAGGTTCTTGCAGTGATTTAGTGAATGATGTGGTCATACAAGCTGTTTTCATGATCATTTAGTGTGAATGAGTCATTACAACGAAAAGTGGAGCCTTGTTCTTGAGAAATGAAGAGACGGTCTCACATTTATGAATATTAAGCCTGAAATAGTGTGAGAAATGCTTGATCATTTCAAGGACTCATTGTTTAAAGCAATTCAACATCTCCTAGTCCCAGAGTATAGATGGAGGTTGTTGCAGTGAATTTAGTGAATGATGTGGTCATACAAGCTGTTTTCAAGATCATTTAGTGTGAATGAGTGATTACAACGAAAATGGAGCCTTGTTGTTGACAAATGAAGAGACGGTCTCATTTATGAGAATTAAACATCAAATACTTGTGAGAAATGCTTGAAATCGTCACGGACTCATTGTTTAAAGCAATTCAACAACATCCTAGTCCCAGAGAGTATAGATGAGGTTGTTGCTGTGAATTTAGTGAATGATGTGGTCATACAAGCTGTTTTTTCAAGATCATTTAGTGTGAATGAGTCATTACAACGAAAAGTGGAGCCTTGTTCTTGAGAAATGAAGAGACGGTCTCATGGAGTAATTAAGCTTCAAATGAGGTGAGAAATGTTTGAAATCATCAAGGACTCATTGTTTAAAGCAATTCAACATATTCCTAGTCCCAAGAGAGTATAGATGAGGTTGTTGCAGTGAATTTAGTGAATGATGTGGTCATACAAGCTGTTTTCAAGATCATTTAGTGTGAATGAGTCATTACAACGAAAAGTGCAGCCTTGTTATTGAGAAATGAAGAGACGGACTCATTTATGAGTAATTAAGCATCAAATAGAGGTGAGAAATGCTTGAAATCATCAAGGACTCATTGTTTAAAGCAATTGAACATCTTCCTAGTCCCAAGAGAGTATAGATGACGTTGTTGCAGTGAATTTAGTGCATGATGTGGTCATACAAGCTGTTTTTCAAGATCATTTAGTGTGAATGAGTCATTTACAACGAAAATGGCAGCCTTGTTAATGAAGAACATGAAAGAGACGGACTCATTTCATGAGTAATTAAGCATCAAATCTCTTGTGGGAGAAAATGCTTGAAATCATCCAGGGACTCATTGTTGAAAGCAATTCAACATAACGTTTCCAGTCCCAAGAGAATAATAGATGAGGTTTGTCTGCAGGGAATTTAGTGAATGATTGGGTCATACAAGCTGCTTATCATGATCATTTTATTGTGAATGAGTGATTACAACCGAAAAGGTGGGAGCTTTGTTATTGCAAGAAATGAAGAGACGGTCTCATTTTATGGGGTAATTAAGCATCAAATACTTGTGAGAAATGCTTGAAAATCATCAAGGACTCATTGTTAAAGCAATTTAACATATTTCCTATTCCCAAAGAGAATATTAAGATGAGGTGTGCAGTTGAAGTTTAGTGAATCGATGGCGTCATGACAAGCTGGCTTTCTATGATATTTAGTCTGAATGAGACCATGTACAACGAAAAGTGGGAGCCTTGTTATTAAGAAATGAAGAGACGGTCTCATTTATGAATAATTAAGCATGAAATAGTGGTGAGAAATGCTTGAAATCATGAAAGGACTCATTGTTTAAAGCAATTGAAACATCTTCCTAGTCCAAGAGAGTATAGATGAGGTTGTTGCAGTGAATTTAGTGAATGATGTGGTCATACAAGCAGTTTCTTCAAGTTTAGTGTGAATGAGTCATTACAACGAAAATGGAGCCTTGTTGTTGACAATGAAGAGACGGTCTCATTTATGAGTAATTAAGCATCCAAATACTTGTGAGAAATGCTTGAAATCGTCAGGACTCATTGTTTAAAGCAATTGAACATATTCCTAGTGCCAAGAGAGTATAGATGAGGTTGTTGCAGTGAATTTAGTGAATGATGTGGTCATACAAGTTGTTTTCAAATCATTTAGTGTGAATGAGTCATTACAACGAAAGGGAGCCTTGTTATTGAGAAATGAAGAGACGGTCTCATTTATGAGTAATTAAGCATCAAATACTTGTGAGAATTGCTTGAAATCATCAGGACCATTGTTTAAAGCAATTCAACATATTCCTAGTCCCAAAAGAGTATAGATGAGGTTGTTGCCATGAATGTAGAGAATGATGTGTCATACAAGCTGCTTTCATGTTCATTTTGTGTGAATGAGTCGTTACCACGAAACGTGAGCCTTGTTCTTAGAAATGAAGAGACGACGTCTCATTTATGAGTAATTAAGCATCAAATACTTGTGAGAATGGCTTGAAATCGTCAAGGACTCATTGTTAAAGCAATTCAACGTTTTCTAGTCCCAAGAGGTATAGATGAGGTCGTTGCAGTGAATTTAGTGAATGATGTGGTCATACAAGCTGTTTTCAAGATCATTTAGTGTGAATGAGTCATTACAACGAAAAGTGGAGCCTTGTTATTGAGAAATGAAGAGACGGTCTCATTTATGAATAATTAAGCATCAAATAGTGGTGAGAAATGCTTGAAATCATCAAGGACTCATTGTTTAAAGCAATTGAACATCTTCCTAGCCCAAGAGAGTATAGATGATGTTGTTGCAGTGAATTTAGTGATTGATGTGGTCATACAAGCTGTTTTCAAGATCATTTAGGGTGAATGAGTCATTACAACGAAAAGTGGAGCCTTGTTATTGAGAAATGAAAGAGACGGTCTCATTTTATGAGTAATTAAGCATCAAATATTGTGAGAAATGCTTGAAATCAGCAAGGACTCATTGTTTAAAGCAATTCAACATATTCCTAGTCCCAAGAGAGTATAGATGAGGTTGTTGCAGTGAATTTAGTGAATAATGTGGTCATACAAGTTGTTTTCAAGTTCATTTAGTGTGAATGAGTCATTACAACGAAAAGTGGAGCCTTGTTATTCAGAAATGGAGAGAGTCTCATTTATGAGTAATTTAAGCATCAAATACTTGTGAGAAATACTTGAAATCATCAAGGACTCATTGTTTAAAGCAATTCAACATATTACCTAGTCCGAAGAGAGTATAGATGAGGTTGTTGCAGTGAATTTTGTGAATGATGTGGTCTTACAAGCTGTTTTCAAGATCATTTAGTGTGAATGAGTCATTACAACGAAAAGTCGAGCCTTGTTGTTGAGAAATGAAGAGACGGTCTCATTATTAAGCATCAAATACTTGTGAGAAATGCTTGAAATCATCAAGGACTCATTGTTTGAAGCAATTGAACATCTTCCTAGTCCAAGAGAGTTTAGATGAGGTTGTTGCAGTGAATTTAGTGATCATGTGGTCATTACAAGCTGTTTTCAAGATCATTTAAGTGTGAATGAGTCATTACAACGAAAAGTGGAGCCTTGTTATTGAGAAATGAAGAGACGGTCACATTTATAATAATTAAGCATCAAATAGTGGTGAGAAATGCTTCAAATCATCAAGGACTCATTGTTTGAAGCAATTGAATCTCGCCGTCCCAAGAGAGTATAGATGAGGTTGTTGCAGTGAATTTAGTGAATGATGTGGTCATACAACCTATTTTCAAGATCCTTTAGTGTGAATGACTCATTACAACGACAAGTGGAGCCTTGTTCCCAAGAACTGAAGAGACGGTCTATTTATGAGGTAATTACGCATCAAATACCTGTGAGAAATGCTTGAAATCATGAAGGACTCATTGTTTAAAGCAATTGAACATCTTCCTAGTCCCAAGAGAGTATAGATGAGGTTGTTGCTAGTGAATTTAGTGAATGATGTGGTCATACAAGCTGTTTTCAAGATCATTTAATGTGAATGAGTCATTACAACGAAAAGTGCAGCCTTGTTATGAGAAATGAAGAGACGGTCTCTTTTTATGAGTAATTAAGCATCAATAGAGGTGAGAAAGTTTGGAATGATCGAGGACTCATTGTTTTAAAGCAAATGAACATCTTCCTAGTCCCAAGAGAGTATAGATGACGGTTGTTGCAGTGAATTTAGTGCATGATGTGGTCATACAAGCTGTTTTCAAGATCATTTAGTGTGAATGAGTCATTACAACGAAAAGTGCAGCCTTGTTATTGAGAAATGAAGAGACGGTCTCATTTATGACTAATTAAGCATCAAATAGTTGTGAGAAATGCTTGAAATCGCAAGGACTCATTGTTTAAACCAATTCAACATATACCTAGTCCCAAGAGAGATAGATGAGGTTGTTGCAGTGAATTTAGTGAATGATGTGGTCATACAAGCTGTTTTCAAGATCATTTAGTGTGAATGAGTCATTACAACGAAAGTGGAGCTTGTTTCACAAGAAATGAAGAGACGGTCTCATTTATGGGTAATTAAGCATCAAATACTTGTGAGAAATGCTTGAAATCATCAAGGACTCATTGTTTAAAGCAATTGAAATCTTCCTAGTCCCAAGAGAGTATAGATGGGTTGTTGCATTGATTTAGTGAATGATGTGGTCATACAAGCTGTTTTCAAGATCATTTAGTTGTGAATGAGTCATTACAACGACAAAGTTGGGCCTTGTTATTGAGAAATGAAGAGACGGTCTCATTTATGAGTAATTAAGCATCAAATACTTGTGAGAAATGCTT
>JAIRCJ010000315.1:252305-306904 GCA_020883675.1 Bruguiera gymnorhiza | reverse complement strand
CAAATATTATATTTTTTCTCAGCAATCAAATGCAACGACCTTAACAGTAAATTTAAAATCAAAATATTTCATTTTCGTAATTTTAGAATTTTAAAATCTGTTAGGGATAAATGCATTGCATTGCCAATAATCTATTGAATTAAAATTTTGCAATTTTCTTAGTTATCTCCTTTGCTCAATGCAATTCGAAATGATTTATATAGTTTTTGTTTTCAAAACATATTACTTAAGGAAAGCAAAAGCAATGGACTCTTAATAAGAAATTTCCCCACTCCCATCTAGAGATATATTCTTGACACAACATTTTAGCTTCAAATTGCTATTTATAATATTGATCCACTAAAGTGTATTTCATACAATTAAGTCCATTACTTGTATTTTTGTTCAATTAACATATTCAAATATCATATTTTTCTCACTAAGCAAATACAACGACATTAATAATAAATTTAAAAATCAAAATCTTGCATTTTTGCAATTTTAGAATTTAAAGTTTGCTCAGGATAAATGCATTGTCAATAATCTGTTGAATTAAAATTTTGCAATTTTCTTAATTGGCTCCTTTGCCTCAATGTAATTTGAAATGATTTATATAATTCTTGTCTTCAAAGAAATTACTTAAGAAAAAGCAAAAGCAATGGACTCTAATAAGAAGGTTCCCATTCCTATCTAGGGATATATGCTTAACACAATATTAAAGTTTGGGATTGCTATTTATAATATTCATCCATTAAAGTGTATTTTATACAATTGTGAAGTTCCCAACTTCACCCTAGGATCTACTAGTTTGTGATACTGAGAGGGGGGGTGAATCAGTATCACCACAATTCGCAATTCGCAGGAAAGTGAACAACTCCAATCTCTTCTTAAAAGCAAACTCTTTCTCAGATTCGACTAAGGTAGATCTATTGCTACCTACTAATCACAATAGTCCCCAAAGTCACCTTTCAGACACCTTGCCTAATAGACAATTCAGATGTTCTTGTTTAGGTCTTCGTTAGGTTATGGGTTGGCTGATACTTTAGCTGCGTTCACAACTCAATTCAAAACACAGAACGTAAAGAAAATTAAGGACACACGAGATTTACGTGGTTCCGTCAACGTGACGTACATCCACGGTGGTAGGGACTCTCCCTTACCGAGACTATCCACTATACTTGAGAATTCTAGTTACAATGGATGTCTTAATCTTCTGCTCCTTTCACTATTGCAATTACTAAGCAAGTACAATACAAAGAGTGTCACTTACTGTGTCTACCCTTCTTCTAGCTTGTCTTGCCTCTATTGAATTAAAAGGCTGCTCCACTGCCACTTAGAAGTTCACCGCAACGCTCTCTAACCTCTCTTGAAGAAATCTGGAAATACATTGAGTTCTTTCCGATGCTTCGCCAAATTCCTTCTCTAGGTTGTCTCACACAGCTCCTGCTTTCACCGTCTCACGGTTTCACAGCTTGCACTCAAGCTTCTGGTCTGCTGTTTCAGGCGTTTCTGGTTTGGTTGCAGGAGGTGTTTCTGGTTTGCTTGCAGGAGGCGTTTCTGGTTTGCTTGCTGGACGTGTTTCTGGTTTGCTTGCAGGAGGCGTTTCTGGTTTGCTTGCAGGAGGTCGCACGTTCTGGTTTGCTCTCCTGGTGGTGACGTTTCTGGTTTGCTCTCCTGGCGGTGTTGTTTCTGATCTCTTGCCGTTCTGCTCTCTCTTCCTTTTGGCCGGTTGCTGTAGGGTTGCTGTTTATTCAATTGTGTTGGCCCTCTTCCCTAGTTTTGTCTTCCAAGGCCTTTATATACTCTCTTCCATGAAACCCTAATAGGGCTTACATAGCAGATTTACGTTCTTGCCCTTATGCTGCAGATTTACTTTCTTGCCCTTCCATGTGACTTTGCTGCCCTTCCATGTGACTTTACTCTCTTGCACACTTAACCCTCGTTGACAACAATTACAACCCATACAAGGCTGTGGGAACAACAATCTCCCCCTTTGTAATTGTTGGCAACATTCATAACAAAAGCCATTATGCAGTAGTCTTTCATAATCTTCTTAGAGTAATAATCCAGAAGCAGATGGATTACAACTCCCCCTAAATATGCACTCCCCCTTCCTTAACAGCTCCCCCTGCACTGTTCCTTCTCTCCCCCTTTGCCAACCAATTACAAATCTGAAAAACTCGCAAAGTAGAGATGGAGGATTCACCTGATTTTTAGGCTTGAGGAGGCATTCGCACAGACAGACTCATTCTGTGCTTTTCAAACAGCTCTGTGGACAGAGATTTAGTTAGATCTTGTGTAGCCTCTTCAACAGATTTAGGTTCAACTTGTGAGAGTAAAGTAGTAGCTCCCACAATTCTTCTTCTTGTTGTAACTCCTGCTGATGGGTCACCTATGATCTGATTTTCTTGATGAGCACTGGTCCATGTCTTCTTTGTCTTTCTTTCTTGCACAGTCTTAGTTGCAAGAGAATCTCCTTCTTCATCTTCAGACTCACTCTTCTCTGAGTCTGAACTTACTTCTTTTCCCACTTCCTCATGTTGGTCAGATTCTTCATCTATCTTGAAGTCATCTTCTTCACTATCCTCAGCTTCTCCATTATGCGTTGTTTTCCAGTTTTCATCTATTCTCACATCACTGGAAGTGACCACTTTTCCCAGTTTATGCAGAAAAACTCTATAACCTTTTGTCTTTGCTGAGTATCCCACAAAGATGCCTTCATCTGACCTAGCATGGAATTTTCCCAAGTTTTGCTCCTTATTCTTCACAAAACATGGGCTGCCAAAGATTCTAAGATACTTGGCTGTTGTCTTCTTCCCACTCCATAGCTCATATGGAGTCTTATCAGTATTGGGCCTTAGTGAAACTCTGTTCAATAGGTGCACGGCTGTAAATGTTGCTTCTGTCCAAAATCTTGTGTGAAGCTTGGATTCCAGCAGTAGAGTTCTTGCCATTTCAACCACAGCTCTATTTTTCCTCTCTACCACCCCGTTCTGTTGAGGAGTTCTTGCTGCTGCCATCTGATGGTGAATTCCATGCTTCTCAAGGTAATCTTCAAAAGCTCCATTTGTGAATTCAGTGCCTTGATCTGACCTCAATACTTTGATCTTCTTTCCACTCTCATTTTCAGCCAATCTTCTGTATCTCTTGAAGCATTTCAAAACTTCTGACTTATGTGTGAGGTGCATGATGCAGGTCCTTCTAGAATAATCATCAACAAACAAGATGAAGTACCTCTCACCATTCAACCTTTTTGTTCTCATCGGCCCACACAAATCAGTATGCACAATGTCAAGCACTGCTTTAGAATTGACCTCTTTGGTCTTATACTGCTTTCTGACCTATTTTCCTTTAGAGCATGCTGAGCAGACATACTCCCTCTCTCTCTTAAGGTCTGGAATGTCTCTGATTGCATGAGTAGTGGTCAGCTTCCTCATGTTCTTCTGTGTTAAGTGTCCCAGCCTCCGATGCCAGAGTTGATTTTCTTCTTCTTTTGTAAGTAAACAGCTGTTTGTCTTGTCCTCATCAATTACATATAAATTTCCAGCTGTTCTTTTCCCAGCTGCAACAGTATTGCCTTCTTTACTCTTTACTTGGCAACCTGTTTTTGTGAATATCACTTTATGGTCTTCATTGCATAGTTGGCTGACAGATGCTAGATTATATCTGAGTCCTTCAACATGCAGAACATCTTTCAGCTTTCCTTTTCCAATATTTACTGACCCTTGACCACTGATGTTGAGTGAATCATCATTGCCAAACTTGACTCTGCCTTCTCTTGACTTGTTTAGCTTTGACAATTTACTCTTGTCTCCCGTCATGTGTGAAGTGCATCCACTGTCAAGGATCCACTGCTTATCCTTGTAGTCAGCTTTGAGTGCAATTTCAGCTATATTAGCCACCTCCCTTTTAGCTTTATATTCCTTCTTTTGAATTGGCTGGAAGATAGCTTTCTCCTTTTTCTCAGCTTTGACTACACTGCTTGTTTTCACTATGCCATTGAGTGCCTTCTCTTGCTCAGGGAGAAGTGTCATGCATCTCTTGGCATTATGGTCATCCTGCCCACACCTTTCACACTGTTCCAAGTCTCCCAATATAGCAAACTTGTTCTTTGAAACCACTGGTTTGGGCTTCCACCAACAATCCTTGTCAGTGTGTCCTTGCTTTTTACAGTATGTGCAAGAACTCACGACAGGTGTTCTCCTCTGAATTTTGTATTGTCTCCCCCTGTATACAGCATCATATCTTCTCAAGTTGGAGACATATACTGGCCTTCTCCACCAGCAGTTACTTGCCTTATGACCCCAAACTCCACAATAAAGACAGTGACCTTGAAACTGCCTCTTCTTGGGTCTAATCACAGCTTGTTTTCTTTTGTTCATTACTTGCTGTGTAGGCAACGTGGCTGGCTTCTTTGCTTGTGTGGCTTTCATTTCAGCTACCTTTTTCTCCTTCTTCTGTTCAGCCATAGCCCTTTGCTGGCTGATCTTCTTTTCTTCATTTTTGTTTGCCACCCTAGGTTGCTTCTTCAAATCCTCTTTATTCTCAGCTATCTTCTCCTGAGTCACAACCTTCTCTTTCAACTTCTGTGGCACATTCTTATTATCTTTAGGCAATGCAGCCTCAGATTGCTGCACTTTCTCTTCATTCTTCTTTTCTCTTGCAGAACTTGTTTCTCCCATCATTTCAAGCTTCTGCACGTTCTCTTCACTCCTTTTGAGTTGTTGCTGAAGTCTCAGCAACTCTATCTCCATTTCTTCAATTGTTGAAGTCCTTGAGCCAAGCTCCATAGTAAGGTCTTCACATATTTTGATCTGTTCTTCAAATCTTCTCTTCAAGTCAATATGTTCAGCCCTTATTTCATCCTTTTGACTTTCAGCTTCCTCAGACTTTGCTTCAACTTGTTTTATGTGGGCCTCCAACCTTCTTATGGTTCTGCCCCTTCTGATTATCTCCTTTGAAGCTGCTTCCAACTCAGCTTCAAGATCTGGTTCTTCTTCATCAACCTCCTCTTCCTCTTCAGAGGTTGAACTACCACCTTGAGTTGATGCCATAAAGGCATGCTCATCTGATGAGTCTACTTCTTCCTCCTCATCGGCTTCTTTTGTCTGGCTCACATAACTCTTGAATGAGCCTCTCTTCTTCTTCTTCTGTGGGCTAGCAGTCTTCTTGCTGGACTTCCTTGACTTGAATGATGGTCTTCTCCATTTTGAATTCTGCTCATCATCCCCATCCTCATCTTCATCATCAAGTTTCACTTTGCACTGAGAAGCAAAGTGTCCAGTCTGTCCACAACGATAACATCTCAAGGACAACTGTCCTTTTCCCTTCTTAGACCCCTTTTTGAATTTCCTTGTGAAGTATGCCAACACTTCACCTTCACTTTCTTCCTCATCATCATCATCATCCTCACTGGATGATTCTTCCTCTTCTTTTATCTTCAAGTGTTTCATAGCTTTGAAAGCTGCCTCCTTTGATAGCTTTGACATTGAGGAGCTCTCAGTTGACTTTATTCTCATCTCATATGCAATGAGATTGCACTGGAGATCATGCAGAGACATAGAATTGAGATCTCTACTCTCCTCTATGGCTGCCACCTTTGAGGCAAACCTCTCAGGCAGAATTCTCAGAATTTTCTTCACAATAGATGAGTCCTTCTTGTTCTTCCCATGACTTCTAAGATCGTTTACAGCATCAATAACCCTGGTGAAGAACTCTTGGACTGTCTCATTTTTCTGCATTTTGAGAGATTCATATCTCTCCTTGAAAACTTGAAGCTTGGCCTCCTTCATTCTGTCATCACCTTCATAGACTTTCTGCAATCTGTCCCATATCTCCTTGGCAGATTTGCAGTCCATAACTTTAGCATATTCAGCATCTGTCAATGCTGAAATGATGACATTTGAGGCCTTCCCATTTATCTCAAACTGTCTTAATTCCTCTAGGGTTGGATCTTTACCTTCTTCTGGAGGCTCAAAACCCTCCTGTGCAGATTTCACCACGTTCATGCCCATGGTTGCAAATACCACCTGCATTCTCGCTCTCCACATATGGTAGTTGGTTCCGTTGAAGATTGGAACCTTCTTGCTGTAAGTAGTGCTGGTGCTGGTACCGGCGTCCATTTCTCAGTATGCTGAACAAGTTAAAACTTTTGGAGCTCTTCAAACTAGTACACCAAGCTGTTAAGCTTTATCCTGGTGAACCTGTGCTCTGATACCAATTGAAGTTCCCAACTTCACCCTAGGATCTACTAGTTTGTGATACTAAGAGGGGGGGTGAATCAGTATCACCACAATTCGCAATTCGCAGGAAAGTGAACAACTCCAATCTCTTCTTAAAAGCAAACTCTTTCTTAGATTCGACTAAGGTAGATCTATTGCTACCTACTAATCACAATAGTCCCCAAAGTCACCTTTCAGACACCTTGCCTAATAGACAATTCAGATGTTCTTGTTTAGGTTTTCGTTAGGTTATGGGTTGGCTGATACTTTAGCTGCGTTCACAACTCAATTCAAAACACAGAACGTAAAGCAAATTAAGGACACACGAGATTTACGTGGTTCCGTCAACGTGACGTACATCCACGGTGGTAGGGACTCTCCCTTACCGAGACTATCCACTATACTTGAGAATTCTAGTTACAATGGATGTCTTAATCTTCTGCTCCTTTCACTATTGCAATTACTAAGCAAGTACAATACAAAGAGTGTCACTTACTGTGTCTACCCTTCTTCTAGCTTGTCTTGCCTCTGTTGAATTAAAAGGCTGCTCCACTGCCGCTTAGAAGTTCACCGCAACGCTCTCTAACCTCTCTTGAAGAAATCTGGAAATACATTGAGTTCTTTCCGATGCTTCGCCAAATTCCTTCTCTAGGTTGTCTCACACAGCTCCTGCTTTCACCGTCTCACGGTTTCACAGCTTGCACTCAAGCTTCTGGTCTGCTGTTTCAGGCGTTTCTGGTTTGGTTGCAGGATGTGTTTCTGGTTTGCTTGCAGGAGGCGTTTCTGGTTTGCTTGCTGGACGTGTTTCTGGTTTGCTTGCAGGAGGCGTTTCTGGTTTGCTTGCAGGAGGTCGCACGTTCTGGTTTGCTTGCAGGAGGTCGCACGTTCTGGTTTGCTCTCCTGGTGGTGACGTTTCTGGTTTGCTCTCCTGGCGGTGTTGTTTCTGATCTCTTGCCGTTCTGCTCTCTCTTCCTTTTGGCCGGTTGCTGTAGGGTTGCTGTTTATTCAATTGTGTTGGCCCTCTTCCCTAGTTTTGTCTTCCAAGGCCTTTATATACTCTCTTCCATGAAACCCTAATAGGGCTTACATGGCAGATTTACGTTCTTGCCCTTATGCTGCAGATTTACTTTCTTGCCCTTCCATGTGACTTTGCTGCCCTTCCATGTGACTTTACTCTCTTGCACACTTAACCCTCGTTGACAACAATTACAACCCATACAAGGCTGTGGGAACAACAAATTGATTCCATTACTTGTATTTTTGTTCAATTAACATATTCAAATGTTATGTTTTTCACACCAATCAAATGTCATGACTTTAATAATAAAGCAAAAAACCAAAACATTGCATGTTTTGAATTTTAGAATTTTAAGGTTTGGAGGGATAAATGTCTTGTCAATAATCAGTTGAATTTAAATGTTGCAATTCTCTTAATTGTCTCTTGTGCCATAAAGCAATTTGAAATGATTTATATAATTTTTGTCTACAAACATATTACTTATGAAAAAGCAAATGCAATAGATTCTAATAAGAAGTTTCTCCACTCCTTTCTAGAGATATATGCTTGACATAACATTGATGTTTTGGATCGCTATTTATAATATTCATCCTTTAATGTGTATTTTACACAATTGAGTGCATTACTTGTATTTTTGTTCAATTAACATTTTCCAATATTGTACTTTTCTCACCAATCAAATGCAACGACATTGATAATAAATTTAAAAATCAAAATATTACATTTTTGCAGTTTTTAGAATTTTAAAATCTACTAGAGATAAGTGCATTATCAATAATCTGTTAAATTAAAATTTTACAATTTTCTTAATTGTCTCCTTTGCCTCAATGTAATTTGAAATGATTTATATTATTCTTGTCTTCAAACAAATTACTTAAGAAAAAGCAAAAGCAATGGACTTTAACAAGAAGGTTCCCCGCTCCCATCTAGGGATATATGTTTAACACGACATTAAAACTTAGGATTGCTATTTATAATATTCATCCTTTATTGTGTATTTTATGCAATTGATTCCATTACTTGTATTTTTGTTCAATTAATATATTCAGATGTTATGTTTTCCACACCAATCAAATGCCATGACTTTAATAATAAAGCAAAAAACAAAAACATTGCATTTTTTGAATTTCATAATTTTAAGGTTTTCTAAGGATAAATGCATTGTCAATAATTCGTTGAAAACCTTGCATTTTTTCAATTTTTAGAATTTTTAAGTGTTATAGGGATAAATTTATTGTCAATAATTCGATGAATTTAAATTTTACAATTTTTTTAATTGTCTCTTTTGTTACAATGCAATTTGAAATGGCAAACATATTACTAAAGAGAAAACAAATGCAATGGACTCTAATAAGAAGTTTGCCCACTCCTATTTAGAGATATATGCATGACATAACATTGAAATTTAGGATTGCTATTTATAATATTCATCCACAAAAGTTTATTTTATTCAATTGAGTCCATTACTTATATTTTTGTTCAATTAACATATTCGAATATTATATTTTTCTCACCGATCAAATGCAACAACATTAACAATAAATTTTAAAATCCAAACATTCAATTTTTTCATTTTTTTAGAATTTTAAAGTGTTCTAGAGATAAATTCATTGTCAACAATTAGATGAATTTAAATTTTGCAATTTTTTTAATTGTCTCCTTTGCCACAATGCAATTTGAAATGACATATATAATTTTTGTCTACTAACATATTACTAAAGAAAAAAAAATGCAAGGGACTCTAATAAGAAGTTTCCCCACTCCCATTTGGAGATATATGATTGACACAACATTGAAATTTCGGATTGCTATTTATAATATTCATCTACTAAAGTGTACTTTATATAATTGAGTCCATTTCTTATATTTTTGTTCAATTAAAATGTTTAAATATTATGTTTTTCTCACCGATCAAATGCCACGACACTAACAATAAATTTAAAATCAAAACATTGCATTTTTTTTTCAATTTTTAGAATTTTAAGGTCTTCTAGGTTTAAACGCATTGTTAATACTTAGATGAATTTAAATTTTACTAATTTTTTAGTTGTCTCCCTAGCCACAATGCAGTTTGAAATGATATGTATACTTTTTGTCTACTAACATATTACTAAAGAGAAAACAAATGCAATGGACTCTAATAAGAAGTTTGCCTACTCTCATTTAGAGATATATGCTTGATACAACATTGAAGCCCTGAATTGCTACATATAAAATCCATTCACTAAAGTGTATTTTATACAATTGTGACCATTATATGTATTTTTGTTTAGTTAACATATTCAAATATTATGTTTTTCTCACTTATCAAATACAATGACATTAATAGTAAATTTAAAAGTCAAGATATTGCATTTTTGCAATTTTTAGAATTTTAAAGTCTACTGGGGATAAATGTGTTGTCAATCATCAGTTGAATTTAAATTTTGCCATAATGCAATTTGAAATAAAGTACAAAATTTTTGTCTATTAACATATTACTTAAGAAAAAGCAAATGCAATGGACATTAATAAAAAGTTTCCCTACTCCCATCTAGAGATATAAACTTGACACAATGTTGAAGTTTTGGATTGCTATTTATAAAATTCATCCACTAAAGTGTATTTTATTCAATTGAGTCCATTACTTATATTTTTGTTCAATTAACATATTTGAATATTATGTTTTTCTCACCAATCAAATGCAACGACATTAACAATAAATTTAAAAATCCAAACATTGAATTATTTCAATTTTTAGAATTTTTAAGTGTTCTAGTGGTAAATTCATTCTCAATAATTAGATGAATTAAATTTTACAATTTTTTTAATTGTTTCCTTTGCCACAATGCAATTTGAAATGACATATATAATTTTTGTCTACTAACATATTACTAAAGAAAAAAAAATGCAATAGACTCTAATAAAGAGTTTGCTCACTCTCATTTAGAGATATATGCTTGACAAAACATTAAAATTTCAGATTGTTATTTACAATATTCATCCATTAAAGTCTATTTTATACAATTGAGTCCATTTTTTGTATTTTTGTTCAATTAACATATTTAAATATTATATTTTTCTCACCAATCAAACGTCACGACATTAACAATAAATTTAAAAATTAAAACATTACATTTTTTCAATTTTTAGAATTTTAAAGTCTTCTAGGTTTAAATGCATTGTCAATAATTAGATGAATTTAAATTTTGAAATTTGTTTAGTTGTCTCCTAAGCCACAATGTAATTTGAAATAACGTATATAATTTTTGTCTACTAACATATTACAAAAGAGAAAACAAATGCAATGGACTCTAATAAGAAGTTTGCCCACTCCAATTTAAAGATATATGTTTGATACAACATTGAAACTCTGAATTGCTATTTATAATATTCATCCACTAAAGTGAATTTTATACAATTGTGACCATTACATGTATTTTTGTTCAATTAACATATTAAAATATTATGTTTTTCTCACCTATCAAATACAACGACATTAACAATAAATTAAAAAATCAAAATATTGCATTTTTGCAATTTTTAGAATTTTAAAGTTTGCTGGGGATAAATGCATTGTCAATCATTAGTTGAATTTAAATTTTTCCATAATGCAATTTGAAATAACTTACAGAATTTTTGTCTATTAACATATTAGTTAGGAAAAAGTAAATGCAATAGACTCTAATAAGAAGTTTCTCCACTCTCATTTAGAGATATATGCTTGACACAACGTTAAAACTTCGAATTGCTATTTATAATATTGATCCACTAAAGTGTATTTTATAAAATTGACTCCATTACTTATATTTTTGTTCAATTAACATAATGCAACGACATTAATAATAAATTTAAAAATCAAAATATTGCATTTTGGCAATTTTTAGTATTTTAAAGTTTGTTAGGGCTAAAAGCATTGTCAATAATCATTTGAATTTAAATTTTGCAATTTTCTTAATTGTCTTTTTGCCTTAATGCAATTTGAAATGATGTATATAATTTTTGTCTATTAACATATTACTAAAGAAAAAGCTAATGCAATAAACTTTAACAAAAAGTTTGTCCACTACCATCTAGAGATATATACTTGACACAACGTTGACACTTCGAATTGCTATTTATAATATTCATCCACTAAAGTGTATTTTATACAATAAACTTATTCAAATATTATGTTTTTCTCACCAATTAAATGCAATGATATTAACAATAAATTTCAAAATCAAAACATTAAATTTTTTCAATTTTTAGAATTTTTAAGTCTTCTAGGAATAAATGCATTGTCAATAATTAGATAAATTTAAGTTTTGCAATTTTTTAATTATCTCCTTTGCCACAATGCAACTTGAAATGACGTATATAATTTTTTCCTACTAACATATTACTAAAGAAAAAGCAAAAGCAATGGACTCTAATAGGATGTTTCCCCACTCCCTTCTAGAGATATATGCTTAACACAACATTGAAACTTCAGATTGCTATTTATAATATTTATCCACTAAAGTGTATTTTATACAATTGAGTCCATTACTTGTATTTTTCTTCAATTAACATATTCAAATATTGTGTTTTTCTCACCTATCAAATGCAACAGCATTAACAATAAATTTAAAAATCAAAATATTACTTTTTTGCAATTTTTAGAATTTTAAAGTTTGTTAGGGATAAAAGCATTGTCAATAATTAGTTGAATTTAAATTTTGTAATTTTTTTAATTGTCTCTTTTGCCATAATGCAATTTGAAATGATTTATATAATTTTTGTCTTCAAACATATTACTTAAGAAAAAGAAATGCACTTGACTTTAATAAGAAATTTGTCCACTGATCTTTAGAGACATATGTTTGACACAACATTGAAATTGGGGTTGCTATTTATAATATTCATTCAATAAAATGTATTTTTTACTATTGAGTCCATTATTTGTATTTTTGTTCAATTAACATATTCAAATATTATATTTTTCACACCAATAAAATGCAACAATATTAACAATAAATTTAAAAATCAAAACATTTAATTTTTTTCAATTTTTAGAATTTTAAAGTCTTATATGGATAAATGCATTGTCAATAATTAGTTAAATTTATATTTTACAATATTTTAAATTGCCTTTTTTGCCACAATGCAATTTGAAATGATTTATATAATTTTTGTCTTCAAACATATTACTTAGGGAAAAGTAAAAGCAATAAACTCTAATAAGAAGTTTCCCCACTCTCCTCTAGAGATATATGCTTGATACATCTTTGATGTTGAGGAATGCTATTTGTAATATTCATCCAAAAAAACGTTGCATTTTTTCAATTTTTGGAATTTTAAAGTCTTGTAGGGATAAATGCATTGTCAATAATTAGTTGAATTTAAATTTTGTAGTTTTTTTAATTGTCTCCTTTCCAACAATGCAATTTGAAAAGACTTATATAATTTTAGTCTACAAACATATTACTTAAGAAAAAGCAAAAGCAATCAACTTTAATAAAAAGTTTTCCCACTCCCCTTTAGAGATATATGCTGGACACAACACTAAAACTTCTGATTGCCATTTATAATATTCATCTACTAAAGTGTATTTTATACAATTGAGTTCCTTACTTGTATTTTTGTTTAATTAACGTATTTAAATATTATGTTTTTGTCACTAATCAAATTCAACAGCATTAATAATAAATTTAAAAATCAAAACATTGCATTTTTTCAATTGTTAAAATTTTAAAGTCTTCTAGGGGATAAATGCATTGTTAATAATTAGTTGAATTTAAATTTGCAATTTTTGTAATTGCTCACTAGGCATAATGCAATTTGAAATGATTTATATAATTTTTGTCTACAAACTTATTACTTACAAAAAAGCAAATGCAGTGGACTCTAATAAGAAATTTTCCCACTCCCCTCTAGAGATATCAACTTCACCCATCATTGAAGCTGAGAATTTCTATTTATAATATTAATCTACTAAAGTGTATTTTATACAATTGAGTCCATTACTTGTGTTTTTCTTTAATTAAAATATTCAAATATTATGTTTTTCTTACCAATCAAATACGACATTAACAATAAATTTAAAAGTCAAACATTGAATTTTTTCAATTTTTAAGTCTTATAAGGATAAATGTATTGTCAATAATTCGATGAATTTAAATTTTGATATTTTTTTAATTGTCTCCATTGCCACAATGCAATTTGAAATGATATATATAATTTTTGTCTACAAACATATTGCTTAAGATAAAGCAAATGCAATGGACTATAATAAAAAGTTTCCCCACTCCCTTTTAGAGATATATGCTTCACACATCATTAAAGCTGGGATTACTAATTATAATATTCATCCCCTATGGTGTATTTTATACAATTGACTCCATTACTTTTATTTTTGTTCAATTAACATATTTAAATATTATATTTTTCATACCAATCAAATGCAACAACATTAACAATAAATTTTAAAATCAAAACATTGCATTTTTTCAATTTTTGGAATTTTAAAGTATTCTAAAGATAAATGTATTATCAATAATCAGTTGAATTTAAATTTTGAAATTTTCTTGATTGTCTCTTTTCCCACAATGCAATATGAAATGACTTATATAATTTTAGTCTACAAAATATTTCTTAAGTAAAAGCAAAAGCAATCAACTCTAATAAGAAGTTTCCCTACTCCCCTTTAGAGATATATGCTTAACACAATATTGAAGATTCTGATTAGTATTTATAATATTCATTTGCTAAAGTGTATTTTATACAATTGAGTTCATTACTTGTATTTTTGGTCAATAAAAATATTCAATTATTATATTTTTCACGCCAATTAAATGCAATGGTATTAACAATAAATTTAAAAATCTAAAAATTGAATTTTTTTCAATTTTTAGAATTTTAAAGTCTTATAGAGATAAATGCATTGTCAATAATCAGATGAATTTAAATGATTTATATAATTTTTGTCTACAACCATATTACTTAAGAAAAAGCAACTAGAATGGACTCTAATAAGAAGTTTCCCCACTCTTATCTAGGCATAAATGCTTGACACAATATTGAAACTTCGGATTACTATTTATAATATTCATCCACTAAAGTGTATTTTATATAATTGAGTCCATTACTTGTATTTTTGTTCAATTAACATATTTAAATATTATGTATTTCTAACCAACCTAACGAAATGGCATTAACAATAAATTTAAAATCAAAACATTGAATTTTTTCAATTTTTAGAATTTTCAAGTCTTCTAAGAATAAATGCATTGTCAATAATCAATTATATTTAAAGTTTTCTTTTCTTTTAATTGTCTCCTTTGCCACAATGCAATTTGAAATTATTTATATAATTTTTTTCCCTAAACACATTACTTAAGAAAACACAATTGTAATGCACTCGAATAAGAAGTTTCCCCACTGCCTTCTAGAAATATAAGTTTGACACAACATTGAAACTTAACATTGCTATTTATAATATTTAGCCACTAAGGTGTATTTTATACAATTATGCCCTTTACTTGTATTTTTTTTATTTAATATATTCAAATATTATGTTTTTCTCACCAATCCAATGCAACACTATTAATAATAAATTTAAAAATCAAAACATTGCATTTTTTTCAATTTTTAGAATTTTTAAATCTTTTAGGGATAAATGTATTGTCAATAATCAGTTGGATTTATATTTGCAATTGTTGCAGTTGTCTCACTAGCTGCAATGCAATTTGAAATAATTTATATAATTTTTGTCTACAAACTTATTACTTAAGAAAAAGTAAATGCAACGGACTCTAACAAGAAATTTACCCACTCCCCTATAGAGATATATGCTTCACCCCTCATTTAAGCTTCATATTACTATTTATAATATTCATCCATTAAAGTATATTTTATATAATTGAGTCCATTACTTGTATTTTTGTTCAATTAACATATTCAAATATTATATTTTAGTCACTAATCAATTTCAACGACATTAACAATAAATATAAAAATCAAAACATTATAGTTTTTTAAATATTTAGAATTTTAAAGTCTTTTAGGGATAAATGCATTGTCAATAATTAGTTAAATTGACATTTTGCAATTTTTTTAATTGTCTCCTTAGACATAATGCAATTTCAAATGATTTATGTAATTTTTGTCTACAAACATATTACTTAAGAAAAAGCAAATGCAATGGACTCTAAGACGAATTTTCCCCATACCCCTATAGAGATATATGCTTCATCCATTCTTGAAGTTAGGGATTGCTATTTATAATATTCATCTATTAAAGTGTATTTTATAAAATTGAGTCCATTACTTATAATTTTGTTCAATTAACATATTTCAATATTATGTTTTTTTCACTAATCAAATGCAACGACATTAACAATAAATTTAAAAATCAAAACATTGAATTTTTTCAATTTTTAAAATTTTAAAGTCTTATAGAGATAAGTGCATTATCAATAATCAGATGAATTTAAATTTAACAATTTTCTTAATTGTCTCATTTGCCACAATGCAATTTGAAATGATTTATATAATTTTTGTCTACAACCATATTACTTAAGAAAAAGCAATTGGAATGGACTCTAATAAAAAGTTTCCCCACTTATATCTAGAGATAAATGCTTGACAAAACATTTAAGATTTGGATTGCTATTTATAATATTCATCGACTAAGGTGTATTTTATACAGTTGAGTCCATTACTTGTAGTTTTGATCAATTAACATATTCAAATATTATGTTTTTCACACCAATTAAATGCAATGATATTAATAAAAAATTTATAAATCAAAACATTAAACTTTTTAAATTTTTAGAATTTTAAAGTCTTATAGGGATAAGTGCATTGTTAATAATCAGTTAAATTTAAATTTTGCAATTTTCTTAATTGTCTCCTTTGCCACAATGCAATTTGAAATGATTTATATAACTTTTGTCTACAAACTTATTACCTAAGGAAAAGCAAATGTAATGAACTCTAATAAGAAATTTACCCGCTCCCCTCTAGAGATATATGCTTTACTCGTCATTGAAACTGGGATTGCTAATTATAATATTCATCCACTAAAGTGTATTTTATACAATTGAGTCCATTACTTATATTTTTGTTCAATTAATATATTTAAATATTATATTTTTCTTACTAACCAAATTCATCGTTATTAACAATAAATTTAAAAACCAAAATGTTGAATTTTTTCAATTATTAGAATTTTAAGGTCTTTTAGGGATAAATTCATTGTCAATAATCAGTTGAATTTAAATTTTGTAATTTTTTTAATTGTCTCCTTTGCCACAGTGCAATTCAAAATGATTTTTATAATTTTTTTCTACAAACATATTACTTAAGAAAACATAATTGCAATGCACTCTCATATGAAGTTTCCTTATTCCCCTCTAGATATATATGTTTGACATAACATTAAAGCTTTAGATTGTTATTTATAATATTCAGCCACTAAGGTGTATTTTCTATAATTGTGCCCATTACTTATATTTGTTTTTTATTTAATATATTCAAATATTATGTTTTTCTTACTAATCAAATGCAATACCATTAACAATAAATTTAAAAATCAAAACACTTAATTTTTTCAATTTTTAGAAATTTGGAGTTTTCTAGGGATAAATGCATTGTCAGTAATCAATTGAATTTAAATTTTCAATTTTCTTAATTATCTCTTTTACCACAATGCAATTTAAAATGATTTATATAATTTTTGTTTACAACCATATTATTGAAGAAAAAGCAATTGGAATGGACTTTAACCAAAAGTGTCCCAAGTCCCATCTAGAGATAAATGCTTGACACAACTTTGAAGATTCATATTACTATTTATAATATTTATCCTCTAAAGTGTATTTTATACAATTGAGTCCAATACTTGTATTTTTGTTCAATTAACATATTCAAATATTATCTTTTTCTCACCAATCAAATGAAACAACATTAACAAAAATTTTGAAAATCAAAATATTGAATTTTTTCAATTTTTAGAATTTTCAAGTCTTTTAGGGATAAATACATCGTCAATAATTAGTTGAATTTAAATTTTGCAATCTTTTTTAATTGTCTCCCTAGCCGCAATGTAATTTGAAATGATTTATATAATTTTTGTCTACAAACTTATTACTTAAGAAAAAGCAAATGCAATGAACTCTAATAAGAAGTTTCCCTGCTCCCCTTTGGAGATATGTGCTTCACCCGTCATTGAAGCTGGGGATTGCTAATTATAATATTCATCCACTAAAGTGTATTTTATATAATTGAGTCCATTACTTATAGTTTTGTTCAATTAACATATTCAAATATTATGTTTTTCACACCAATCAAATGCAACAATATTAACAAAAAATTTATAAATCAAAACATTGAATTTTTTCAATTTTTAGAATTTTTAAGTCCTCTAGGGATAAATGTATTGTCAATAATTATATGAATTTAAATTTTGCAATTTTTGTAATTGTCTCCTCTGCGACAATGCAATTTGAAATAATTTATATAATTTTTGTGTAAAAACATATTACTAAAGAAAAAACAAATGCAATAGACTCTAATAAGAAGTTTGTCCACAGCTCTCTAGAGATATATGCTTGACACAACATTGAAACTTTAAATTACTATTTATAATATTCATTCACGAAATTGAATTTTACACAATTGAATCCATTACTTGTATTTTTGTCCAATTAACATATTCCAATATTATGTTTTTCTCACCAACTAAATGCATCGACATTAACAATAAATTTGAAAATCAAAACATTGAATTTTTTTATTTTAAGAATTTTAAGGTCTTTTAGGGATAAATTCATTATCAATAATTAGTTGAATTTAAATTTTGCAATTTTCTTAATTGTCTCTTTTGCGACAATGCAATTTGAAATGATTTATATAATTTTTGTCAACAAACATATTACTTAAGAAAAAGCAAATGTAGTGGATTTTAATAAGAAGTTTCCCCACTCCCCTTTAAAGATATATGCTTCACTCGTCAGTGAAGCTAAGGATTGTTATTTATAATATTTATACTCTAAAGTGTATTTTTTACAATTGAGTCCATTACTTGAATTTTTGTTCAATTAACATATAAAAATATTATATTTTTCTTACCAATCGAATTCAACAACATTAACAATAAATTTAAAAACCAAAACATTGAATTTTTTTAATTTTTAGAGTTTTTAAGTTTTCTAGGGATAAATGTATTATCAATAATTAGATGAATTTAAATTTTGCAATTTTTTTAATTCTCTTTTGCCACAGTGCAATTTGAAATTATTTACATAATTTTTGTCTTTAAGCTTATTACTTAAGAAAAAGAAATGCAATGGATTCTAATAAAAAGTTTGTCTACTACTTTCTAAAGATATATGCTTGACACAAAATTGAAACTAAGAATTGCCATTTATAATATTCATTAATAAAATGTATTTTATATTATTGCATCTATCACTTATATTTTTGTTCAATTAACATATTCAAATATTATATTTTTTACACCAATCAAATGCAACAACATTAATAATAAATTTAAAAATCAAAACACTTAATTTTTTCAATTTTTAGAATTTTAAAATTTTCTAGGGATAAATACATTGTCAATAATTAGATGAATTTAAATTTTGCAATTTTTTTAATTTTCTCTTTTGTCACAATGCAATTTGAAATGACGTATATAATTGTTGTCTACTAACATATTACTAAAGAAAAAACAAATGCAATAGGCTCTAATAAGAAGTTTCCCTACTCACATCTAAAGATATATACTTGATACAACATTCAAGATTCAGATTGTTATTTATAATATTCGTCCACTAAAGTGTATTTTATACAATTGAGTCCATTACTTGAATTTTTGTTCAATTAACATATACAAATATTATGTTTTTCTCACCAATAAATTTAACGGCATTACCCAAATTCAACAATATTAACAATAAATTTAAAAATCAAAATATTGAATTTTTTTAATTTTTAGAATTTGAAAGTCTTCTAAGGATAAATGCATTGTCAATAATGAGTTGAATTTAAATTTCACAATTTTTTTAATTGTCTCTACTGCCACAATACAATTTGAAATGATTTATATAATTTTTCTCTTAAAATATATTACTAAAGGAAAAACAAATGCAATAGTCTCTAATAAGCTGTTTGCCCACTACTCTATAGAGATATATGCTTGACCCAACTTAAAAACTTGGAATTACTATTTATAATATTCATTCACTAAAATGAATTTTATACAATTGAGTCCATTACTCGTATTTTTATTCAATTAACATATTCAAATATTATGTTTTCTCCACCAACAAATGCATCGGTATTAACAATAAATTTGAAAATCAAAACATTGAATTTTTTTAATTTTTAGAATTTTAAAGTCTTTTACAAATAAGTTCATTGTCAACAATCAGTTGAATTTAAAATTTGCAATTTTCTTAATTGTCTCCTTCTTGGCGACAATGCAATTTGAAATAATTTATATAATTTTTGTCTTCAAACATATTACTTGAGAAAAAGCAAATGCAATGGACTCTAATAAGAAGTTTCCCCACTCTCCTTTAAAGATATATCCTTCACCCATCTCTGAAGTTAGGAATTGCTATTTATAATATTCATCCACTATAGTGTATTTTATACAATTAAGTTCATTACTTGTATTTTTGTTCAATTAAGATATTCAAATATTATGTTTTTCTCACCAATTAAATGCAACAACATTGAAAATAAATTTAAAAATCAAAACATTGACTTTTTTCAATTTTAAGAATTTTAAAATTTTCTAGGGATAAATGCATTCTCAACATTTAGTTGAATTTAAATTTTGTAATTTTTTTAATTGTCTGCCTAGTCACAATGCAATTTGAAAAAATTTCTATAATTTTTGTCTACAAACATATTACTTTAGAAAAAGCAAATGCAATGCACTTTAACATTGCTTGTATTTTTGTTCAATTAACATATTCAAATATTATGTTTTTCACACCAATCAAATGTCATGACATTAATAATAAAGTAAAAACCAAAACATTGCATTTTCTGAATTTTTAGAATTTTAAAGTTTATAGGGATTAATGCATTGTCAATAATCAGTTAAACTTAAATTTTGCAATTTTCTTAATTATCTCTTCTGCCATAATGCAAGTTGAAACGATTTATATAATTTTTTGTCTTCAAACATATTACTTAGGGAAAAACTAAAGCAATGAACTCTAATATAATGTTTCTCCACTCCCCTATAGAGATATATACTTGACACAATATTGAAACTTTTGATTGTTATTTATAATATTAATCCACTAAAGTGTATTTTAGACAATTGAGTCCATTATTTGTATTTTTGTTCAATTAACATATTCAGATATTATGTTTTTCTCACCAATCAAATGCAATGACATTAACAATAAATTTAAAAATCAAAACATTAGATTTTTTAAAATTTTTAGAATTTTAAAATCTTCTTGGGTAAAAACAAATGCAATAGGCTTTAATAAGAAGTTTTCCCACTCTCCTCTATACATATATGCTTGAACCAACACTGAAACTTGGAATTGCTATTTATAATATTTTTCTACTAAAGTGTTTTTTATACAATTGAGCTCATTACTTATATTTTTGTTCAATTAACATATTCAAATATTATATTTCTCTCACCAATCAAATGCAACAACATTAACAATAAATTTAAAAATCAAAATATTGCATTTTTGCAATTTTTAGAATTTTAAAATTTGCTAGAGATAAATCCATTGTCATTAATCTGTTGAATTTTAATTTTGCAATTTTCTTAATTGTCGCCTTTATCTCAATGCAAGTTGAAATGATTTATAGAATTCTTGTCTTCAATCAAATTACTTAAGAAAAAGTAAAAGCAATAGACTCCAATAAGAAGGTTCCCCACTCCCACCTAGGGATATATGCTTAACACGACATTGAAACTTGGGATTGTTATTTATAATTTTCATCCACTAAAGTGTATTTTATAAAATTCATTCCATTACTTGTATCTTTATTCAATTAACATATTCAAATGTTATGTCTTTCACATCAATCAAATGTCATGACTTTAATAATTAAGCAAAACACCAAAACATTGCATTTTTTGAATTTTTGAATTTAAAGATTTTATAAGGATAAATGCATCGTTAATAATCAGTTGAACTTAAATTTTGTAATTTTCTTAATTGTCTCCATTGCCTTAATGCAATTTGAAATGATTTATAGAATTCTTGTCTTCAAAATAATTGCTTAAGAAAAAACAAAAGCAATGGACTATAATAAGAAAGTTCCCCACTCCCTTCTATACATATATGCTTGAAACAACAATGAAACTTGGGATTACTATTTATAATATTCATCTACTAAAGTGTATTTTATACAATTGAGTCCATTACTTGTATTTTTGTTCAATCAACATATTCAAATGTTATGTTTTTCACACCAATCAATTGCCATGACTTTAATAATAAAGGAAAAAATCAAACCATTGCATTTTTTGAATTTTAGAACTTTAAGGTTTTCTAGGGATAAATGCATTGTCAATAATCAGTTGACTTTAAATTTTGCAATTTTTCTTATCTGTCTCATGTGCCATAATGCAGTTTGAAATGATTTATATAATACTTGACTACAACATATTACTTGGGAAAAAGCAAATGCAATGAATTCTAATAAGAAGTTTTCCCACACCCTTCTATATATATATGCTTGAACTAACAATAAAGCTTGGGATTGCTATTTATATTATTCATTTATTAAAGTGTATTTTATACAATTAAATTCATTACTCATATTTTTGTTTAATTAACATTTTCAAATATTATATTTTTCAAATATTAGATCTCTCTCAACAATCAAATGCAAAAACATCAACAATAAATTTAAAAATCAAAATATTGTATTTTTGCAATTTTTAGAATTTTAAAATCTAATAAGGATAAATGCATTATCATTAATCTGTTGAATTTTAATTTTACAATTTTCTTCATTGTCGCATTTGTCTCAATGCAATTTGAAATGATTTATATAATTCTTGTCTCCAAACAAATTACTTAAGAAAAAGTAAAAGCAATGGACTCTAATAAGAAGGTTCCCCACTCGTATATAGGGATATATGCCTAACACAACATTGAGGCTTGGGATTGTCATTTATGATATTCATCTATTAAACTGCATTTTATACAATTGATTTCATTACTTGTATTTTTGTTCAATCAATGTATTCAAATGTTATGTTTTTCACAACAATCAATTGTCATGACTTTAACAATAAAGGAAAAAACCAAAATATTGCATTTTTTGAATTTTAGAACTTTAAGGTTTTCTAGGGATAAATGCATTGTCAATAATCAGTTGAATTTAGATTTTGCAATTTTCTTAATTGTCTCCTTTGCCATAATGCAATTTGAAATACTTTATATAATTTTTGCCTACAAACATATTACTCAAGAAAAAGAAAATGCAATGAACTCTAATCAGAAGTTTTCCCACTCCCCTATATACATATATGCTTGAAACAACAATGAAGTTTGGGATTACTATTTATAATATTCATTTACAAAAGTGTAATTTATACAATTGAATCCATTACTTGTATTGTTGTCCAATTAACATATTCAAATATTATATTTCTCTGTCCAATCAAATGCAACAATATTAACAATAAATTAAAAAATCAAAATATTGCATTTTTGGAATTTTTCGAATTTTAAAATCTACTAGGGATAAATGCATTGTCATTAATCTATTAAATTTAAATTTTGCAATTTCCTTAATTGTCTCCGTTGCCTTAATGCAATTTGAAGTGATTTATAGAATTCTGGTCCTTAAACAAATTATTGACGAAAAAGCAAAAAAATGAACTCTAATAAGAAATTTTCTCACTCCCCACTATACATATATGCTTGAAACAACAATGAAACTTGGGATTACTATTTATAATATTCATCTATTAAAGTGTATTTTATACAATTAAGTCTATTACTTGTATTTTTGTTCAATTAACATATTCAAATATTATATTTTTCAAATTTTGCATTTCTCTCACCAATCAACTGCAAAGACATTAACAATAAATTTAAAAATTTAAATATTGCATTGTTGCAATTTTTAGAATTTTAAAATCTATTAGAAATAAATGCATTCTCATTAGTCTGTTGAATTTTAATTTTGCAATTTTCTTAATTGTCTCCATTGCCTTAATGAAATTTGAAATGATTTATAGAATTCTTGTCTTCAAACAAATTACTTAAGAAAAAACAAAAGCAATGGACTATAATAAGAAGGTTCACCACTCCCCTCTATACATATATGCTTGAAACAACAATGAAGCTTAGGATTACTATTTATAATATTTATTTACTAAAGTGTATTTTATAAATTGAGTCCATTACTTGTATTTTTGTTCAATCAACCTATTCAAATGTTATATTTTTCACACCAATCAATTGGCATGACTTTAATAATAAAGGAAAAAACCAAACCATTGCTTTTTTTGAATTTTAGAACTTTAAGGTTTTCTAGGGATAAATGCATTGTTAATAATTAGTTGAATTTAAATTTTTCAATTTTCTTAATTGTCTCATTTGCCACAATTTAATTTGAAATGATTTATATAATTTTTTCCTACAAACATATTACTCAGGAAAAAGCAAATGTAATGGACTTTAATCAGAAGTTTTGCCACTCCTCTCTATACATATACACTTGAAACAACAATGAAGCTTGGGATTACTATTTATAATATTCATCTACTAAAGTGTATTTTATACAATTCAATCTATTACTTGTATTTTTGTTCAATGCAATGACATTAACAATAAATTTAAAATCTATTAGGGACAAATGCATTGTAATTAATCTATTGAATTTTAATTTTTCAAGTTTCTTAATTGTCACCTTAGTCTCAATGCAATTTGAAATAATTTATATAATTCTTCTCTTCAAACAAATTACTTAACAAAAAGCAAAAGTAATAAGCTTTAATAAGAAGGTTCCTTATTTCCATCTAGGGATATATACTTAACATAACATTGAAGTTTAGGATTGTTATTTATAATTTTCAACCTCTAAAGTGTATTTTATACAATTCATTCCTTTACTTGTATCTTTATTCAACTAATATATTCAAATGTTATATTTTTCACATCAATCAATTGCCATGACTTTAATAATAAAGGAAAAAAACCAAAAATTGCATTTTTTAAATTTTAGAATTTCAAGTTTTTCTAGGGATAAATGCATTGTTAATAATCAGTTGAATTTAAATTTTGCAATTTTATTAATTGTCTCCTTTGTCACAATGCAGTTTGAAATGATTTATATAATTTTTGCCTATAAACATATTACTCAGTAAAAAGAAAATGTAATCAACTCTAATTAAAAGTTTTCCCACTCCCCTCTATACATATATGCTTGAAACGACAATGAAGCTTGTGATTACTATTTATAATATTTATCTACTAAAGTGTAATTTATACAACTGAATCTATTACTTGTATTGTTGTCCAATTAATATATTCAAATATAATATTTTTCAAATATTATATTTTTCACACCAATCAAACACAACAACATTAACAATAAATTAAAAAATCAAAATATTAGATTTTTGAAATTTTTAGAATTTTAAAATCTGTTAGGAATAAATGTATTGTCAATAATCTATTGAATTTAAATTTTTCAATTTCCTTAATTGTCTCCATTGCCTTAATGCAATTTGAAGTGATTTATAGAATTCTGGTCCTCAAACAAATTACTGAAGAAAAAGCAAAAACAATGAACTCTAATAAGAAGTTTTCCCACTCCCCACTATACATATATACTTGAAACAACAATGAAGCTTGGGATTACTATTTATAATATTCATCTATTAAAGTGTATTTTATACAATTGAGTCTATTACTTGTATTTTTGTTCAATTAACATATTCAAATATTATATTTTTCAAATTTTACATTTCTCTCACCAATCAACTACAAAGACATTAACAATAAATTTAAAAATTTAAATATTGCATTGTTGCAATTTTTAGAATTTTAAAATCTGTTAGGAATAGATGCATTCTCATTAGTCTGTTGAATTTTAATTTTGTAATTTTCTTAATTGTCTCCATTACTTGTATTGTTGTCTAATTAACATATTCAAATATTATATTTCTCTCACCAATCAAATGCAACGACATTAACAATAAATTTAAAATCTATTAGGGACAAATGCATTGTAATTAATCTATTGAATTTTAATTTTACAATTTTCTTAATTGTCACCTTAGTCTCAATGCAATTTGAATAATTTATATAATTCTTCTCTTCAAACAAATTACTTAAGAAAAAGCAAAAGTAATAAACTTTAATAAGAAGGTTCCCCATTCCCATCTAGGGATATATGCTTAATACAACATTGAAGCTTGGGATTGTTATTTATAATTTTCAACCTCTAAAGTGTATTTTATACAATTCATTCCTTTACTTGTATCTTTATTCAACTAATATATTCAAATGTTATGTTTTTCACATTAATCAATTGCCACGACTTTAATAATAAAGGAAAAAGACCAAAAATTGCATTTTTTAAATTTTAGAATTTCAAGCTTTTCTAGGGATAAATGCATCGTTAATAATCAGTTGAATTTAAATTTTGCAATTTTATTAATTGTCTCATTTGCCACAATGCAGTTTGAAATGATTTATATAATTTTTGCCTATAAACATATTACTCAGTAAAAAGAAAATGTAATCAACTCTAATTAAAAGTTTTCCCACTCCTCTCTATACATATATGCTTGAAACGACAATGAAGCTTGTGATTACTATTTATAATATTTATCTACTAAAGTGTAATTTATACAACTGAATCTATTACTTGTATTGTTGTCCAATTAATATATTCAAATATAATATTTTTCAAATATTATATTTCTCACACCAATCAAACACAACAACATTAACAATAAATTAAAAAAATCAAAATATTAGATTTTTGAAATTTTTAGAATTTTAAAATCTGTTAGGAATAAATGTATTGTCAATAATCTATTGAATTTAAATTTTGCAATTTCCTTAATTGTCTCCATTGCCTTAATGCAATTTGAAGTGATTTATAGAATTCTGGTCCTCAAACAAATTACTGAAGAAAAAGCAAAAGCAATGAACTCTAATAAGAAGTTTTCCCACTCCCCACTATACATATATGATTGAAATAACAATGAAGCTTGAGATTACTATTTATAATATTCATCTATTAAAGTGTATTTTATACAATTGAGTCTATTACTTGTATTTTTGTTCAATTAACATATTCAAATATTATATTTTTCAAATTTTACATTTCTCTCACCAATCAACTGCAAAGACATTAACAATAAATTTAAAAATTTAAATATTGTATTGTTGCAATTTTTAGAATTTTAAAATCTGTTAGGAATAAATGCATTCTCATTAGTTTGTTGAATTTTAATTTTGTAATTTTCTTAATTGTCTCTATTGCCTTAATGCAATTTGAAATGATTTATAGAATTCTTGTCTTCAAACAAATTACTTAAGAAAAAACAAAAGCAACGACAAATGTTATCCAATTAACATTTTAATTTTGTAATTTTTTTAATTGTCTCCATTACTTGTATTGTTGTCTAATTAACATATTCAAATATTATATTTCTCTCACCAATCAAATGCAACGACATTAACAATAAATTTAAAATCTACTAGGGACAAATGCATTGTAATTAATCTATTGAATTTTAATTTTACAATTTTCTTAATTGTCACCATAGTCTCAATGCAATTTGAATAATTTATATAATTCTTCTCTTTAAACAAATTACTTAAAAAAAAGCAAAAGTAATAAACTTTAATAAGAAGGTTCCCCATTCTCATCTAGGAATATATGCTTAACACAATATTGAAATTTGGGATTATTATTTATAATTTTCAACCTCTAAAGTGTATTTTATACAATTCATTCCTTTACTTGTATCTTTATTCAACTAATATATTCAAATGTTATATTTTTCACATCAATCAATTGTCATGACTTTAATAATAAAGGAAAAAGACCAAAAATTGCATTTTTTAAATTTTAGAATTTCAAGCTTTTCTAGGGATAAATGCATGGTTAATAATCAGTTGAATTTAAATTTTGCAATTTTCTTAATTGTCTCCTTTGCCATAATGCAGTTTGAAATGATTTTTATAATTTTTGCCTATAAACACATTACTCAGTAAAAAGAAAATGTAATCGACTCTAATTAAAAGTTTTCCCACTCCTCTCTATACATATATGCTTGAAACAACAATAGAGCTTGGGATTAGTATTTATAATATTCATCTACTAAAGTGAATTTTACACAATTGACTCGATTACTTGAATTTTTGTCCAAGTAACATGTTCAAATATTATGTTTTTAAAATATTATATTTCTCTCACCAATCAAACACAACGTCATTAACAATAAATTTAAAAATCAAAATATTACATTTTAAAAATTTTTAGAATTTTAAAATCTGCTAGGAATAAATGTATCGTCAATAATCTATTGATTTTAAATTTTACAATTTTCTTAATTGTCTCCATTGCCTTAATGCAATTTGAAATGATTTATAGAATTACTGTCATCAAACAAATTAGTTAAGAAAAAACAAAAGCAATGGACTATAATAATACTTGAAACAATAATGAAATTTAGGATTACTATTTATAATATTCATTTACTAAAGTGTATTTTATAAATTGAGTCCATTACTTGTATTTTTGTTCAATCAACCTATTGAAATGTTATGTTTATGACACCAATCAATTGGCATGACTTTAATAATAAAGGAAAAAACCAAACCATTGCATTTTTTGAATTTTAGAACTTTAAGGTTTTCTAGGGATAAATGCATTGTCAATAATCAATTGAATTTAAATTTTGCAATTTGAAATGATTTATATAATTTTTTCCTACAAACATATTACTCAGGAAAAAGCAAATGTAATGGACTTTAATCATAAGTTTTGCCACTCCCCTCTATACATATACGCTTGAAACAACAATAAAGCTTGAGATTACTATTTATAATATTCATCTACTAAAGTGTATTTTATACAATTCAGTCTATTACTTGTATTTTTGTTCAATTAACATATTCAAATATTATATTTTTCAAATACTATATTTCTCTCACCAATTAAATGCAACGACATTAACAATAAATTTAAAATCTGCTAGGGACAAATGCATTGTAATTAATCTGTTGAATTTTGTTGTTCCCACAGCCTTGTATGGGTTGTAATTGTTGTCAACTAGGGTTAAGTGTGCAAGAGAGTAAAGTAACATGGAAGGGTAGTAAAGTCACATGGAAGGGCAAGAAAGTAAATCTGCCGCGTAAGGGCAAGAATGTAAATCCGCCATGTAAGCCCTATTAGGGTTTCATGGAAGAGAGTATATAAAGGCCTTGGAAGACAAAACTAGGGCAGAGGGCCAACACAATTGACAAAACAGCAACCCTACAACAACCGGCCAAAAAGGAAGAGAGAGTAGAACGACAAGAGATCAGAAACGACACCACCGGGAGAGCAAACCAGAAACGTTACCACCGGGAGAGCAAACCAGAAACGTCACCACTGGGAGAGCAAACCGGAATGTGCAACCTCCTGCAAGCTAACCAGAAACGCCTCCTGCAAGCAAACCAGAAACACATCTTGCAAGCAAACCAAAAAGGCCTCCTGCAAGGAAACCAGAAACACGTCCTGCAAGCAAACCAGAAACGCACAACCAGCAAGAGGAGAAATAAGAAACAGACCACCTGAAAGAAAAGACAGCAGACCTGATATCCGTGAGACCACCCGGAAGAGAAGACAGCAGACTAGAAGCGTGAGGCAAGCCGAAAGACGTGAACCAGAAAAACCAGTAACGTGAGGCAGGCCAAGAGACGTGAAACAACAGACCAGAAGCGTGGGTGTACGTCAGGAGACGGCGTGAGACCAGAACGTGTAATAGCGTGACAGACCAGAAGTGTGAGGACAGGCTATGAAACGGTAAGACCGTGAAATAGGAGACGGGTGAGACCCTGAGACGGTGAAAGCAGGAGTTGTGTGAAACAACCTAGAGAAGGAATTCAGCGAAGCATCGGAAAGAACTCAACGTATTTCCAGATTTCTTCAAGAGAGTTTAGAGAGCGTTGCGGTGAACTTCTAAGTGGCAGTGGAGCAGCTTTTCAATTTAATAGAGGCAAGACAAACTAGAAGAAGGGTAGACACAGTAAGTGACACTCTTTGTATTGTACTTGCTTAGTAATTACAATAGTGAAATGAGCAGAAGATTAAGACATCCATTATAACTAGAATTCTCAAGTATAGTGGATAGTCTCAGTAAAAGAGAGTCCCTACCACCGTGGATGTACGTCACATTGACAGAACCACGTAAATCTCGTGTGTCCTTAATTTGCTTTACGTTCTGTGTTTTGAATTGAATTGTGAACGCAGCTAAAGTATCAGCCAACCCATAACCTAACGAAGACCTAAACAAGAACATCTGAATTGTCTATTAGGCAAGGTGTCTGAAAGGTGACTTTGGGGACTATTGTGATTAATAGGTAGCAATAGATCTACCTTAGTCGAATCTGAGAAAGAGTTCGCTTTTAAGAAGAGATTGAAGTTGTTTACTTTCCTGCGAATTGCGAATTGTGGTGATACTGATTCACCCCCCCTCTCAGTATCACAAACTAGTAGATGCTAGGGTGAAGTTGGGAACTTCAATTGGTATCAGAGCACAGGTTCACCAGGATAAAGCTTAACAGCTTGGTGTACTAGTTTGAAGAGGTGCAGAAGTTTTAACTTGTTCAGCATATTGAGAAATGGACGCAGGTACCAGCACCAGCACTACTTACAGCAAGAAGGTTCCAATCTTCAACAAAACCAACTACCATATGTGGAGAGCGAGAATGCAAGTGGTATTTGCAACCATGGGCAAAAAAGTGGTGAAATCTGTACAGGAGGGTTTTGAGCCTTCAGAAGAAGGTAAAGATCCAACCCCAGAGGAATTAAGATAGTTTGAGATAAATGGGAAGACCTCAAATGTCATCATTTTAGCATTGACAGATGCTGAATATGCTAAAGTTATGGACTGCAAATCTGCCAAGGAGATATGGGATAGATTGTAGAAAGTCTATTAAGGTGATGGCAAAATGAAGGAGGCCAAGCTTCAAGTTTTCAAGGAGAGATATGAATCTCTTAGAATGCAGAAAAATGAGACAGTCCAAGAGTTCTTCACCAGGGTTATTGATGCTGTAAACGATCTTAGAAGTCATGGGAAGAACAAGAAGGACTCATCTATTGTGAAGAAAATTCTGAGAATTCTGCCTGAGAGGTTTGCCTCAAAGGTGGCAGCCATAGAAGAGAGTAGAGATCTTAATTCTATGTCTCTGCATGATCTCCAGTGCAATCTCATTGCATATGAGATGAGAATAAAGTCAACTGAGAGCTCCTCAACGTCAAAGGTATCAAAGGAGGCAGCTTTCAAAGCTATGAAACACTTGAAGATAAAAGAAGAGGAAGAATCATCCAGTGAGGATGATGATGATGATAAGGAAGAAAGTGAAGGTGAAGTGTTGGCATACTTCACAAGGAAATTCAAAAAGGGGTCTAAGAAGGGAAAAGGACAGTTGTCCTTGAGATGTTATCGTTGTGGATAGACTGGACACTTTGCTTCTCAGTGCAAAGTGAAACTTGATGATGAAGATGAGGATGGTGATGATGAGCAGAATTCAAAATGGAGAAGACCATCATTCAAGTCAAGAAAGTCCAGCAAGAAGACTGCTAGCCCACAGAAGAAGAAGAGAGACTCATTCAAGAGTTATGTGAGCCAGAAAAAAGAAGCCGATGAGGAGGAAGATGTAGACTCATTAGATGAGCATGACTTTATGGCATTAGCTCAAGGTGGTAGTTCAACCTCTGAAGAGGAAGAGGAGGTTGATGAAGAAGAACCAGATCTTGAAGCTGAGTTGAAAGCAGTTTCAAAGGAGATAATCAGAAGGGGCAGAACCATAAAAAGGTTTGAGGCCCACATAAAACAAGTTGAAGCAAAGTCTGAGGAAGCTGAAAGTCAAAAGGATGAAATAAGGGCTGAACATATTGACTTGAAGAGAAGATTTGAAGAACAGATCAAAATATGTGAAGACTTTACAATGGAGCTTGGCTCAAGGACTTTAAAAATTGAAGGAATGGAGAAAGAGCCGCTGAGACTTCAGTAACAACTCAAAAGGAGTGAAGAGAACGTGCAGAAGCTTGAAAACGTGCAGGAGAAGATAGCCGAGAATAAAGAAGATTTGAAGAAGCAACCTAGGGTGGAAAACAAAAATGAAGAAAAGAAGGTCAGCCAGCAAAGGGCTACGACTGAACAGAAGAAGGAGAAAAAGGTGGCTGAAATGAAAGCCACACAAGCAAAGAAGCCAGCCAGGTTGCCTACACAGCAAGTAATGAACAAAAGAAAACAAGCTGTGATTAGACCCAAGAAGAGGCAGTTTCAAGGTCACTGTCTTTATTGTGGAGTTTGGGGTCATAAGGCAAGTAACTGCTGGTGGAGAAGGTCAGTATATGTCTCCAACTTGAGAAGATACGATGCTGCATACAGGGGGAGACAATACAAAATTCAGAAGAGCACACCTGTCGTGAGTTCTTGCACATACTATAAAAAGCAAGGACACACTGATAAGGATTATTGGTGGAAGCCCAAACCAGTGGTTTCAAAGAACAAGTTTGCTATATTGGGACACTTGGAATAGTGTGAAAGGTGCGGGCAGGATGGCTATAATGCCAAGAGATGCATGACACTTCTCCCTGAGTAAGAGAAGGCACTCAATGGCACAATGAAAGCAATTAGTACAGTCAAAGCTGAGAAAAAGGAGAAAGCTATCATCAAGCCAATTCAAAAGAAGGAATATAAAGCTAAAAGGGAGGTGGCTAATATAGCTGAAATTGCATTAAAGGCTGACTACAAGGATAAGCAGTGGATCCTTGATAGTGGGTGCACTTCACACATGACAAGAGACAAGAGTAAATTATCAAAACTGAACAAGTCAAGAGAAGGCAGAGTCAAGTTTGGCAATGATGATTCACTCAACATCAGTGGTCAAGGGTCAGTGAATATTGGAAAAGGAAAGCTGAAAGATGTTCTGCATGTTGAAGGACTCAGATATAATCTAGCATCTGTCAGCCAACTATGCAATGAAGACCATAAAGTGATATTCACAAAAATAGGTTGCCAAGTAAAGAGTAAAGAAGGCAATACTGTTGCAGTTGGGAAAAGAACAGCTAGAAATTTATATGTAATTGATGAGGACAAGACAAACAGCTGTTTACTTACAAAAGAAGAAGAAAATCAACTCTGGCATCGGAGGCTGGGACACTTAACACAGAAGAACATGAGGAAGCTGACCACTACTTATGCAATTAGAGACATTCCAGACCTTAAGAGAGAGAGGGAGTATGTCTGCTCAGCATGCTTTAAAGGAAAACAGGTCAGAAAGCAGTATAAGACCAAAGAGGTCAGTTCTGAAGCAGTGCTTGACATTGTGCATACTGATTTGTGTGGGCCGATGAGAACAAAAGGGTTGAATGGTGAGAGGTACTTCATCTTGTTTGTTGATGATTATTCCAGAAGGACCTACATCATGCACCTCACACATAAGTCAGAAGTTTTGAAATGCTTCAAGAGATACAGAAGATTGGCTGAAAATGAGAGTGGAAAGAAGATCAAAGTATTGAGGTCAGATCAAGGCACTGAATTCACAAATGGAGCTTTTGAAGATTACCTTGAAAAGCATGGAATTCACCATCAGATGGCAGCAGCAAGAACTCCTCAACAGAATGGGGTGGTAGAGAGGAAAAATAAAGCTGTGGTTGAAATGGCAAGAACTCTACTGCTGGAATCCAAGCTTCACACAAGATTTTGGACAGAAGCAACATTTACAGCCATGCACTTATTGAACAAAGTTTCACTAAGGCCCAATACTGATAAGACTTCATATGAGCTATGGAGTGGGAAGAAGACAATAGCCAAGTATCATAGAATCTTTGGCAGCCTATGTTTTGTGAAGAACAAGGAGCAAAACTTGGGAAAATTCCATGCTAGGTCAGATGAAGGCATCTTTGTGGGATACTCAGCAAAGACAAAAGGTTATAGAGTTTTTCTGCATAAACTGGGAAAAGTGGTCACTTCCAGTGATGTGAGAATAGATGAAAACTGAAAAACAATGCATAATGGAGAAGCTGAGGATAGTGAAGAAGATGACTTCAAGATAGATGAAGAATATGACCAACATGAAGAAGTGGGAAAAGAAGTAAGTTCAGACTCAGAGAAGAGTGAGTCTGAAGATGAAGAAGGAGATTCTCTTGCAACTAAAACTGTGCAAGAAAGAAAGACAAAGAAGATATAGACCAATGCTTATCAAGGAAATCAAATAATAGGTGACCCATCAGCAGGAGTTACAACAAGAAGAAGAATTGTGGGAGCTACTGCTTTACTCTCACAAGTTGAGCCTAAATCTGTTGAAGAGGCTACACAAGACAAAGTCTGGATCAAAGCTATCAATGAGGAGCTGGATCAAATCGAGAAGAATGAAACATGGGAGCTGGTTCCAAGACCCACTAACAAGAATGTCATAGGAACAAAATGGGTGTTTAAAAATAAACACAATGAAGATGGCAAGGTGGTGAGGAACAAGGCTAGGCTGGTTTGCAAAGGCTACACTCAGATAGAAGGAGTAGATGTTGATGAAACTTTTGCACCAGTAGCAAGGTTGGAAACTATCAGAATGTTCTTAGCTTTGGCAGCACATAAGAGGTATAAAGTTTACTAGATGGATGTGAAATCAGCCTTTTTGAATGGGCTCCTGAAAGAAGAAGTGTATATTGAACAACCCGATGGAGTTTAAATCAGTAAGGATGAGACACACGTGTGCAAGTTGAAGAAAGCCTTGTATGGCCTTAAACAAGCCCCAAGAGCATGGTACAGCAGGCTGGACGCATATTTGAGAAGGTTAAACTTCAGAAGAGGAACAGTTGATAATAACCTATATGTGTTCAACTCAGAGAAAGGCCAACTGATAACCATAGTATATGTAGATGACATCATCTTTGGAGGGGATCACTCTGAGCTATGCCAAGAATTTGCACAGAAGATGAGTGAGGAATTTGAGATGTCATTGATTGGAGAAATGACTTACTTTCTTGGATTACAAATAAAACAATGTGAAGAAGGTATTTTTATTTCTCAGACAAAATATGCCAAAGAGATGCTGAAAAAGTTTGGCATGGAGGATAGCAGACCTGTCAATACCCCTATGTCAGTAGGCTGCAAGTTAACAAAAGATCAGAAAGGAAGGAGTACAAGCCCTACAGAATACAGGAAGATGATAGGGAGCCTTCTGTACCTTACAGCATCAAGGCCTGATCTCATGCAAGCTATGTGCATCGCCAGCAGATTCCAAGCTGATCCTAAGGAATCTCATATGTTGGCAGTGAAAAGAATCCTAAGATACCTCAAGGGGACACTGGAAATGGGCTTATGGTATCCTGCCATGGATTCTATAAAACTACGAGCATACACTGATGCAGACTGGGCAGGAAGCACAGATGATAGAAAATCAACCAGTGGCTGCAGCTTCTACTTGGGTTCAAAGTGTGTTGCATGGCTAAGTAGAAAGCAAAATAGTGTTGCTTTGAGCACAGCGGAGGCTGAGTATATGGCTGCTTGTGCAGCATGTACTCAGGTGATATGGATGCAAAGACAATTGGCCGATTTGGATGTTGAAGTGAAGTTACCAATGAGTGTACTTTGTGATAATCAAAGTGCAATTGATCTTAGCAAGAATCCAGTTCAACATTCAAGGAGCAAGCATATTGACATCCAGTATCACTTTATTAAGGATCAAGTGGAAGAGGGAACAATTCAGTTGGAGTATGTCTGTACTAAAGATCAAATTTCAGATATTCTAACTAAACCTTTGTCCACAGAGCTATTTGAAAAGCACAGAATGAGTCTGTCTGTGCAAATGCCTCCTCAAGCCTGAAGTTCAGGTTAATCCTCCATCTTTACTTTGCAGGTTTTTCAAATTTGTAATTAGTTGGCAAAGGGGGAGAGAAGCAACAGTGCAGGGGAAGCTGTTAAGGAAGGGGGAGTGCATATTTAGGGGGAGTGCATATTTAGGGGGAGTTGTAATCCATCTGCTTCTGGATTATTACTCTAAGAAGATCATGAAAGATTGCTGCATAATGGCTTTTGTTATGAGTGTTGCCAACAATTACAAAGGGGGAGATTGTTGTTCCCACAGCTTTGTATGGGTTGTAATTGTTGTCAACTAGGGTTAAGTGTGCAAGAGAGTAAAGTCACATGGAAGGGCAGTAAAGTCACATGGAAGGGCAAGAAAGTAAATATGCCGCGTAAGGGCAAGAATGTAAATCCGTCATGTAAGCCCTATTAGGGTTTCATGGAAGAGAGTATATAAAGGCCTTGGAAGACAAAACTAGGGCAGAGGGCCAACACAATTGAAAAAACAGCAACCCTACAACAACTGGCCAAAAAGGAAGAGAGAGCAGAACGGCAAGAGATCAGAAACGACACCACCGGGAGAGCAAACCAGAAACGTCACCACCGGGAGAGCAAACCAGAACGTGCAACCTCCTGCAAGCAAACCAGAAACATGTCCTGCAAGCAAACTAGAAACGCACAACCAGCAAGAGGAGAAATAAGAAACAGACCACCTGGAAGAAAAGACAGCAGACCTGATATTCGTGAGACCACCCGGAAGAGAAGACAGCAGACCAGAAGTGTGAGGCAGGCCGAAAGACGTGAACCAAAAAAACCAGTAACGTGAGGCAAGCCAAGAGACGTGAAACAACAGACCAGAAGCGTGGGTGTACATCAGGAGACGGCGTGAGACCAGAACATGCAACAGTGTGACAGACCAGAAGTGTGAGGACAGGCCGTGAAACAGTAAGACCGTGAAATAGGAGACGGGTGAGACCGTGAGACAGTGAAAGCAGGAGTTGTGTGAAACAACCTAGAGAAGGAATTCAGCGAAGCATCGGAAAGAACTCAACGTATTTCCAGATTTCTTCAAGAGAGGTTAGAGAGCGTTGCGGTGAACTTCTAAGCGGCAGTGGAGCAGCCTTTCAATTCAACAAAGGCAAGACAAACTAGAAGAAGGGTAGACACAGTAAGTGACACTCTTTGTATTGTACTTGCTTAGTAATTGCAATAGTGAAAGGAGCAGAAGATTAAGACATCCATTGTAACTAGAATTCTCAAGTATAGTAGATAGTCTCGGTAAGAGAGAGTCCCTACCACCGTGGATGTACGTCACATTGACAGAACCACGTAAATCTCGTGTGTCCTTAATTTGCTTTACGTTTTGTGTTTTGAATTGAGTTGTGAACGCAGCTAAAGTATCAGCCAACCCATAACCTAACGAAGACCTAAACAAGAACATCTGAATTGTCTATTAGGCAAGGTGTCTGAAAGGTGACTTTGGGGACTATTGTGATTAGTAGGTAGCAATAGATCTACCTTAGTCGAATCTGAGAAAGAGTTCGCTTTTAAGAAGAGATTAAAGTTGTTCACTTTCCTACGAATTGCGAATTGTGGTGATACTGATTCACCCCCCCTCTCAGTATCACAAATTAGTAGATCCTAGGGTGAAGTTGGGAACTTCAAATTTTAATTTTGCAATTTTTTTAATTGTCACCTTAGTCTCAATGCAATTTGAAATAATTTATATAATTCTTCTCTTCAAATAAATTACTTAAGAAAAAGCAAAAGTAATAAACTTTAATAAGAAGGTTCCCCATTCCCATCTTGGGATATATGCTTAACACAACATTAAAGCTTGAGATTGTAATTTATAATTTTCATCCACTAAAGTGTATTTTATACAATTCATTCCTTTACTTGTATCTTTATTCAACTAACATATTCAAATGTTATGTTTTTCACACCAATCAATTGCCATGACTTTAATAATAAAGGAAAAAACCAAAACATTGCATTTTTTCAATTTCAGAACATTAAGGTTTTCTAAGGATGAATGCATTGTCAATAATCAGTTGAATTTAAATTTTACAATTTTCTTAATTATCTCTTTTACCACAATGCAATTTGAAATCCTTTATATAATTTTTGCCTACAAACATATTACTCAGGAAAAAACAAATGCAATGGACTCTAATTAGAGGTTTTCCCACTCCTCTTTATACATATATGCTTGAAACAACAATGAAACTTGGGATTACTATTTATAATGTATATTTTATACAATTGAGTCCATTACTTGTATTTTTGTTCAATTAACATATTCAAATATTATATTTTCTAGATATTATATTTCTCTCACCAATCAAATGCAACGACATTAACAATAAATTTAAAAATTAAAATATTGTATTTTTGTAATTTTTAGAATTTTAAAATTTACTAGGGACAAATGCATTGTCATTAATCTGTTGAATTTTAGTTTTCCAATTTTCTTAATTGTCGCCTTTGTCTCAATGCAATTTGAAATTATTTATATAATTCTTGTCTTTAAATAAATTACTTAAGTTAAAGCAAAAGCAATGGACTTTAATAAGAAGGTTCCCCACTCTTATCTAGGAATATATGCCTAACACAATATTGTGTCCATTACTTGTATTTTTGTTCAATCAACATATTCAAATGTTATCTTTTTCACACCAATCAAATGCCATGACTTTAATAATAAAGGAAAAAACCAAAACATTGCATTTTTTGAATTTTAGAACTTTAAGGTTTTCTAGGGATAAATGCATTGTCAATAATCAGTTGAATTTAAATTATGCAATTTTCTTAATTGTCTCCTTTGCCACAATGCAATTTGAAATGATTTATATAATTTTTGCCTACAAACATATATCTTAGGAAAAAACAAATGCAATAGACTCTAATAAGAAGTTTTTGCACTCCCCTATATATATATATGCTTCAAACAGCAATAAAATTTGGGATTACTATTTATAATATTCATCTACTAAAGTGTACTTTATACAACTAAGTCCATTACTTGTATGTTTGTTTAATCAACATATTCAAATGTTATGTTTTTCACACTAATCAATTGGCATGACTTTAATAATAAAGGAAAAAAACCAAAACATTGCATTTTTTGAATTTTAGAACTTTCAGGTTTTCTAGGGGAAAATGCATTGTCAATAATCAGTTGAATTTAAATTTTGCTATTTTCTTAATTGTCACCTTTGCCATAGTGCAATTTGAAATGATTTATATAATGTTTGTCTACAAACATATTACTAGGGAAAAAACAAATACAATGGACTCTAATAAGATGTTTTCCCACTCCCCTCTATACATATATGCTTGAAACAACAATGGAGCTCGAGATTACTATTTATAACATTCATATACTAAAGTGTGATTTATACAATTGAATCCATTACTTGTATTATTGTCGAATTAACATATTCAAATATTATATTTGCCACACCAATCAAATACATCGACATTAACAATAAATTTAAAAATCAAAATATTAGATTTTTGAAATTTTTAGAATTTTAAAATCTGCTAGGAATAAATGTATTGTCAATAATCTGTTGAATTTAAATTTTGTAGTTTTCTTAATAGTCTCCATTGCCTTAATGTAATTTGAAGTGATTTATAGAATTCTTGTCTTTAAACAATTTACTTAAGAAAAAGTAAAAACATTGGACTCTAATAAGTAGGCTCCCCACTCTTGTCTAGGGATATATGTCTAACACAACATTGAGGCTTGGGATTAAAATTTATGATATTCATCCACTAAAGTGCATTTTACAAAATTGATTTCATTACTTGTATGTTTGTTCAATCAACATATTCAAATGTTATGTTTTTCACACCAATTAATTGGCATGACTTTAATAATAAAGGAAAAAACCAAACCATTGCATTTTTTGAATTTTAGAACTTTAAGATTTTCTAAGGATAAATGCATTATCAATAATTAGTTGAATTCAAATTTTGCAATTTTCTTAATTGTCTCCTTTGCCACAATGCAATTTGAAATGATTTATATAATTTTTGACTACAAACATATTACTCAGGAAAAAGCAAATGCAATGGACTATAATAAGATGTTTTCCCACTCCCCTTTATACATATATGCTTTAACTAACAATGAAACGTGAGATTGCTATTTATAATATTCATCTACTAAATTGTAATTTATACAATTGAATTCATTACTTGTATTGTTGTCCAATTAACATATTCAAAGATTATATTTTTCAAATATTATATTTCCCACACCAATCAAATACAACGATATTAACAATAAATTTAAAAATCAAAATAATAGATTTTTGAAATTTTTAGAAATTTTTAGAATTTTAAAATTTCCTAAGAATAAATGTACTGTTAATAATCTATTGAATTTAGATTTTGCAAATTTCTTAATTGTCTCCATTACCTTAATGCAATTTGAAATGATTTATAAAATTCTTGTCTTCAAACACATTACTTAAGAAAAAGCAAAAGCAATGGACTCTAATAAGAAGGTTCCCCACTCCCATCTAGGGATATATGCCTAACATAACATTGAGGCTTGGGATTGCCATTTATGATATTCATCCACTAAAGTGCATTTTATACAATTGATTTAATTACTTGTATTTTTGTTCACTCAACATATTAAAATGTAAAGTGTATTTTATACAATTCAGTCCATTACTTATATTTTTGTTCAATTAACATATTCAAATATTATATTTTTAAATATTATATTTCTCTCACCAATCAAATGCAACAATATTAACAATAAATTTAAAAATCAAAATATTGCATATTTGTAATTTTTCGAATTTTAAAATCAGCTAGGGATAAATGCGTTGTCATTAATCTGTTGAATTTTAATTTTGCAATTTTCTTAATTGTTGCCTTTGTCTCAATGCAATTTGAAATGATTTATTTAATTCTTGTCTTCAAACAAATTACATAAGGAAAAACAAAAGCAATGGATTATAATAAGAAAGTTCCCCACTCCCCTCTATACATATATACTTGAAACAACAATGAAACTTAGGATTACTATTTATAATATTCATCTACTAAAGTGTATTTTATAAATTGAGTACATTACTTGTATTTTTGTTTAATTAACATATTCAAATGTTATGTTTTTCACACCAATCAATTGGCATGACTTTAACAATAAAGCAAAAAACCAAACCATTGCATTTTTTGAATTTTAGAACTTTAGGGTTTTCCAAAGGATAAATGCATTGTCAATAATCAGTTGAATTTAAATTTTGTAATTTTCTTAATTGTCTCCTTTACCACAATGCAATTTGAAATGATTTATATAATGTTTGCCTACAAACATATTACTAGGGAAACAACAAATGCAATGCACTCTAATAAGATGATTTCCCACTCCCTTCTATGCATATATGCTTTAACCAATAATGAAGCTTGGGATTGCTATTTATAATATTCATCTATTAAAGTGTATTTTATACAATTGAATCCATTACTTGTATTGTTGTCGAATTAATATATTCAAATATTATATTTCCCACACCAATCAAATACAACAACATTAACAATAAATTTAAAAATCAAAATATTAGATTTTTGAAAATTTTAGAATTTTAAAATCTGCTAGAAATAAATGTATTGTCAATAATCTATTGAATTTAAATTTTGCAATTTTCTTATTTGTCTCATGTGCGCAAATGCAATGGACTCTAATCAAAATTTTTCCCACTCCCCTCTATACATAGATGCTTGAACCAACAATAAAACTTGGAATTGCTATTTATAATATTTTTCTCCTAAAGTGTGTTTTATCCAATTGAGTCCATTACTTATAGTTTTGTTTAATTAAAAAATTCAAATATTATATTTATCTCTCCAATCAAACACAACAACATTAACAATAAATTTGAAAATCAAAATATTGCATTTTTTCAATTTTTCGAATTTTAAAATCTGCTAAGGATAAATGCATTGTCATTAATCTGTTGAATTTTAATTTTGCACTTTTCTTAATTATCGCCTTTGTCTCAATGCAATTTGAAATGATTTCTATAATTCTTGTCTTCAAACAAATTACTTAAGAAAAAGCAAAAGTAATAGACTCTAATAAAAAGGTTCCCCACTCCCATCTAAGCATATATACTTGACAAAACATTGAAGATTGAGATTGTTATTTATAATTTTTATCCACTACAGTGTATTTTACACAATTCATTCCATTACCTGTATCTTTATTCAACTAACATATTCAAATGTTAGGTTTCTCACACCAATCAAATGCCATGACTTTAATAATAAAGGAAAAAACCAAAACATTACATTTTTTGAATTTTAGAATTTTAAGCTTTTCTAGGGATAAATGCACGTTAATAATCAGTTGAATTTAAATTTTGCAATTTTCTTAATTGTCTCCTTTGCCACAATGTAGTTTGAAATGATTTATATAATTTTTTCTTACAAACATATTACTCAGGAAAAAGAAAATGTAATGAACTCTAATCAGAAGTTTTCCCACTCTTCACTATACATATATGTTTGAAACAACAATGAAGCTTGGGATTACTATTTATAATATTCATCTATTAAAGTGTAATTTATACAATTGAGTCCATTACTTGCATTTTAGTCCAATTAACATTATCAACTATCATATTTTACAAATATTATATTTCTCTTACCAATCAAATACAATGACATTAACAATAAATTTAAAAATCAAAATATTTGATTTTTGAAATTATTAGTATTTTAAAATCTGCTAAGAATAAATGTATTGTCAATAAAATGTTGAATTTAAATTTTGCAATTTTCTTAATTGTCTCCATTGCCTTAATGCAATTTGAAATGATTTATAAAATTCTTGTCTTTAAACAAATTACTTAAGAAAAAACAAATGCAATAGACTCTGATAAAAAGGTTCCCCATTCCCATCTAGGAATATATGCTTAACACAATATTGAAGATTGTGACTGTTATTTATAATTTTCATCCACTAAACTGTATTTTGCACAATTCATTCCATTACCTGTATCTTTATTCAATTAACATATTCAAATGTTATATTTTTCATACCAATCAATTGGTATGATTTTAATAATAAAGAAAAGAACCAAAACCAAAAAACATATTCAAATGTTATATTTCTCCCACCAATCAAATGCAACGACATTTATAAAAATTTAAAAATCAAAATATTCCATTTCTACAATTTTTAGAATTTTAAAATCTGTTAGGGATAAATGCATTATCATTAATTTGTTGAATTTTAATTTTGCAATTTTTTTAATTGTTGCCTTTGTCTCAATGCAATTTGAAATGATTTATTTAATTCTTGTCTTCAAACAAATTACTTGAGGAAAAACAAAAATAATGGACTATAATAAGAAGGTTCCCTACTCCCCTCTATACATATATGCTTGAAACAATAATGAAGTTTAGGATTACTATTTATAATATTAATCTATTAAAGTGTATTTTATAAATTAAGTCCATTGCTTGTATTTTTGTTCAATCAACATATTCAAATGTTATGTTTTTCATATCAATCAATTGGCATGAATTTAATAATAAAGGAAAAAACCAAACCATTGCATTTTTTGAATTTTAGAACTTTAAGGTTTTCTAGGGATAAATGCATTGTCAATAATCAATTAAATTTAAATTTTGCAATTTTCTTAATTGTCTCTTTTTCCACAATTGAATTTGAAATGATTTATATAATTTTTGCCTGCAAACATATTACTCAGGTAAAAGCAAATGCAATGGACTCTACTAAGAAGTTTTCCCACTCCCCTCTATACATATATGCTTGAACCAATAATGAAACTCAGGATTGCTATTTATAATATTTTTCTCCTAAAGTGTATTTTATACAATTGAGTTCATTACCTATATTTTTGTTCAATTAACATGTTCAAATATTATGTTTTCCAAATATTATATTTCTCTCACTAATCAAATGCAACGACATTAACAATAAATTTAAAAATCAAAATATTACATTTTTTAAATTTTTACAAATTTAAAATCTGCTAGGAATAAATGTATTGTCAATAATCTATTGAATTTAAATTTTGCAATTTTCTTAATTGTCTCCATTGCCTTCATGTAATTTGAAATGATTTATAGCATTCTTGTCTTTAAACAAATTACTTAAGAAAAAACAAAAGCAATGGACTATAATAAGAGGGTTCCCCACTCCACTCTATACATATATGCTTGAAACAACAATGAAGCTTAGGATTACTATTTATAATCTTCATCGAGTAAAGTGTATTTTATAAATTGAGTCCATTACTTGTATTTTTGTTAAATCAACATATTCAAATGTTATGTTTTTCACACCAATCAATTAGCATGACTTTAATAATAAAGGAAAAAACCAAACCATTGCATTTTTTGAATTTTAGAACTTTAAGGTTTTCTAAGGATAAATGCATTGTCACTAATCAGTTGAATTTAAATTTTGCAATTTTCTTAATTGTCTCTTTTGCCACAATGCAATTCGAAATGATTTACATAATTTTTGCCCACAAACATATTACTCAGGTAAAAGCAAATGCAAAGGACTCTAATAAGAAGTTTTCTCACTCCCCTCTATACATATATGCTTAAACCAACAATGAAATTTGGGATTGCTATTTATAATATTTTTCTCCTAAAGTGTATTTTATACAATTGAGTCCATTATTTGTATTTTTGTTCAATTAACATGTTCAAATATTATGTTTTTCAAATATTATATTTCTCTCACCAATCAAATACAATGACATTAACAATAAATTTAAAAATCAAAATATTACTTTTTTGAAATTTTTACAAATTTAAAATCTGCTAAGAATAGATATATTGTCAATAATCTGTTGAATTTAAATTTTGCAATTTTCTTAATTGTCTCTATTGCCTTAATGCAATATGAAATGATTTGTAGAATTCTTGTCTTTAAACAAATTATTTGAGAAAAAACAAAATCAATGGACTATAATAAGGGGTTCCCCACTCCCCTCTATACATATATGCTTGAAACAACAATGGAGCTCAGGGTTACTATTTATAATATTCATCTACTAAAGTATATTTTATACAATTGAGTCCATTACTTTTATTTTTGTTGAATCAACATATTAAAATGTTATATTTTTCATACCAATCAATTACCATGACTTTAATAATAAAGGAAAAAACCAAACCATTGCATTTTTTGCATTTTGGAACTTTAAGGTTTTCTAGGGATAAATACATTGTCAATAATTATTTGAATTTAAATTTTGCAATTTTCTTATTTGTCTCAGGTGCCACAATGCAATTTGGAATGATTTATATAATGCTTGACTACAACAAATTACATGGGAAAAAGCAAATGCAATGGACTCTAATAAGAAGTTTTCCCACTCCCCTCTATACATATATGCTTTAACCAACAATGAAGCTTGGGATTGCTATTTATAATATTTTTCTCCTCAAGTGTGTTTTATATAGTTGAGTCCATTACTTATGTTTTTGTTCAATTAACATATTCAAATATTATATTTTTCAAATATTATATTTCTCTCACCAATGAAATGCAACAACATGAATAATAAATTTAAAAATCAAAATATTGCATTTTTGCAATTTTAAGAATTTTAAAATCTACTAGGGATAAATATATTATCATTAATCTGTTGAATTTTAATTTTGCAATTTTCTTACTTGTCGCCTTTGTCTCAAGGCAATTTAAAATGATTTATTTAATTCTTCTCTTCAAACAAATTACTTAAGAAAAAGCAAAAGCAATAGACTCTAATAAAAAGGTTCCACACTCCCATCTAGGGATATATGCTTAACACAACATTGAAATTTGGGATTGTTATTTATATTTTTCATCCACTAAAGTGTATTTTATACAATTCATTTCATTACTTGTATCTTTATTCAACTAACATATTCAAATGTTATGTTTTTCATACCAATCAAATGTCATAACTTTAATAATAAAGCAAAAAACCAAAACAATGCATTTTTTGAACTTTTGAATTTTGAGGTTTTATAGGGATAAATGCATCCTTAATAATCAATTGAATTTAAATTTTGCAATTTTCTTAATTGTCTGCTTTACCACAATGCAATTTGAAAAGATTTATATAATTTTTGCCTACAAACATATTACTTAGGAAAAAGAAAATGCAATGGACTCTAATCATAAGTTTTCCCACTCCCCTCTATACATATATGCTTGAAACAACAATGAAGCTTAGGATTACTATTTATAATATTCATCTACTAAAGTATATTTTATACAATTGAGTCCATTACTTATATTTTTGTTCAATCAACATATTCAAATGTTATGTTTTTCACACCAATCAATTACCACGACTTTAATAATAAAGGAAAAAACCAAACCGTTGCATTTTTTGAATTTTAGAACTTTAAGGTTTTTTAGGGATAGATGCATTGTCAATAATCAGTTGAATTTTAATTTTTCAATTTTCTTATTTGTCTTATATGCCACAATGCAATTTGAAATGATTTATATAATGCTTGACTATAGCATATTACTTAGGAAAAAGCAAATGCAATGGACTCTAATAAGAAGTTTTCCTATTCCCCTTTATACATATATGCTTGAACCAAGCATGAAACTTGGGATTGATATTTATAATATTCATCCACAAAAGCGTATTTTATAAAATTGAATCCATTACTTTTATTTTTGTTCAATTAACATATTCAAATATTATATTTCTCTCACCAATCAAATGCAACGACATTAACAATAAATTTAAAAATCAAAATATTTCATTTTTGCAATTTTTAGAATTTTAAAATCTGTTAGGGATAATACATTGTCAATAATCAGTTGAATTTAAATTTTGCAGTTTTGTTAATTGCAAAATTTAAATCAATGCAATTTGGAATGATTTATATAATTCTTGTCTTCAATCAAATTATTTTAGAAAAAGTAAAAGCAATAGACTCTCATAAGAAGGTTCCCCACTCTTATCTAGGGATATATGCTTAACACAACATTGAAACTTGGGATTGCTATTTATAATATTCATTCGCGAAAATGTATTTTATACAATTAATTCCATTACTTGTATCTTTAATCAATTAACATATTCAAATGTTATATTTTCCACACCAGTCAAATGCGATCACTTTAATAATAAAGTAAAAAACCAAAGCATTACATTTTTTGAATTTTAGAATTTTAAGGTTTTCTAGGGATAAATGCATTGTCAATAATTTGTTGGATTTAAATTTTGCAATTTTCTTAATTGTCTCCTTTGCCTTAATGCAATTTGAAATGATTTATATAATTCTTGCCTTGAAACAAATTACTTAAGAAAAAGCAAAAGTAACGGACTCTAAGGACAAGGTTCCCTACTCCCATCTACGGATATATGCTTAACAAAACAATGAAGCTTAGAATTGCTATTTATAATATTCATCCACTAAAGTGTATTTTATAAAATTAAGTCCATTACTTGTATTTTTGTTCAACTAACATATTCAAATATTATATTTTTCTCACCAATCAAATGCAACAACATGAACAATAAATTTAAAAATCAAAATATTGCATTTTTACAATTCTTAGAATGTTAAAATCTGCTAGGAATAAATGCATTCTCAATAATCTGTTGAATTTAAATTTTGCAGTTTTCTTAATTGTCTCCATCACCTCAATGCAATTTGCAATGATATGTATAATTCTTATCTTTAAACAAATTACATAATAAAAAGCAAAAATAATGGACTCTAATAAGAAGGTTCCCCACTCGCATTTAGGAATATATGCTTAACACAACAATGAAGCTTAGGATTGCTATTTATAATATTCATCCACTAAAGTGTATTTTATACAACTGATTCCATTACTTGTATTTTTGTTCAATTAACATATTCAAATATTATATTTCTCTCACCAATCAAATGCAACGACATGAACAATAAATTTAAGAATTAAAATATTGTATTTTTTCAATTTTTAAAATGTTAAAATCTACTAAGGATAAATGCATTGTCAATAATCTGTTGAATTTAAATTTTGCAGTTTTCTTAATTGTCTCCATCACCTCAATGCAATTTGCAATGATATGTATAATTCTTATCTTCAAACAAATTACATAAGAAAAAGCAAAAATAATGGACTCTAATAAGAAGGTTCCTACTCGCATTTAAGGATATATGCTTAACACAACATTGAGGCTTGAGATTGCTATATATAATATTTATCCACTAAAGTGTATTTTATAAAATTGAGTCCATTACTTATATTTTTGTTCAATTAACATATTCAAATATTATATTTTTCAAATATTATATTTCTCTCACTAATCAAATGTAACGACATTAAAAATAAATTTAAAAATCAAAATATTGCATTTTTTCAATTTTTAGAATGTTAAAATCTACTAAGGATAAATGCATTGTCAATAATTTGTTGAATTTTAATTTTGCATTTTTCCTAATTATCTCCTTTCCCATAATGCAATTTGAAATGATTTATATAATTCTTGTCTTCAAACAAATTACTTAAGAAAAAGCAAAAATAATGGACTCTAATAAGAAAGTTCCCCACTCCTATCTAGGAATATATGCTTAACACAACATTGAAACTTGGGATTGCTATTTATAATATTCATTTGCGAAAATGTATTTTATACAATTGATTCCATTACTTGTATCTTTAATCAATTAACATATTCAAATGTTATATTTTCCACACCAGTCAAATGCGATCACTTTAATAATAAAGTAAAAAATCAAAGCATTACATTTTTTTAATTCTAGAATTTTAAGGTTTTCTAGGGATAAATGCATCGTCAATAATCAGTTGAATTTAAATTTTGCAATTTTCTTAATTGTTTCCTTTGCTACGATGCAATTTGAAATGATCTATATAATGTTTGCATACAAACATATTACTTAGGAAAAGCAAATGCAATGGATTTTAATCAAAAGTTTTCCCACTCCCCTCTATACATATATGCTTGAAAAAATAATGAAGGTTGGGATTACTATTTATAATATTCATATACTAAAGTGTATTTTATACAATTGTATCCATTACTTGTATTTTTGTTCAATTAACATATTCAAATGTTATGTTTCCCACACCAATCAAATGTCATGACTTTAATAATAAAGCAAAAAACCAAAACTTTGCATTTTTTGAATTTTAGAATTTTAAGGTCTTTTAAGGATAAATGCATGGTTAATAATGAGTTGAATTTAAATTTTGTAATTTTCTTAATTGTATCCTTTGCCACAATGCAATTTGAAATAATTTATATAATTTTTGCCTACAAACATATCACTTAGGAAAAAGGAAATGTAATGGACTCTAATCAGAAGTTTTCCCACTCCCCTTTATACATATATGCTTAAAACAACAATGAAACTTGGGATTACAATTTATAATATTCATCTATTAAACTGTATTTTATACAATTGAGTCCATTACTTGTATTTTTGCTCAATTAACATATTCAAATATTATATATTTCAAATATTATATTTCTCTCACCAATTAAATGCAACTACGTTAATAATAAATTTAAAAATCAAAATATTACATTTTTGCAAGTTTTAGAATTTTAAAATCTACATAGGATAAATGCATTGTCAATAATCTGTTGAATTTTAAATTTGCAATTTTCTTAATTGTTGCCTCTGCATCAATGCAATTTTAAATGATTTACATAATTCTTGTCTTCAAACAAATTATTTGAGAAAAAGCAAAAGTAATGGATTCTAATAAAAAGGTTCCCCATTCCCATTTAGGGATATATGCTTAACACAACATTGAAGCTTGGGATTACTATTTATAATATTCATCCACTAAAGTGTATTTTATAAAATTGAGTCAATTACTTGTATTTTTGTTCAATTAACATATTCAAATATTATATTTCTCTCACCAAACAAATGTGACGACATTAACAATAAATTTAAAAATCAAAATATTGCATTTTTGAAATTTTTAGAATTTTAAAATTTGCGAGCGATAAATGCATTGTCAATAACCTATTGAATTTAAATTTTGCAATTTTCTTAATTGTCTCCATTACCTCAATGCAGTTTGAAATGATTTGTATGATTCTTGTCTCCAAAAAAATTACTTAAGAACAAGTAAAAGTAATGGACTTTAATGAAAAGGTTCCCCACTCCCATCAAGGAATATAAGCTTAACACAACATTAAAGTTTAGGATTGCAATTTACAATATTCATCCACTAAAGTGTATTTTATAAAATTGAGTCTATTACTTGTATTTTTGTCCAATTGACATATTCAAATATTGCATTTTTCAAATATTATATTTCTCTCACCAATCAAATGCAACGACATTAACAATCAATTTAAAAATCAAAATATGACAATTTTTTCAATTTTTAGAATTTTAAAATCTGCTAAAGATAAATGCATTGTCAATAATCTGTTGAATTTAAATTTTGCAATTTCTGAATTGTCTCCATTACCACAATGCAATTTGAAATGATTTATATAATTTTTGCCTACAAACATATTACTTAGCAAAAAGCAAATGCAATGGACTTTAATAATCCCACTCCCTTCTATATATATATATGCTTGAAACAACAATGAAATTTGGGATTACTATTTATAATATTCATCTATTAAGATATATTTTAAACAATTGAGTCCTTTACTTGTATTTTTGTTCAATTAACATATTCAAATATTATATTTCTCTCACCAATCAAATGCAACGACATTAACAATAAATTTAAAAATCAGAATATGTCAATTTTGCAATTTTTAAAATTTTAAAATCTACTAGCGATTTGTATAATTCAGAAATTGATTTTAAAATCCACTACATCAATGTAATTTGAAACGATTTGTATAACTCTTGTTTTCAAACAAATTACTTAAGAAAAAGAAAAAGCAATAGACTCTAATAAGAAGGTTCCCTACTCCCATCTAGGGATATATGCTTAACACAACATTGAAACTAGGGATTGCTATTTATAATATTTATCCACTAAAGTGTATTTTATATAATTGATTTCACTACTTGTGTCTTTAATCAATTAACATATTCAAATGTTATGTTTTTCACACCAGTCAAATGACATGACTTTAATAATAAAGCGAAAAACTGAAACATTGCATTTTTGGAATTCTAGAATTTTAAGGTTTTCTAGGGATAAATGCATTGTCAATAATCAGTTGAACTTAAATTTTGCAATTTTCTTAATTGTCTCTTGTGCCATAATGCAATTTGAAATGATTTATATAATTTTTGCTTTCAAACATATTACTTAGGAAAAAGGAAATGCAATGGACTTTAAGAAGAAGTTTTCCCACTCCCCTCTACACATATATGCTTGAAACAACAATGAAGCTTGGGATTGCTATTTATAATATTCATCCACTAAAGTGTATTTTATACAATTAATTCCATTACTTGTATTTTTGTTCAATTAACATATATAAATATTATGTTTTCCACGCCAATCAAATGCCATGACTTTAATAATAAAGCAAACAACCAAAACAGTGCATTTTTTGAATTTTTGAATTTTAAGAAGTTTATTAAGGATAAATACATTGTCAATAATCAATTGAATTTAAATTTTGCAATTTTCTTAATTGTCTCTTCTGCTAAAATGCAATTTGAAATGATTTATATAATTTTTGCTTACGAACATATTACTTGGGAAAAAGCAAATTTCCCACTCCCCACTATACATATATGCTTGAAATAACAATGAAACTTGGAATTGTTATTTATAATATTTATCCACTACAGTGTATTTTATACAATTGATTCCATTACTTGTGTCTTTTATCGTTTAACATATTCAAATGTTATGTTTTTCACACAAGTCAAATGTCATGACTTTAATAATAAAGCAAAAAACCAAAACATTGTATTTTATGAATTGTAGAAATTTAAGGTTTTCTAGGGATAAATGCAATGTCATTAATTAGTTATATTTAAATTTTGCAATTTTCTTAATTGTCTTATGCCATAATGTAATTTGAAATGATTTATATAATTTTGCTTTCAAACATATTACTTGGGAAAAAGCAAATGTAATGGACTCTAATAAGAAGTTTTCCCACTCCCCTCTATACATATATGCTTGAAACAACAATGAAACTTGGGATTGCTATTTATAATCTTCATCCACTAAAGTGTACTTTATACAATTGATTCCATTACTTGTATTTTTGTTCAATTAACATATTCAAATGTTATGTTTTCCACACGAATCAAATGTCATGACTTTAATAATAAAACAAAAATCCAAGACAATGCAATTTTTGAATTTTAGAATTTTAAGGTTTTCTAGGGATAAATGCATCATCAATAATTGGTTGAATTTAAATTTTGCAATTTTCGTAATTATCTCTTGTGCCATAATACAATTTGAAATGATTTATATAGTTTTTGCTTTCAAACATATTACTTGAGAACAAGCAAATACAATGGACTCTAATAAAAAGTTTTTCCACTTCTTACTATACATATATGCTTGAAACAACAATGAAGTTTAGGATTGCTATTTATAATATTCATCCACTAAAGTGTATTTTCTTCAATTGATTCCATTACTTGTATTTTTGTTCAATTAACATATTCAAATGTTATATTTTCCACACCAATCAAATGTCATGACTTTAATAATAAAGCAAAAAACCAAAACATTGCATTTTTTGAATTTGAGAATTTTAAGTTTTTCGAAGGATAAATGCATTGTCAATAATCACTTGAATTTAAAATTTGAAATTTTCTTAACTGTCTTTTGTGCCACAATGCAATTTGAAATGATTTACATAATTTTTGCCTAGAAACATATTAGTTAGGAAAAAGAAAATGCAATGGACTCTAATAAGAAGTTTTCCCACTCCCCTCTATACTTATATGCTTGAAACAATAATGAAGTTTAGGATTGCTATTTATAATATTCATCTACTAAAGTGTATTTTATTCAATTGATTCCATTAATTGTATTTCTGTTCAAATAACATATTCAAATGTTATGTTTTCCACACCAATCAAATGCCATGACCTTAATAATAAGGCAAAAAACCAAAACATTGCATTTTTTGAATTTTAGAATTTTAAGGTCTTCTAGGGATAAATGCATCGTGAATAATTAGTTGAATTTAAATTTTACAAGTTTCTTAAATGTCTCCTTTGCCACAATGTAATTTGAAATGATTTACATAATTTTAGCCTACAAACATATCACTTAGGAAAAAGCAAATACAATGGACTCAAATAAAAAGTTTTCCCGCTCCCTTCTATACATATATGCTTGAAACAATAATGAAGCTTGAGATTACTATTTATAATATTCATCTAAAAAAGTGTACTTTATACAATTAAGTCCATAACTTGTATTTTTGTTCAATTAACATATTCAAATATTATATTTCTCTCACCAATCAAATGCAACGACAATAATAATAAATTTAAAAATCAAAATATTATATTTTTTCAATTTTTAGAATTTTAAATTCAGCTAGGGATAAATGCATTATCAATAATCTATTGAATTTTAATTTTGCAATTTTCTTAATTGTTGCCTTTGCCTCAATGCAATTTGAAATGATTTATATAATTCTTGTCTTTAAACAAATTACTTAAGAAAAAGCAAAAGCAATAGACTCTAATAAGAACGTTCCTCACTCCCATCTAGCGTTATATGCTTAGCACCACATTGAAACTTGGAATTGCTATTTATAATATTCATCCATTAAAGTGTATTTTATACAATTGATTCCAGTCAAATGTCATGACTTTAATAATAAAGCAAAAAACCAAAACATTGCATTTTTTGAATTGTAGAATTTGATGGTTTTTTAGGGATAAATGCATTGTCAATAATCAGTTGAATTTAAATTTGCAATTTTCTTAATTATCTCTTGTGCCACAATGTAATTTGAAATGATTTATATACTTTTTGCCTACAAACAAATTACTTAGGAAAAGCAAATGCAATGGACCCTCATAAGAAGTTTCTCCGCTCCCTTCTAGAGATATATGCTTGACACAATATTAAAGTTTCATATCGCTATTTATAATATTCATTCACTAAAGTTTATTTTATACAATTGAGTCCATTACTTGTATTTTTGTTCAATTAACATACTCAAATATTATATTTCTCTCACCAATCAAATGCAATGATATTAACAATAAATTTAAAAATCAAAATATTGCATTTCTACAATTTTTAGAATTTTAAAATCTGCTAGGGACAAATCTATTGTCAATAATTTGTTAAATTTTAATTTTGCAATTTTCTTAATTGTTGCCTTTGCCTCAATGCAATTTGAAATGATTTATATAATTCTTGTCTTCAAACAAATTACTTAACAAAAAGCAAAAGTAATGTACTCTAATAAAAAGGTTCTCCATTCCCATTTAGGGATATATGCTTAACACAATAGTGAAACTTGGGATTGCTATTTATAATATTCATCTATTAAAGTGTATTTTAGAAGATTGAGTTCATTACTTGTATTTTTGTTCAATTAACATATTCAAATATTATATTTTTCAAATATTATATTTCTCTCACCAATCAAATGCAATAACATTGATAATAAATTTAAAAATCAAAATATTACATTTTTACAAATTTTAGAATTTTAAAATCTACTAGTGATAAATGCATTGTCAACAATCTATTGAATTTAAATCTTGCAATTTTCTTAATTGTCTCAATTACCTCAATATAGTTTGAAATGATTTGTATAATTCTTGTCTTCAAACAAATTACTTAAGAAAAAGCAAAAGCATTAGATTTTAATAAGAAAGTTCCCCACTTCCATCTAGGGATATATACGTAACATTGAAGCTTGCTCGCTCTTATCGAAAGATATATGCTTAATACAATATTGAAGCTTGAGATTGCCATTTATAATATTCATCCACTAAAGTGTATTTTATACAATGATTCCATTACTTGTATTTTTGTTCAAATTAACATATTCAAATGTTATATTTCCACACCAATCAAATGCCATGACTTTAATAATAATGCAAAAACCAAAACTTTGCATTTTTGAATTTTAGAATTTTAAGGTTTTCTAGGATAATGCTTCGTCATAATGAGTTGAATTTAAATTTGCAATTTTCTTAATTGTCTCAATGCTACAATGCAATTTTAAAATGATTTATATAATTTTTGACTACAAAAATATTACTTAGGAAAAAGCAAAAGCAATGGACTTTAATAAGAAGTTTCCCCCTCCCTTCTATACATATTATGCTTGAAACAACAATGAAACTTGGGATTGCTATTTATAATATTCATCCACTAAAGTGTATTTATATAATTGAGTCCATTACCTATATTTTTGTTCAATTAACATATTCAATAGTATATTCTCTCTCATCAATCAAATGCAATGACATT